>OY282512.1:24773517-25118517 GCA_958296145.1 Hydrotaea cyrtoneurina
ACTAAATGAACACTCACGGTACGTACTGCCTGTAATGTGGCTGCCGTGGGCGAGAGTGTGCGACTTAGTCCGGGAACATCGACTGGCCATCAATCTCAACAACTAAACATTTTACGCACCAACCTGATGCGAATTTTGCAGAAAGACCTCACCCGACCACCAGCTGCGTTATCGCTTCTCAGACAAGCTCGAAATGGACAACGATCTTTCCTTTCGGACCTAGAGAACTAGCAAGTGATCGCCGAGAAACCAATGGCTCCTCAGCGAGAAACAATGTCAGCAATGTCAATCGGAGCTGATTTTTGAGGTGCTTAGGATGTGGGTTGGGACTAAGAAATTCCATCGAAAAATCATCTTGACTGATGACGCCCATTTCCACCTTGGTGGCTACGTCAACAAGCAAAATTATCGCATCTGGGGCTCGGAAAACCCAAGAGTTATTGTTGAGAAGCCTCGAGATCTTGTGATTTAACACCTTGAGACTTCTTCCAACAGCCCAGCGTCGATTTAAGACCTCAAAGATAGAATTCGCGAGGCTACCGAGGACATAGGGCACACACTTTGCGATTTGGTTAGGGGAAATTTCATGAAAAGGATACGGTCCTGTAAGCGTGGTCGTGGTGGCCATTTGGCTGATGTTCTTTGTCATTATTAACGGCCTTTATTATGAAATAAAAATCAGATCGTTTATCTCGTTTGAATACCAAAATAACACCTCTTGTTGGAAAACAGTGAATAAGTGAGTCCAGTTATAGAGACTGCCACTCTAACCTTAGCTGCCACTTTCGAATTTGTATTTTTTTTTTTTAATTTATTCTTTAATTTTACTTACGATCTTTAAACACTGCGACTCTTTACTTTCTACTTGACAGGACAATGCAACTACAATTACAAAAACAATCCACTGTTGGAACAAACATTTCCCATATCGGGAATTCGAAGATTCTCACCAAAGTTTGTGTTAATTGCGGTGATAAAATATACCTACGTTTGTACATACACATGTACATTAGGACCGTTCCCATTAAAGTCCTACCAACACCCTTTGGTAACAAAGGTGTCGACCTAAATTCTACAAAAACCACTAACCAATAAATCAACACATCCTTTGTAATGTCATCCAATAACACCAATTGGATGTAACCTCAATTTCTGCTTGTGTCCCCCCTTCCTCACCAGTTTTCTTTTCTTATTTTTTAACAAATAACTGCTAGTTTAGCTACTTTTTCTCTTCTCACCCACCACCACCCACCTCTCCCAACCTCTGAAGAAATTCGAAATTCAATGTATTCCTGCATTTATCACAATGTCTTCCTTGTGCATAATTTTCCTCTAAGCCTACAAATATTTAGTTTGTTTCGTTAACGACGCCAACAAAGGTATGCAAGTGAGTGAGAGTGTGTGTGTGTGTGTTTGAGCGAGTGTGTGTGCATGTGTACAGACGAGTATTTGAGTACTCCACATAAACAGAAACTTGACCGGAAGTCGGAAACATTTAAGAAAAAGTCATTCACCTGCAACTTTGCAACTTACAGTGGCTTTACTGTATTTGGAATGGACGGACGGTCGGTCGGTCGGCCGGTGTCTGTGTTGAGTGGTGGTAAATGTTTAACATTGCAGAGTGGTAGCAGGGGTGGTGGTGGTGTTAGCCAGCTTTAAAATGTAACCAAGACCTCTGTCCACTCTAACCAACTCTAATGAACTCTTTTCGGAGCTGACTTTGTTGTGTCGGCAGCCGGCGTTCATTCTCTCGCTCCCGCTCTCGTATCGCTTCAATTCTTGTTGCATTTTGTTTTAGCCATGTTATGTTTCCAAGTTTCTTGCCTTTTACTACGCTGTGGTTGGTTTTTGTTGCTTGGACATGCAAGCCATCCATTAAGTTTTCACTTATTAGGCATTGCTTGGAATTCATGTTTACCTAAATTTGTGCCTCCATCTTCTATTGGACTTTTGTTTTTTGGTGGTTAATAAAAGTCCAGTTTTGCATTACCACACTTTTGGCTGGCTTTCTTTTCTGGATGAGGGCGCGAGTGAGCGAGCAGGAGTCTTCACGTGACACATACATAATTATGGGGCTGGATGATTAGTTCTCATTTGCCATGGCAGGCAGGGTGGATCCAGGTAGTCATTGACGGACGGGGGGGTTTTACATATTCTTTATACAATTTGAATATTGAAAACAGAAGGGGGGTGAAGTGCAGTTGAACATGACTGTACTATTGACGGAGACAGGAGTTTTTTGTTTTTTGTGAAACTCCAACTATCCCCCGTATTTATAACAATTTAACAGCTTTGTTAAGAATATTGTGTGAAAATTGTTTTTGTATTTTCATACATTTTTCTTAAAAGATCAATGCGTCTACAGAGATTGAGTGAGGTTGGCTCACTTTATTTTCGAAGTAAACTGTCATTCCGTTTAACGGTGAACGACATTTTACGCATATCGGCAATTCCACGGTGTCGAACGTGACCGTTGTACACATTCAAAGTGCAAAAAAGGTCAGAATAAAATATATTTTAGATTCATCTTATACATATTCGTACAGGTCCATAGTAGTACTATCACCGGTGGTTTAGTTTTTTTCAGGCGAAATAGTGATAACAAAATAAGGACAAAACAGGGAGCGGGTCGAACGCGACAAAAACAGAAGTAGTTTCCGTGAACATCTTTAAAAACACGAGAATCAGCGAAATCAAACAGAATATGTTATCGATGAAAATTGTAAAATGTTAAAAAATGACAAAGCTTTCGTTCCTCTTTATTTCATAGAAATATCATGGACAGTTTTTTTACATTTAATTTTTAGGTTGGTTCGAACGTGACATGTCGAACGTGACATTTTTTCTATGACTATCATATAGACAAATTACCGTTATTCTTCATTCCTTTTGATTCGTCTCTTCAATTTAAGATTTCTTATGCTCTTAGAAAGATTATTTATAATAAGCCTCTTTTTACATAAGCCTCTCTTTACGAAGGAAATTTTAAAAAAAATGTGCATTTAAAAATCGGAAAATGATCCAAAACTAAAATTTTCCACTTTGCAATTGTTTTTCGTAAATTTTTGAGTAAATACACGTGAAATTCTTTAATTTCATTAAAATTTGAATATTTTTGTATAGTAATATATTACATTAATGTGATTTTAATAACTTTTAATTTTTTCATCACGGTAGACCTTTTGGTGGAATTACCCATATGATGGACTGACATTTTATAAAGCCCGTAACTTGAAGATATGTATGAATTGAAATGTTTTTTTTATTTATTTTTTGTCTTATTTGACAGGGGTCAGGTTCCTGTTTATGAATTAAATAAAACTGATTTATTTCATATTTTCCCAACGTTTCGCGAGCTTTACTCCAACTTCTTCAGGGGTTATTTTTTGAACATCAATTAGATTTACATTTCTTTCGTCATATTTCTAAACATTAAAAAACGCGACATAATAATAATTTTTGTTTTCAGTTGGATGTAGGGTTTTTAGCCCGGGAATTCCCCGGACCGAATTCCCGTACAATTTGTGTATTTTTTACTTCCCAATTGTCGAATTTATTGATCGGAATTCTCGGGAATAAAATCGTTTCAAAAAATGGAATTTTTAACCGGAAATTCTACGACTTTTTACTTCCTCATACATTCTCGAACTAGTTGATCTTAGTACATTCAAATTGTACAGGATTAATGAATTGAATATTAATTGTCTAGGATTTGTAATTAAAGTTTTATTATTAAAGGGTTTTCCAACAAGTGTACAATTTCCAATTTTTCTTTTTTTTTTTTTTGGAAAAATAGTATTTTTTCGTTAGAAAGAAAATCAAGTGCCGGGAAGATGTCGAAAAAATTTGCAATTCACGGTTGAAAATTAAATTCGGGAAATTCGTAAAAACCCTAGTTGGATGGCACATAATATCACACATCGACTATCAAATGGGTCGGTCTTTGGCCTAGTAAGGTCGTTAATCGCCTTAGCTATCCTACTACCCTGTGGCGTAGGAGTATTAATAAAATGTAGAGGGTGTTGCAAATCTCACTACAAAAACAGTTTTTTCGCATTTACTGAAAAATTGCAAATTTTGAGTTGTGTCACCTTTGAAGGGGATGTGCGACGGTTAAGATCTACTAAAAAAAATACGAGTACTTCACAAAATAATGAATTCATTGAATGGTTTACTGTCTTACACGTAGAGCCGCCAACATTTACGATGTGGAAACGGTCGCTGAAAAAATTTTGATGTTCGTCTAAAACTGTGCACACAGAAATATGTACACTTGACAAAAACTGTATAATCTATTTTAAGTTGCATGGATTTTGGGACTCCCTTTGTGGGTAATATCGAAAATCAACGATTGTTTCACTTTCCTCCGTTTATTTTCGATACGTTTAACTCATATAATCGAATTCAAATAAGTCTTCAGTAAATCCAGAAATTTTAATCCATAATCGGAAGTATATTTTATAAATAACAGTTTTGACTATACATAAGTTTCTTTTACTCCTCTAGGGAGTATAGGGCCGTGCCCTGGCTTGGATTAAATCACTGTTATTACTCCACATATATCAGTATAGGTTTTCCTATTAGGTATCTTATTATTTACAAAACAAACTTTTACAAATTAATTTGCTCTTCTTTATTACATTTTTTTTTTTTTGTTTTAAAATTCATTCCGACACACATGACTCCATTTCTAGCGCCATTTTGTGGGTTTTTATGTTTTCTCCGGGTATGCGTATTTGTGTTTAAGGACAATTTTTGGAAAATTAATTTTTAATTTTTTGTTTGTTGTTATTTTCTTCACAATTTTCACATTTTCTTTTTTCATACATGTTGTTTTTGTTTTTTTTTTGTTTTTAGAAAACCATTTCAATATCCCTTTTTGTTTCGTTTGTTTTCGTTTCGAAGTTACCGCGATGCGTTCCAACTGTAAACTGATTTTAATTTCTAACTAATGCTAGCCAGGCAGTTAGCCGGGCGGAATACCAAGCAACCAGTGTGCTGAGTGTTGTTGTATTTTGTATGTATCGTATTCGTACTCGAGCTCGTGCTCAGTGTGTGCGGCCGCAGAGCGCAATCCCGCAAAGTGGAGTAATGTGGAGTTGTTTAGCGTGATATGTGATGTTTGCCGTTAGGGATGTCAAACGAGATTTTTGTTTGTCCAGTTTCTGAGTTTTATAAGGCATGCCACCGCTTGATAACTTCTGAGAGACGGTGTTTTCTTTCATCTATGGATGGACTATGGATATTTTAGTGTTTCAAATGTATTTTCATGATCGTGGAAGACCAGAAATGCATAACATTTATAATTTCATTAATAGATAATTGATTATTGGGATGCGTCTCGAGTTTGTGGACAAAAAAAAAAGAAAATAAGCAAGAAACAAGCATCAGCTAATGGCCCAATTAGTCTTGACGGTAGACGATCAGCTGTTTGAGTTGGGGTTGCATTTTGCATGTGTTAGAGAGAGACAACTAAAACTGCAGGTTGCAGAATCTACCGTCAAGACCGATCAGCTATTTATTGTTATTACTTTCACTTCGACATTTTGCGCGCGGAAATTGTTTATAAGTTGTAAATTAAATTTTAAAGTGTAACAGCTCTTAGAGCACCTGCTTTTGTTTTGTTTTGTCTTACCATCGTCTACCGTCATAACCAATCGCACAATATTGAGTCTAACGTTAACCGTCAAGACTAATTGGACCTTAATCACAGTTGTGCATCACATGCAGTTCAGTGATGCATTGACGAAAAGGCTAGTTAACATGTTTCTTGTCTACTCGGAGAAGACATCTGTTTGTATTGAACATAGGCCCACCTATCGCTTTTTTCTCCATATGCTCTGTCACACATTAGGATATTGCATGTGGCTATGATCCATTCCTATGGATTCCACCTGGGTAAGGTATTCCCCATTCTTGCTAGCGCGTCTGCAGTTCCTTGGTATGTCATCTGTGGCCCGGCTCACAGATAAGACCATCAAACATTTCTCACCGGCTGTTTTCCGCCTCGTAAATGCTGGCGACTTTACGAGTAAGAGAGTAATCTCTCTAAGCCATGTAAAACTTCTCTAGAAAAGTATTAGCCGTCCGGCTTTAAGCAGTAGGTCCCGGTCAGTGAGTATACACAATTATATCGCGCCAAGCTCACTGATTCAAGTGAAGTTCCCCGCCTGTTCCTTCAAGGAATGTTAAGGGAAATAAGTAGTAAATTTGGCAATTTGTTTGACGTAAACGGCCAACTCCATTTTTGGTCGCCTGTAAATGGTGTAAATATTTACGAGATCAGATGGGATGAAGTAGTTCTTGTACCGCTACAAAACCTTGAACACTTGAATGCTTCTTTCGTCACTTGGAAAATATGGCTCGTCCATCTAGCATCACCCTGTATCTTCATGCCCAGAACATCAAGAGTGTCTGATTCGTCGATATTTATTCCCCCCCCCCCCCTCCAGTGAGATTGGCGCCGATGCTCATTTCTGGACGGACCGTCGGGCGAAGTTTTACACAAACATCCAACATATTGTTTAATTTTCCCGAATGGGCATCCCTAATTGCGGCCATTCAGTAAACATATCGTACAACCACCGCCGTATTCGCATTAAGTACGAATACTCTGCTCTCATAAACGCTGTATTCACATGTGTTACTATTGAGCATAACCGAAAAATAGTGAGACAGACCGACTGATAGATTCTCTATGAAACCAATGTTTCACTTGTTTTTGTATTGTTGTTACTCTGTTATTATTGTTGGTTAGTTAGTAGCTGTTGCTGCTGCCGTTTAATGTTCTGCTGTGTACGAGGGTGGTTTATAGTTTTTGAAAAGTCTTTTTTTATCGCTTATCAACAAAGGTGTCGGTTGGGTTGATAGGATGCGCGACTACAAAGCCAGCCAAGGTATTCACATGAATGAAATTGTGTTCCAAAAATAATGGGAATGGTTGCACTTTCGAATATACCAATAATATGCCAATAAAAAAAAATGGACCAAGGACTGCAGGGATAATTTCATTGACCAATGGTCCCATTGATCGGCTGAAGCACTATAGAGAAAATTCTTTCTTCAGCTAAAACAGTATCCCATTACTTTGTATATTCAGAAAAGTGCTCATTTGGGTTCATTTTCCCAAACTTATACCAGCACACTCGTATTTTCTTTTCAGCGGATTTTCGGTTTATATACATATGCAGTATTTATGTGATGAAAAATGTTTCCACATCACTCGTCAAGCGTTTCAATTATATTTTTTTGTTTCCATTTATTTTATGCCTTTTACAAAAGTGGTTGAAAGTGGATGACGATGAAGACGATGAGGCGATGATAATGATGATATTTCTTATAAAACACACATACACAACCCCAAGCAGCAGAATTTTGGCGTTCATCACAGAAGTTTGTAGCTCTTTATGTACTCGATCTCGACTACCGGCAGAGCCCACCGACGACCGACCGAGTGTTTACGGTAACATGAAACTGAAATGCGCACGCGCGCACACTCATTGTCTTTTTATCCCTCGAAGAAGAGTCAAATGTTTAAAAAAAAAAAAATGCTGAGGGGACGCATGTAGTCATTGTCACTTGGCCAATATTTCAAAAATCAACGAATGTTCACTAAAATGAACAATTCTCGAAACAAAATTGTCACTTAAATATTATTTATATATTTATTACAATAAACAATTATAATAAACTTAAATATAAGGGCACTAGCAACAAAGGCTATCGGCCTAGCCCCCTAAATATTATTTTGTTGGTTATGAACCAAGAAGCATTTTCCACAGACCTTCATATTTTCGACTTAGATCTCTGATGTACAGGGTTCTCCAACAAGAGGTGTTTTTTTGGTATTCAAAGAAAAATGGAAATTTTTGGGATAAATGATCGAATGTTTATTTCGTAATAAAGAGGAATGTATGCCGTTTATAATGAAAAACAATATCAGCCAAATGGCCACGCCTACAGGACCATATCCTTTTCATGAAATTTTCCATAACTAAATCGCAAAGTGGCTGCCCTATGTCCTCGATAGCCTCACGAATTCTATTTTTTAGGTCTTGAATCGAAGCTGGGCTGTTGGCCCCAAAGGAAGAAGTCACAAGGTGTTAAATCACAAGATCTCGGTGGTCAATTGTGATCAGCTCTTCGAGAGATAACAGGCTCCGAAACTTTTTCCGTAAAAGAGCAATGGTTTCGTTGCTTGTGTGGCACGTATCGCCGTCTTGTTAAAAGTAAACGTTGTGCAGATCAATATCATCCAACTCCGACCATAAAAAATCATTAATCATCTCTCGATAGCGCAACTGTTGATCCAACCTAATTTTCTATAAACGAAGGTCCAATGATCCCACCGTACCATAAACCGCACCAAACAGTCACACGTTGAGGATGGAGAGGCTTCTCAACAATAACTCTTGGGTTTTCCGAGCCGCAGAACCCGACAATTTTGCTTGTTGACGTAGCCACCGAGGTGGAAAATGGGCCTCATCATTCAAGATGATTTTTCGATGGAATTCCGGATCATTTTCATGCATTTCAATCAGCAAAGACACGACGTTGTTGGTGATCGGCCGACTTGAGTTCTTGTATTAACTGAACTTTATAAGCCTTAAGACCCAAGTCTTTATGCAAAATAAGGTGTACTGATGTTTGTGGAATGCCCAAAATTCCAAAGAACGACAAGGAATGGACCGACCTGGGTTTTCTTTAACACTTTGGGCTACAGCAGCAATATTCTCAGTAGTTCTTGAGCGACGTACACGGGTGTTATTCTTCACATCCCTAACTTGTCCCAATAGCTCGAATTTGTCCACAAATTTCTGTATTGCGGTCCGACAAGGTGCTTCACGACAACCCAAAAATGCTTTAGTTTTGCGAACTGTGATTTTCACAATTTTTGTAGTGAATTTTAATAATTTCAATGCTTCAATGTTGAAGCTTGTATCGTTCCATTTGTGGAACTTGTCAAATGTCAATGAATAAAAGCTTCAAATGTGACAGCTATCAAAATAGCGGGTGATGCAAGTTAACACCTCTTGCGGGAAAACCCTTTACAATTTGGATTTAGTCCTAGTAGCAAAATACATTTTCTTAAATTTTATATTTAATTGCGTTCTCTTTGCTTTTATGTGAACTTTCCAGATGTAATCCCAGAAATTTAACGTTAGACTTACTTGATAATTCAGATCCATTTAAGTAAAGTGATGGTCAGGTTTCCCAATCTTTGGGCATTCCATTTGAGAAGCCATAGGTTTTAACTATTTAATTGTATTTGCAGTTTTCTTGTAGCTTCTGTTGCACAACTGTTGGAACAAAAGAAAGCAGTGTCAGTAGCAACATGATCATTGTCGGTTGTTGGCATGTCGCACGTGAATAGTGTGTAAAGGACAGGGACAAGTACACTGCCTTGAGGTATTCCATCTCCAATATGTTTAATATCAGATCTATTACGATGATGACTCTAAAGAAATAAGAAGACTGAAGAGAAATCACATATTAGACAGATCATTCAGACGTTAATTTAAATATGTTAAATACATTTAAATATTTTATGTATCTTATTTAATATATGTTATAAACAATTGAAATATCGTTACTATATAATTGATAATTGTATAATAAAGGGTGATTTTTTTGAGGTTAGGATTTTCATGCATTAGTATTTGACAGATCACGTGGGATTTCAGACATGGTGTCAAAGAGAAAGATGCTCAGTATGCTTTGACATTTCATCATGAATAGACTTACTAACGAGCAACGCTTGAATTTTCAGTGAATGGGCCCTAGAAAAGTTGGCAGAAAATCCGCTTTTTTAGGCTCATTTCTGGTTGAATGGCTACGTAAATAAGCAAAATTGCCGCATTTGGAGGCTCATTTCTGGTTGAATGGCTACGTAAATAAGCAAAATTGCCGCATTTGGAGTGAAGAGCAACCAGAAGCCGTTCAAGAACTGCCCATGCATCCCGAAAAATGCACTGTTTGGTGTGGTTTGTACGCTGGTGGAATCATTGGACCGTATTTTTTCAAAGATGCTGTTGGACGCAACGTTACGGTGAATGGCGATCGCTATCGTTCGATGCTAACAAACTTTTTGTTGCCAAAAATGGAAGAACTGAACTTGGTTGACATGTGGTTTCAACAAGATGGCGCTACATGCCACACAGCTCGCGATTCTATGGCCATTTTGAGGGAAAACTTCGGAGAACAATTCATCTCAAGAAATGGACCGGTAAGTTGGCCACCAAGATCATGCGATTTGACGCCTTTAGACTATTTTTTGTGGGGCTACGTCAAGTCTAAAGTCTACAGAAATAAGCCAGCAACTATTCCAGCTTTGGAAGACAACATTTCCGAAGAAATTCGGGCTATTCCGGCCGAAATGCTCGAAAAAGTTGCCCAAAATTGGACTTTCCGAATGGACCACCTAAGCCGCAGCCGCGGTCAACATTTAAATGAAATTATCTTCAAAAAGTAAATGTCATGGACCAATCTAACGTTTCAAATAAAGAACCGATGAGATTTTGCAAATTTTATGCGTTTTTTTTAAAAAAAAAGTTATCAAGCTCTTAACAAATCACTCTTTATAATTGATTGTATGTCTGTTTTACTGTTTCTAAAGTGGAACAGGAACTTATGTTATTTTTTCTCTTTCATCAGATTTGCTTACTATTGTAAAATAAGTTGTAATGCGCCTATGGCGCCCGTTGAAATATGGAAAAAAAATTTTGTTGAAAAAAAATTTTTTTCTTGAAAAAAATAATTTTTGTTGAAAAAAAAAATATTGTTGAAAAAAAAAATTTTTCTTGAAAAAAAAAATTTTGTTGAAAAAAAAAATTTAGTGGAAAAAAAAAATTTTTCTTGAAAAAAAAAATTTTGTGGAAAAAAAAAATTTGTTGAAAAAAAAAAATTTGTTGAAAAAAAAAAATTTTGTTGAAAAAAAAAATTTGAAAAAAAAAATTTTGTAAAAAAAAAAAATTTTGTTGAAAAAAAAATTTCGTAAAAAAAAATTTGGGAAAAAAAATTTTTGTAAAAAAAAAATTTGGGGAAAACACGATTTCTGTACAAAAAAAAAATATTATTTTTTTTATTATTATTATTTATAGAAAATTATAGAATGCCTATTTAAATTCCTACGTACTGCGTGACAGAGTCAGTGAATCAGTGTATCAGTGAATCAGGGAATCAGTGTATCAGTGAATCAGTGTCGAGGGTAAATATATATTAAGATAGATTGCAAAAAATAATTGTAATACAAAAAATATTATTTTTTATAATATTAATGTCAATGGAAGAAATTCTGAGGAAAGTGAGTACGTATTTAATGCTCTACTGTAAATTTGTAAAAAACAGTTCACCATCGATATTGCTTAAGATTCGCATATGTCATTATCAAACTATCATACGCGAAATTGTTGAATAATTTTCCACTCAATGGCCTACATATGTTGCTTATGTGGATATTACCTGCATTAAAAGGTGTTAAGACGCGTTTAAAGTAGAATTCCACACGCAAATGCATCAGAGATTCTTAAACTTGGTCTTTTCACCGATTTCCCAAAAGAACAGCAACGTTTTTGGCGTAGTCACTTGCTAGGGCCCTCAGTCTGGTAGAATTTCCATTTCTACTTCTGTATTTTCGGTCATAATTTCAATCTCCTTACTCTTTTCCTTTCTTACACCTTCCAATATCCCTCCCATTCGGCTATGGACGGAGCTCATAGATTCTCTAGCCTTTTAATATCCCGTTTTTGTCATGGATTCCGTAAGATTGATATTCGCCACCCCGTTTTTTCTTTGGTTGCGTTCGACACTGTGAGTAAAATTTAATCCCAATACGAAGTAATATCGACGAAGCGAGTGTTGTGCTTTCGGAACCGTTGGAAGAGGTGGTTAAAAGCTCTCTAGTTTGAAGTTTTTTGTCGTCTAGTTTTCTCTGTGTTTGATTAGGAACGTCTTTGGCTACACTTAACCAAATGTGTAACTGCCACTAGATAATGATCCGAATGGATGTTGACATTCCGGATTGTACGTGACACATACCACACAGGGAGCATGTCGTGCGTCAGCTTGATTGTGTTTTTTTGTGATCGGGAAGCAGCTATGTACACAGAAAAAAAAGACAACCAAAAAATTTCAATGGAAATATTTGTACAAGAATTTCATCACTTCTCAATGAAACTTTTCGTTAATATGCTAAAAAATTTGTCAAATATTGAAACAAAGTTTGATGAAATGTATCAACAAAACAATTCATCAAATATTTGGATATTTTTAATGGATTTTTTTGTTGATACCATTTATCAAATTTCGTTTTAATATTTGATACATTTTTAGCATATTTACGAAAAATGTTATCAAATGTTGAAAGAAATTTGATAAATTGAATTGACAAAAAATGTTATATTTTTTATGATTTGTATTTTGGTTATCTAATTTATAAAATTTCTTTTAATATTACATACATTTTTTCGTAAATATGATAAGCAATTTACCAAATATTAAACAAAATTGAATTTTAATATTCAATATTTAATAAAATTTTTCATAAATATGCTAAAAAACGAAATTTGATAATTGTTGATGAAAAAATTTATTGTTAATTTCAAAAATATTTTTAATGAACGACATACAAATTTTTTGTATATGGGTGAATAATCTTAAATGACTCCTTTCTGTGTCCGGCTGTTTAAAATTGTGTTGTATTAACTAATTTTTTTTATAAATATGTTCTAAGCAGCTTATTATATTTGTTAAAATAACCCACGTATTAGTTTTTAAAATTTTTAATTTGTTAATATCGAAAAAAAGAAAACAGTACATGTAGTCTCAGTCCCGTGGCGTGTCCAAAACCGACGCAGCAAAATAAACCGTATTATGTATGTAAATATTAAAAATCTGTAATTGCATTCAAATGAATTTATGCACTATCACTTCAAGTCACATATACTCTTTTTTTGATTTAATTAAATTAATTTTAAGAAATTATAAAAATCATTGACTTTTGTCCGGAACATTTTCTCTCAGTCCCGTGCCTGGTGTGGTTTTCTGCTTAAAAAAAGGTAACGTTCAATTTGTAGTGTTTCTCTCGCGCTGAAGTATTGTTCTCTTCGAAGGTTCTCGAAGAAACTCTACTTCTATTTTAGTTTGCGAATTATTTTCGTCGGAGTGGTCGGAGACTGTCCCCTTTTTCGCAAAGAAAAGGAGTCATTTCAGATTATTCACCCATATATGAAACTTTCTTCATCAAATATATTTTTGATAAACAGTATACGAATATTTTCTTTAAGTTGACAAATTGTTTTATCACCGGATTTTCAATGAATTTTTTGTTTGAATTCGTGAATATTTTCATTGAATCGAAAAATTATTTTTTTCTGTGTATGTAATATGGTGAGTGTTTAGCTGCTTATTAGGCGATGTGGCTATCGTGGATTTTGAATTTTCTGCCACTCAGTACAAAGATATTTTCACTTTCTATTGTGGCATCGCCTGCGATCCCTATGGGAGTATTGTAGTGTCTATGGTTGATGTGGTTAACCACATTAATCTAGGGAAGAGTTCGGCTCGTCTTTGAGTTGTAATCTGATCAGTGTGCTACTAACCAAAGGTGTTAGATAGGCCTCAATCCCTAATCAGGAGGACGGATTCGGCCACACAGGGAATTCTCGGGTAACGGGTTAACTTGATATACTTGGGACACTAGAAGCCGCATGACAATTACTCCATCGCATACCCATGGTTCAAGCCTTTCCGGTGATAATCATGTACAACTCATCGATAGGCCTCAATCCCTAATCAGGACGAAGAATTCGGCCACACAGGGAATTCTCCAATTGGCTTCCTTCTCCAATTGGGTTAACATGATATACTTGGGGCAATGGAAGCCCATGGTTCAAGCCTTTCCCGTGATAATCATGTACAATTCATCGAAATCATTGGAGTATGTGCATCTGATGAGGCTGACTGGGACCAGTTGGTTGTCTACCGGTGTGAACCTAGAGAAAATTCAAGAAGAATTTAAGTGTTAAGGCTTTTTCAAGCAGTGAAAGAAATACATACATGATCTCGTAGATATTTACAGCACCTACAAACTAGCCAATGATTAATATAACCTCCAGGATTGGGCAGGGGCTTCAGGAACGTCTTTGCAGCTCCGGGACCGTATACAGGGGGAAACGGTGGTGATGACAGTAAATAATAGGGTATACAACTCTATTGTCTCCCTTTAGCATCGCCGGATATGGATGAATGTTGTTTTATAGAAATTTTAATAGTATTTGTTCAAAAGCTATCCGTCGTCACGTCATTGATGTAGTTCATCCGTTTATCTTCAAATGACCGGTTGGCCGGACAATGCAGTATAGAGAAAATTCGTTCTTCAGCCCAAGAGTTCATATGTGGAAGCTCGTGCAGCAATTGCTTTTCCTGCCAGCTGTGAAATTCTCAAATTTCGAGACAAATGTCAGCAAACACTACTACCTCTTTCCTTCTTTTATAGGGGGCATATTTTGTATCCTATAGAATCTAGACGATATTCTGTAGAATAAAAAAATCATTTGCTGTGAAATCTCTTCTCTCAACATCTCGTCGGGTTGGAATGACAACCAAGAGAACATACGGATTTTTTTTTTTAAACAAGCCAACGAACGCCTTTTCTTCGAGAATTGTTAGTTTAGCGAGTGTTCGTACTTTTCTGAAATATTACTCCAGTGGGTATGCTCAGGTGGTGATCACATACATTTCTATACATTTACGCAAATGTATGTACTTGATGGACTGCATACAGATAGTTCTTTTGTTTTGTACATTTCATCGCTCTTTTCGTTCTTTGTTTTTATTTATGTGTCCGTAGTGTCAAAGGTAGGGAGTGGAGTGTTGGTTGATGTCGCCAAAAATGAAAAGGGGTTAGAAAGAAAAATGAAGTACGGTGGGCCACAGTGTAAAAAACCTGGCTTGGAAAGCCATAACAAGCCATCGCCCCAATTAGAAATTTCGTCGGCCTTGTAAGACCACTGTAATTTATATTCTTGATATGCATGTGTGTGTGTGTGTGTATGCAAATCGTAATCACCTCTCCCTTGACAACGTTGCAAGACATTCCGAACAACAAACACCAAAAGCATATCAATGGGTGGGATGCACTTCCTTCCTTCTTTGCGTCGTGCCCGGGGGGTATAGTACATAATTTCACTTTTTTTTTTGGGATCAAAATACAAAACAAAAAGCAGAGAGTGAGCGTCGTTGTTTTTTATTAATGGTGAGTAGTCGTTGTGTAAAAAAAGAGTGATAGTGAGGGGTGGGTTTGGATTGGTGTATTGTGTTATGCATGAATGGCAGCGTATACAAATATTTCTCGTTACTCCACATGCAGCATAAAAATTCTTTGGAATAATTGAACATAGAAATGGATATTTCCAAGTCATACAAATACAGGAAATGCATCAACATAATTTCGGAGATACAGTAGAACATGTTTATAACGAGCAATGGACGTCATCGACGAGAAGCCAAAAAAAAAAAGGGGCGAAACAAATTGTTGTAAAAACATGTGGATAATAGTTAAAGGGACGAAAAAGCGGCAAAAACGGGATAAAAAGGCAACACAAAAATATGTGAAAAAAAAAATTTTTAATCGACAGGTATGGAGCCAAAATTGCATAAAAGAAAAATGTGTGTGAAAAAGTTGTTATCGGATGAAATGAGCCAAAAATATATAGCAATGGAAAAGGGGATTAAAAGCGTAATATAAATGAGAAATAATCTACAAACGAGTATATAAAATTCGTGCGTGATTGACTGACTGATTTATCCCGTCCTCGCCAATGGCTGAAGTCAGACTGAAATTAGCTATGAACGAATTTTTCGTTCATTCGGTTAGGAAGGGGATAAAAATGGTAAAACGGGGAAAAAACCACTTCGAAATATTGTGATTTTTGTTGGAAAATTAGTCCATAACAACAACTGCAGAAAAAGAATTTTCAGACGTACGAAAACGGGGCCCGAAATGATACACAATTTTCGAAATAACTCAACACCAGCTCCATCAATCGGCTCCGTTAATACATACTGTTTTTTCTCATTATGTATAAGATCTGATGCTCGGACAAACATATGCCTGAACTATTTTCTATATTAAGATATATTTTCAGTGTGAGAGTTGTGGGTTCGATTTAACCATATGGTCTGTGTCACCCGGTTAACCCTAGGACTCAAAATTAAAATTTACTTTGTATTGTAAATAAGTAAAAAAAAAACATAAATAAACTATATTCTTATAATTTATGAGGTAAGGTTAGGTTAGGTTAATTAGGTCCAATTGTGATTTCGTCGCCAAAAATACATCCTAGGTTTCTCGTCCCCGGTCGACTTTTTAGCCAACCCGTCGCCGAAATTAAGCTGTGAATTCTATACACATCAACATTGGACAGATAAGGTTGGTCTACTTAAAATTTTAGACCAGACATATTTCTTTGTGGATGGCAGTGGTGTGGTAGGTAGTGTGTGCGACAATCAGACAAGTCAACCCAGGTTCAAAATCGGGTAAGACCATGAAACATTTTTTAGCGGGCGTTTTCCAACTCGTAAATGCTGGCGACTTTACGAGTAAGAGTGTAATCTGTAAAACTTCTCTAGAAAAGCATTAGGCGTTCGGGGCCGGGTTTAAACATTTGGTTCCGGTCAGTGACCCGAGTCACTGATTCAATAGACGTTCCCCGTCTGTTCCTTCATGGAATGTTAAGGGACATAAGTAAGTAAGGCATCTTCCATCTTAAGTCCACAAAAGCCGGCATTGACAGATAAGGTATTCGATTGTCTCCTCCTCTTCATCGTTGCAACTTATACAGAAGTTGTTGTATGTGATACACAGTCTAGGATCGCCTGAGCCCTGATGACAGCGACCAGTGATGGACCGCAATGAGGTTTCTCAGATGAAATCTTGGCAGATTAATTGCAGTCCGCGTCCTCCGCTCGTACATAACAGGCCAAATTTTTCTGGTTTCCAGGCAGGTTGGTTGTTTTCTCCATCTATCTTCCGCAATGACATGAAGTTTCCGTGGTATCAGCTGTTTATTATCAATGAGAGGAAGGCGAATATCATAACTAAACTCACGGAATTCAGGGTAGCGCCAGCTTTCGCAAGTGCAGCAGCCGTACAGTTTCCATCTATATCACCCAAGGGTTATCGGCAATTGTCCAATCATCTCTTGCACATACATCCGACATTCTTCTTGAAGTGGTGTACACATTCTCCAGGGACTTAATGACCGACTTGTTGTCAGTAAATATGAAGATATCCCATGATACTGACCGTGGGCATCAGTTTCCATTTGCATTATTTCGGCCTAAGGGACAAATTTAAATAGCTTGGTGTAAAAGACTGTTATGAATGGAATTAGAATCTTTTAAATTGTTATAGTATTAAAAATAAATGTTATTATAAATTGTATTCATTAATTGGAGTAGTGACTCATTGTAGTAAAGTTGATCGTTATACTGTAATTTTACTATTATTAATTATTTATATATTTAAAAATACCAATTGTTGTATTGGATAAATTGTGGGAATTGTTAACCGTATTAGGCCTTATAGGCTTGGTTAAAGCTTCATGTTAATACTAGTAAATTCAGCTGACCCGAGTAGTTGCCACAACCAACTTCTCGAAGCGACTCTGATCTGTCAGTAAATATCGCAATTTATTAGATAACTTTACAAATTAATCTCAAACGCCAAGACAAACTCCCATAGAAAATATTTAACATAAACTAATTTAAACAGTATATTCCAATCAGTGAGTACAACAATGTGAGAGATGTTCCTGTGTCTGTTCCCCAATGAAAAGTTGAGAAAAATACATGCGTAAATAAAATTAACAATTTACAGTAGTTTATATTTACTAACATCAAATATATATTTATAACTATGGCACAATTAATTCAAGCACATCTCCTTTGGTTGTTTTCAATCATTTGTCATTCAATAAATTGTGCTCGTAATCCAGCTTATATACGATCCGACATTTGTATAAATACCCGGCAAATTGTGCTTGCCGCCACATCCATAACCACCCGCAGATGTTATGCCAAATTGTACGTAACGCCTTTGTCGATGTTCATAGGGAACGGCTGCAAACAGAGGTCCTCCGGAGTCGGCGCGACATGTCGATCGTCGATCGATACCACCCGCGCACAGATGTTGATGGGATGTCAGTTGATTCTGTTCGTATACATTCTGGCAGACTGCCAGAGGCTGAAGGGGTAGCGTGGCTTTGACTAGAACGTCGGAAGCGTAACCTGAAAGGAGAAGATAATTGGTAAAATTTGGTTTCTAACAAATTGTGGAGCGAAAAGTTGCCAACTATAGGAGTGTTAGCAGTAGGTTTTCTTTCACTCGCTATAATGTATGAACAAGTTACAGCGCCTTACCTTGCTCGGTGACACCCCAACCAGCGACTATCTGGTCCGTGGATATTTGCCCATTAACATGTGCGTCCAGCGGCAAACAAATGGGTTTGATATGACCTAAATGCGACACATTGTATTTAGTTCAATACTTGTAATTTTGAAAGGTTCTTACTATTAAACTGCACCGGGCGCTGTAGTCGTATCAAGGCAATATCATTTTGCATGGGATGCGATTTATAGTCGGGATGCATGATTATGCTATCAATGTCCACATCTTCATAAGGAGGTGCACAATTTGAATGCGTATGGGATTTTCGATAGTTCTCACAATCGTGTTCAGTGCGTAGGTCATGCTCTCCCAGACGTATAGAAATGCTGCCAGAGAAGGGAAAACCAAGAGAGCGTGATTACTTTGCGTTCCTAGGATGCCATCTCACCAACTTACACTTCAGTCCGTGGTTCCACACAATGGGCCGCCGTCAATACATATTGATTCGTTATCAACGAACCGGCACAGCGAAAGCGTTCACGTGTCTTCTCCCCTCGTGACTCCAACAAAACCATCCAGGGAAATTCGGACAGTCGCACAACTTCGCCATTCGAAATACGATCGCCGCCTAAGGGACCACAAGGCATCGAACGAAGAATTTGTTCACCCATAGGTTTTCGTAGATAGCTAGCGGTGGGACGATGATGCAAATCCGTCGGATGAGCGACATAACGCGCAGGCG
Organism: Hydrotaea cyrtoneurina; assembly: GCA_958296145.1. Taxonomy (NCBI): domain Eukaryota; kingdom Metazoa; phylum Arthropoda; class Insecta; order Diptera; family Muscidae; genus Hydrotaea; species Hydrotaea cyrtoneurina. Next base: position 24,792,648 of record OY282512.1, read on the forward strand.
TTATGGGATATTGGGAATTGTGATAGGGATGTTGCGGGTTATGCACAAAGGGCGGGGAGGGTGAGGGCTTGGCGATTTGTACCGGGTAATTTAAGGGCTGATCTTTAATGTCGTAAAAGTCACAACAGGCATAGTGCTGGAAAGAAAAAACCAAACAAAAAAAGTTAACACAGGTGCTCTTATGATGACAGAATGCAGAACTTACCACATTACCTTGGGAACCGCAATGGCTTTGGCGTACATACCGAGCGATATGTTCGGGATATGGCGGTGACCAGTTTTTCAGCATCCATTCGATGCGGCGACATTTTGCCATGGGTACACATGAACCCTGCGTATAGCCGGGTGTAAAGCAACCTACAACGAGACAATTACATACATATGAAGATAAATACATATATTATATTCTCAATATTAGTTTCTACCTGTGTATGCATTGCTTCCTCCAGCATCGTATTGACCAGAAACTGTGGACCACGTAGCGTTTGCCAACAAAATTATTAGAATTTCGCAAAAATGTACACAAAACATGTCAATTTTCGTATTTAGTTTTAGTTTGCTACTGTTTTTCTTTTTCACTTTTATATGCGCACTTTCTCGCTGTACAACTGAATTTCTAAGAGTCTCACCAACAATTGATAAGAATCGCAGATTTTATTTAATTTAATTCACTATTTGTTAGCCTCAGAGCTTGGAACGAAGCGATTTGATAATCTCACGTTTTTTTGTTGTTGTTTGTTCAGTAATAAGATAGTAAATTAAGAGATATTTCTAGGTCTCTTAATCTTTTATTCAAAGCGGACAAGTTTAAGAGTTCATTCATGGGTGATTTATTAGAAATATGAATGAATGGATTGGCAAATATATGACGGCATGAAATCATTTAGAATGGAGATGAATTCAGGGAAGACATCAATTATAATTTTTAATAAAATACTAGTTGATTAAATGTGCTGTGGCAGATAGTGTGTGTGTGACTATCAGACAAGTATACCCAGATTCAAAACCGGGTAAGACCATCCAACATTTTTCAGCGGCTGTTTTCCACCTCGTAAATCCTGGCGACTTTACGAGTACAACAGTAATCTCAGAGTAACTGTCCAATCTCAATTTCGAAAAAGTAAGGTCCAATGATCCCGTCGGACCATAAACCGCACCGAACAGTCACACGTTGAGGATGGAGAGGCTTCTTAAATATAACTCTTGGGTTTTCCGAGCCCCAGATGCGACAATTTTTGCTTGTTGACGAAGCCAGCGAGTTGTGAAATGGGCGTCATCATTCAAGATGTTTCTTCGATGGAATTCTGGATCAGATTCATGCATTTCAAGGACCCAATCAGCAAAGACACGACGTTGTTGATGATAGGCCGACTTGAGTTATTGTGTTAACTGAACTGTGTAAGCCTTCAGGCCCAAGTCTTTATGCAAAATACATGTAATGACATTTGTGTAGTAGCCAATTCCAAAGAACAACGAGGAATGTACAAACCTGGGTCTTCTTCAACACTTTGAGCTACAGCAGCCATATTCTCAGTTGTCCTTGAGCGAGGTGCACGGGTTTTATTCTTCGCATCACTAACCTGTCCCAACAGCTCGGATTTATCCACCAATTTATGTATTGCGGTCCGACAAGGTGCATCATGACGACCCAAAAATGCTTTTGTTTTGCGAACTGTGACTGCAAGACTTTCACCATTTCTGTAGTGAATTTTAATAATTTCAATGCCCTGTTGAAGGGAGTATCGTTTCATTTTTAGTAATGGCGTACTTTCTACTTGTCAAATGTCCAAGAATAAAAGCTTCAAAAGTGACAGCTAAAGAAATACCGGGTGATTCAGAATAACACCTCTTGTTGGAGAACCCAGTACATAGAATAATTTTCAAAAGTCGCCAACGTTTTTTTTGTTTATTGTAAAATTGTTGTTGGTATTGCTGAGCACAATTTACACAAATTTTTTTTTCAATTTTATTTATATCGAAATAAAATGGCAAATGAGGGATTTTCTCACCAGAAGATTTCTGTTCGAATTCGTAAACGGCACAATAATCTAGGTCGCATTCTCTACACCGTGTTACAAAAAATAGATTTTTTTCTGTCCTATGAACCAAATGCACATATTCGGAAAGAGGGAAAAAAAATAAAAATACACGTGTATCGTCGATTTTCATGTACACGTCAGAATTTTTTTTTTTTAAGTTTGAAGTATAAAGCTCGTAGTGGCCTGTGTGAAAGCCTTTGGACCGATTTTTAACCCTTTTCATCCAATCGAGCTGATTTTTGGCAGGCAGACTCGTGGAAATGTCTGTATCACGTCAAATTTTTTAAAAACAATTTTTATCAATTCTCAGATCTTATTTTTTAAGGTTTCAGTTCAAAAAACATTTTTTTTTCGTAACGCTTAAGTAGTTTAAAAATTTGGAGTCTCTTCAAGTTATGCTAAGAAAAGTGAAAAAAATATTTTTTTTTTCAAAAATAATAAAAATTGGTAAATTGATAAAAAATTTTTTTTAAAAAATTTGACGTGATACAGACATTTTCATGAGTCTGCCTGCAAAAAATCAGCTCGATTGGATCACTGAAAAAGGTTCATAGGACAGAATGTGTGTAACACGGTGCTATTAAGCAACATTTTCAGTTTTAGAAAAATAAATGCCGGTTCTGGAACTTTTTTGAAATTGACGATTTTTTCGACAACGGCTGAACTTTTTTGTAAACGGAGCAATCAACTTCTATAACTCAAAACACCATTATCTGGTAGAAATGTTTGACTTACGGAGACATTTAGTTAGGGAATTACTTATAAAATTGTTTAAGGGAATTTGTCTCCTTAACTGCCACTAGAAGTGCTCCCATTTATGGAATTTCCACTGTGCCTCAGAATGCTTTAATTTTTTCATATTAACTTCGTCATAAAACATCCAGCCCTGACTTTCCAATCCCAATGGATTTATGTCTTTTTTAAATCGCCGCCTAAAACTGAGCAACGCAAACATCTCCAATTCTCTCTTATTGTTTTATTTGAAATTTCATAAGCCATAAAACACTGACTGACGGACTGATTGCCCTCCCTCATCAATGCAAAAAAAAAAAGTAATCGACAAAAAGAATCAATAAACGGGTACTCAGAAAACCCCCGCCCCCCCCACGAATAGTTTATACATGCCGATCACAAATGGTGGAACGCAGTGACAAGTCACTGACCGGCATATCAATTGAGTTATGGTCGCCGTATGACTTCTTCGGCTATCGGAACTTTCTTCGATAGTTAAAGACATGAGCCACGGCCAGTTGTGGTTTCAAACTTAAACGAAACGGTCAAAAGACATTGTGAGTGAGAAATCAAAAAGTAAAAGTGAAATAAATTAACAAGACTAAAAGGAATAAACGGCGTAATATGTACAAGTCAATATGGTGGTGGGGCTTCGTCTGGGCCATGGCGATGACGGTCCTAGGAGATGCTGAAAATAAGTCTGCAACGTTCCAAGTGGTTAAGGAAAAGTCGAATAAAAACAATCTTGAGAAAGAATATGTCAGTACTTTGGATTTCAAAATGAATGACACCGTTGACTTGCCCATGGAATTGAATTCGGCCAATATGTCGAAACTGTATTGGGGTTTCAGCAATTTGTTTGGCCCAAACGACAAAAACACTCAACAGTTGTCTGGCGGGCATGGCGATGCACCTCTCGCCGATGACAGCAGCTATGCCGGTTTTGATCGTCATCCCTGCCGCCGAGTGTGTCAGAAGGGAGCATCCTTGACGTGTTACTACCGGCTAATTGTGCATCGTTATCAGGCCTTGGGCCCGGAATGTCAACGGTGTCTTTATGATCCCAACGCCTGTGCCGCCGAGAATTGCATATTTGGCGATGGTGTGCCCAACGATGTGATGGCGGTTAATCGTCAATGGCCCGCCCCACCCTTGGAGGTGTGCGAAGGTGATACCATTGTGGCCGATGTGACCAACTATTTGACCGAGGACACGACCATGCACTGGCACGGCATGCATATGTCGAAGACACCGGAAATGGATGGTGTTCAGTTCGTCACACAGTATCCCATAGCGCCGGGTAATGTATTCCGCTACTCGTTTCCGGTAGAGCGCAGCGGTACCGTCTGGTATCACAGTCACATGGGCTGGCAGCGAGCCAGTGGAGTGGCTGGCTCTCTGGTCATACGCCAGACCAAGGAGAACAATCGTCATGCTCGTCTGTATGACTATGATCTTATCGATCATACGCTCCTGATCCAGGACATCGTTTACAATTCCGACTTTTCGCGACCGCGCAATATTCTGATCAACGGTAAGGGCCGCAATCATTTGAATTCATGGCCCGACAATGACTCGCGCCATCGTTACGAACGGCTGACTGTTTCGCCGGGCATGCGCTATCGCATGCGTGTCATCCACAATGGTGTCTTCGATTGTCCCCTGGAATTTTCCATAGAAAACCATAAAATGTTGATGATTGCCAGCGATGGCAACGATCTGCAACCGGTCTATGCCGACAAGTTCTTTTTGACTTCGGCAGAGAGATTCGATTTCATTGTGCAAGCCGATCAGTATCCTGGCAACTATTGGATACGTGTCAAGGGTTATAATGATTGTGACAATTTGAATTTGTACCAGGGCGCTGTACTGCGTTACAGGGGTTCGTCGCGCAGTCAGCTGCCAGCCCAGCAAATCGCTGATATCAATTTGAAAACCACCGAAGCAGCAGTTGGTGTGAACGTGCCAGCGGAAGTTATGATGGCAGACGGGAAGAGCGATCGAAACGATGTACCAACTCTGGGCTTAACATCGTTAACACCCCTACCCTGGCCGGGCTATACGAAATTTTTGACATACTACACAAGTTTCGGTGCATTCCAGGAAAGCGGTACGGATGACTCGCTGCAAGTGGATGACATCACCTTCTCCTTTCCCAGCGTATCGCTGCTGCAGGGTCATCATTTGTTCCATGAAGACAATTACTTCTGTAACCGCACAGCTTTCCAAGCGGCCGGTGTTAACTGTCGTCGCACCAATTGCCAGTGCACGAATGTCATCAGGATGCCAGCATTTAAGCCCATCGAATTGGTTGTGGCGAATTATATGAATTCGACGCATCCGTTTCATCCGCACGGATTCACCTTCCGTTTGGTGGGCCAGGAAGTCTTGGGGAATATCAACGATGTGAGAAATGTAAGTTCAACCAAATTAACATTACAGCTGAGAAGAGAAGGGAGAAAAAGAGGAGAGAATCTGTGGTTGGATCGATGGAAGAAACCACAGATAAATATTGTAGCCAGCCTCAGGCATTAGATCACGGTCAGGGAGTAAACAACTTGCAGTCGAATTCGGAACGCCTTTCAATTGAAAACAAATCGATCAATTGAAAATAAATATTAGTAACGATTGTTCTATATGATTTTTCATGGACTGTACATCGCCTAAATGAAAATCCGCTTTATTGAAAAATCGTTTATGGGACACACATTTTTCAAAAACCCTCAAATTTTGTATGATACGAACGCCACACTTAAGAGAAATATTATGAATGAAACGGCGACAAAAAATAATGTTGTGCCGTCTCATTTCAATACTACTGGAGACTTGAGAGAACAAGAGATAATGGAGGAGGTGACCTAAATGGCCAAAGGAAACGTGGAAAATGTTGTTGTAGGTTCAGTAGAATTTTTTTGAGATCACAATAATAGAATACATTCTAAATTCTAAAGCCTTGGGCAAAACAAATGATCTCAAAACATGATGTGTCAACCACATTTAAGACAACTCAACCAAATGAAGATAAGTGACCATTATAATCCAAGTTCATTAATATTGAATTTTAAATTTTGTGTACATGTATTTTAATAGTTGTGCCACAAGTTGCTATCTTCTTGTCAGAGATCAATTTCAAAAGTATATACTCAGTTCGTTTAAACGAAAGATGGTTCATTTATCCGAAATTCAGATTATTCAAAATCCCGCATATGTGAAAAAATTTGCTTGGTTTTTTTTCATTTCCGCTTAACCGAATTGGACTGTCCATCGATTTCACAAAGAAACTGAGAAAGAGAGTAGTCCATCCAGAGAGAGGGAGAAAAGTCTCTCGATTTCCTTTGGAAACTTACAGTGACTTCTCTCAAGTACAAACGTTGAATCAAATAAATGAAAGTTGTCTTTTTTATCGTTCATGAGTTATTACTGCTTTAAATTCAGAATGTAACCAATGCGAATATGGAGAAAGCGAATATTGAAATATATTTCGTGAGAGAGCGAATATTGAAATATATTTCGTGAGAAAGCGAATATTATTGCGAAAGCGAATACTTCAAAAATGCTATTTTGTAAATGCGAAAGCGAATCTTCATACGTTCCTACCAGAGGTCCAAGTCGTGGTGAAATTTTCGGCGGCGGCGGCTTAAATTCGGCTGAAGCCGACTATCAATAAAAAAAAATTATAATCTTTGTAATGTATTTATTACACATAAAATAACACAATTCATATATGGACCACTTCAAATGTATTCTTCTCTCTACCGAGAGATCACTCTTACTCATCAAAATAACTTTCACAAAAGTTTCATTGCGTTTTCGAAAAATAAAACATAAAAATCACAGGTCGCGAAAGAGAGAAAAAACATGTTGATGCTAACAGTTCATTAGAAATGGGCCGTCGAATAAACTTTTTCTCGTTTGGTAAAAAAAAATTTATTTTTATTCTGAGAAAAGAGTAAACAATTAGTTCTTTCTTACTTACTTAGTTAAGTTGGCTCTACACCATGTTGTTGGTCTTGGTCTGCTAAATAAATGATTTCCAAGCATTTCGGTCTTCTGCTTGGCTTCTCCAGTTCGTGATACCAAGGATTTTCATGTCTTCTTCCACGTGGTCCCTCCACCGGAGTCTCGGTCTACCCTGTCTGTGCCTTCCGTGGTAGTTGTCGTCCAACGCCTTTCTGGCTGGAGCGTTTGTAGTCATTCGACCGACATGTCCCAGCCAGTGTAATCACTGTATTTTGATGCGCCCATCTACGAGGGCTCTGTTCCTAAATTGTTTGTTAAGCCCGAAATAACATCTATTTGCCAGCACGATCCTTCGCATTATTTCGATGCTGACATTAATATTTTTTAGTTATGTCGGAGCCGAGGCATATAAATTCTTCCACTACCTCGACGTTGAAATTGCGGGCCTTCACTATGTCGCCTTTCTTTCGTCGCGACGTTTGCCTAGCAGTGGCAAGCATATTCCTTCGCCGATTCCTTCTCAATTCTGGAAAAAGCACCAGCTACATCTCGCTCTATCTTACCGACAATGTCAATGTCCTCCGCATATGCGAGTAGTATGTGGACTTTGGTGTTGACTGTGCCTGTTTTGTTAACTTGAGCTTTTTCCAATATTTTCTCCTTTAATATATTGAAGAAGATGGAGGATAAGCTGTCACCTTGTCGAAGACCTCTTGTTGTAGTGAATGGTTCGGAGAGGTCGCTTCCTATTTTTACTGAGGATCTAGTGTCACTCGGAGTCATTCTACAGAGGCGTACAAGTTTCGATGGGATCTCATACGCAGACATGGTTTTAAATAATTTTTCTCTTATCATCCAACGAGCATAGGTTGACCGCAGGAGTGCCACAAGGCTCTGTCCTCTCTCCTTCTCTGTTTCTTATTTTCATTGACGACCTGTTGGGTCAGACTGTGAACCCAATCTACTCCTTTGCAGATGACAGCAACCTCTGTCATTCGTACTCATTTGATCATCGGCCAGGTCCTCTGGAAGTCGAGGAAAAAAGGCGAACGATGAACGACTCACTTAACCGCGATTTGGCGACGATTTGTGAGTGGGGCCAAATGAACAGAGTAGATTTTAATGCACAAAAGACCCAGTGCTGTTTGTTGTCACACAAACGTTCACCAGATCCAGCATCGTCGTCAATTTCTATGGGTGGTGTGGATATCGACGAATCAGACACTCTTGATGTTCTGGGCATGAAGATACAGGGTGATGCTCGTTGGGCTAGCCATATATTCGAAGTGTCGAAAGAAGCATTCAAGTGTTTAGGCTTTTTAAAGCGGTGCAAGAAATACTTCACCCCATCTGATCTCGTAAATATTTACACCACTTACATCCGGCCTAAAATGGAATACAACTCGCATATATGGGCAGGGGCTCCATTAACATCTTTGAAGCTTCTGGACCGTGTACAGAGGAGAGCGGTGGTGATGATAGGGGATGGTAGGGTATCCAGCTCTATTGTCTCCCTACAGCATCGCCGAAATGTGGGTTGTGTATCGCTATTCTATAGATATTTTAATGGTATCTGTTCAGAAGATATCCGTCGTCTGGTCCCTGACGTTAGAACATTTAGCCGGAATACTCGGCTATCCAGGGTCTCTCATCCGTTCATTGTCAAATGGCCGGTTGACCGGACGACGCACTATAGAGAAAATTCGTTCTTTAGCCGGACTGTTCGTTTGTGGAATAATCTTCCTGAAAGTGTTTTTCCTGCCTGCTATGACATTACCAAATTCAAGGCCAACGTCAACAAACACTACTCCCTCTTTCCTCCCTCCAATACCCTTATTTCCCATCGCTAACACAGTGCATAGCATTTATAGGGGGCATCCCCTGAGTGTTAGTCAAAAAAAAAAAAAAAAAAAAAAAAATATGCTAGATAATATTTTATATGCGATGGATAAGAGACGTATTCTGCGGTAGTTGGCGCAAAGGGTTCTTCCGTTCCTCCGCTGAGGTTCCAATCATCAGGCATTCATTCATTCATTCTCCCAGATGCTACAGACCAGCTGATGTATCAGCTGTTCTCCTCCGGTCTTAGTACTCTCAGTATAATACAAATTAATTATCTGAGAAAAATAATATTTGTCTTTAAAGATAAAAAATTGTGTTCCCATTTGATGTTTTTTGTTTTTGTACTGAGAAGACAGTAAAAAATGAGTACTCTCCGTAGTATGGAGGATACGGAACTTAAAATTGTTCCAATTGAAGTTATTTTTATTCACACATATATCTTTTTTTTTTTGCCAGATCCAAGAACTCGATCGCCGTGGTCGCCTCAAACGCACGGCCGACAATTTTCCAGCCGTGGAAAAGGATACCATACAAATTCCACCCTTGGGCTATATTATACTTCGTTTCAAGAGCGACAATCCCGGATATTGGCTGTTCCACTGTCACATCGAAAGTCATGCATTGCTGGGAATGTCGGCCGTTCTGAAAGTGGGAGAAAACTATCAAATGAAAAAAATTACACCACAGCTCAGCTGTTGAGAGTTGCGGCCGTTGTTGACATTCAGAAACTAGTAAACTAAGCGAGTCTGTCCAATCGAACACACCACTTGTATTATTCACATATATGTATTAGTCTGTATTTATTTAAAAATTATATATTCTATTTAAAAATAATGTACATAAAATTAGTATGGTAGAATGAAATAAAATGTATTTTATTTACTTATGTATTTCAGATTTTTTTTTTTTTTGAATTTCGTTTAAAAATCTTCTAGGGGAAATGTAGAATTTTGGCTATATCTGAAGTTGTGAACTGAAAAAGTGTTTATGGAATTATAACTACTGAAAAAATGTAATGATTCCCCCTAAGATTCCGTGAAGGAACATGCATCGGCTTTCTTTCAAATCAGTCAGTTCTTCCAGTCAGTCACGATATAATTTGTATACACACTGACCGATACCACTGTTTAAAGAATCTGAATGACAAATGGGTTTTCACTAAATTAGTTGCAAGAAGGATTTCTATCATTCTTGATTACTTGCCTTTTTATCTGAATCTGACAGTTTCAGTGATATAAACAAATGCGAGTTGAAATAATTTGTTTTTCGATCGCCTTTGGTCTCCCACCTTCAATAAAAGGAAATAGACTAATTTGCCTTGTCATAAATTAGATGACTCAACTACGAGTACGTTGGCATTTGCCTGAAATTTGAATACGTTTTTTTTAATAAAGACGTCATCTAGTTTATCGCCAATTCCCTTTCTTTTATTTGAAAGTTTCCAATATGTATTCGTTCGACTGGCGTTTGCAAAGTCCATAATTGAAAAATCACGATTTTGACACAGACCAACAGTACAATGAAAGTGAAGGGATTGGGAAAACCGCCAACAAGGCCCACTGCACAGTGCATGGGCTTCCACAGAGATTTAGTAGTTTAAATCTGACTTTGGCTATAAAACTTCTTAACTATAAAATTCCGCCAATGCCAACTTATCCGAACCATATAAATAAAATTTCCATAATCTTTAGGAATAATCGGAAACCGATTGTGACTAAGCCGGGCAGAAGATCTGCATTGAAAGAACTTTAAATTAACACTCTTAGCTTCTTTGCTCACTAACTTGTTCCAACTAAACTTTGATCCATTAGAAAGGAAAAGAGTCGTTAATTTCTTTCAGTTTTCCGTCTATTCATAAAAATTCCAATAGGTGCAATTTGAATTTTCATCACTCTGAAAACACTATGCAACAGATGAGAAATATGTTGGTTCCTTTTTTTCATGTCCAATTTCCTAAAATCCGAAGAAGAAAATGGTTTTTAAGAAAAATTTCTTTGAAACTGCTATTTTGTCGAATTTACCATTATTATTTTATCGATAATTTTTGAAGGAGACGTTCGAATATCAACATGATTTTTACAAGAAACAATGGCTAAAACAGAAAAAATTCATAAACAATTAGAAAAAAAAAAGCTAAATATGGAATTCAGTTTTCGTCACTGCAAAATGTTTGTCAAGAAGCTTGGAAGGCGTTTTTCACGAGCACTGAGGCATCGAGTTTCAGCCGTACTGTTCGCATGTGGAATAATCTTCCAGCAAGTATTTTCTGCCTGCTATGACATTCTCAAATTCAAGTTAAACATCAACAAACACTACTTCCTCCTTCCGATGCCCTAATTTCCTTCCGCTAACACAATAGATTGCAATTTTAGGGGGTATCGAATGAGTGTTTGTCTAACAAAAAAATTAAGCACCCTATTTTAGTTGACAAGCAAATCTATGGACAAATGGGGAAGTAATGACACTTTTGGAAGTTGATTCAGGGCCCTGTTTTTGAAAACGTTGCCTTCTTTCACGTATTATTGCTCGTACGAGTTTTATGATTCCTTGGTTATTTCACCCTCTAATCTCATTAAAAAAATTATTCATCTAACCGGCCAAACAGAAATACTGCAAAATCCTTGCAATCGGTTTTTTTTCCCAGCTATGCACAAACAAATATTTTTAACAAAATTAAACACAACTAGTAAGTTGTAATGCGCCTATGGCGCCCGTTGAAATATGGAAAAAAAATTTTGTTGAAAAAAAAAATTTTGTGGAAAAAAAAATGTTGTCAAAAAAAAAATTTTGTTGAAAAAAAATTTTTTGTTGAAAAAAAAATTTTGTTTAAAAAAAATTTTTCTTGAAAAAAAAAAATTTTTTTTAAAAAAAAATTTGGGAAAAAAAATTTTGTAAAAAAAAATTTGGGAAACAAAATTTTGTAAAAAAAAATTTTTTTGTTGAAAAAAAAATTTTGTAAAAAAAAATTTTTTTTGTTGAAAAAAAAATTTTGTAAAAAAAAAATTTGGGGAAAACACAATTTCTGTACAAAAAAAAAATATTATTTTTTTTATTATTATTATTTATAGAAAAAGAAAATTATAGAATGCCTATTTAAATTCCTACGTACTGCGTGACAGAGTCAGTGAATCAGTGTCGAGGGTAAATATATATTAAGATTAATGAATTAGTGTTAAATACAATTAGAGTGTTAAATACCCATTAGCCAGGAATGGGTTAACAATCCCCGTCTGTTTACATCGAAGATTTTGTCTGCCTGCATCGTATACACACACCCTTAGCATATTTCGTTCGTACAAAATGTGTTTAGGTGGCCACATCGTCGCTGTTGTTTAGTTCATTTATTTACCACCATGAATACGGGTATTAATGGGATTTTTATTGATTAAAATTTATAACAGATGTCGCTAGCATTGAATGAGTAAGAATTTTCATTTCAGTTATATTGATGTATTGTTCGTAAATAAGTTCGTCTTATTTTGGAAGAATTAAGTTTACAAAATCAACTATTAAAGAGTAATTTTTTCAAAATCATGCAAATATTTGTATATGTATACAGGGTTTTCCAACAAGAGGTGTTATTTTGTTATTCAAAGAAAAATGAAATTTTTTGAGATGTTCATTTCATAATAAAGAGGAAGGCAATCCGTTGATAATGAAAAACAACAGCAGTCAAATGGCCACCACGACCACGCTTACAGGACCATATCCTTTTCATGAAATTTTCCATAACCAAATCGCAAAGTGACTGCCCTATGTCCTCGATAGCCTCACGAATTCTAACTGTGAGGTCTTGTTGGCGTAGACCTTATCTTTCACGTGGCCCCAAAGTAAGAAGTCGCAAGGTGTTAAATCACAAGATGTCGGTGGCCAATTATGATCACCTCTTCGAGAGATAATACGCTGTGGAAACTTTTCCCGTAAAAGAGCAATGGTTTCGTTGCTTGTGTGGCACGTAGCGCCGTCTTGTTGAAAGAGAACGTTGTCCAGATAAATATTATCCAACTCCCACCATAAAAAATCATTAAACATCTCTCGGTAGCACAATCCATTCGCAGCAACTGTTGATCCAAGCTCATTTTCGAAAAAGTAAGGCCCAACAACCCAGCCGCACCATAAACCGCACCAAACAGTCAGACGATGAGGATGGAGAGGCTTCTCAACAATAACTCTTGGGTTATCCGAGCCCCAGATGCGACAATTTTGCTTGTTGATTTAGCCACCGAGGTGGAAATGGGCCTCATCAGTCAAGATGATTTTCCGGATGATATTCATGCATTTCAAGGACCCACTTAGCAAAGACACGACGTTGTTGATGATCGGCCAGCTTAAGTTCTTGTGTTAACTGAACTTTATAAGTCTTAAGACCCAAGTCTTTATGTAAAATACGGTGTAATGACGTTTGTGGAATGGCCAATTCCAAGGAACGACGAGGAATGGACAAACCTGGGTTTTCTTCAACACTTTGGGCTACATCAGCAATATTCTCTCAGTTGTTCTTGAGCAACGTGCACGGGATTTATTCTTCACATCACTAACTTGCCCAAGAGCTCGAATTTTTCCACCAATTTCTGTATTGCGGTCCGACAAGGTGCTTCACGACGACCCAAAAATACTATAGTTTTGCGCAGTGTGACTGCAAGATTTTCACCATTTTTGTAGTAAATTTTAATAATTCCAAAGCGTTGTTGAAACGTGTATCGTTCCATTTTTAGTAATGGCGTAGTTTCTACTTGTCAAATGACAAAGAATAAAAGCTTCAACAGTGACAGCTACCCAAATACCGGGTGATTCAAAATAACACCTCTTGTTGGAAAACCCTTTACATCGACAATATATGTTGCGAGTGTAACATCGCTTATGTTGATCGAGTGCTGATATTCGAGACCTCTTTTGGAAGCAAATTCTCACGGTCAAATTTGCTTATGACAAAATGGAATTCCAGGCTCATTACAAAGCCAGAAAGAAGATATTGAAAACTAGTAAGTTGTAATGCGCCTATGGCGCCCGTTGAAATATGGAAAAAAAATTTTGTGGAAAAGAAAAATTTGTTGAAAAAGAAAAATTTTGTTGAAAAAAAAAAAATTTGTGAAAAAAAAAAATTTTGTTGAAAAAAAAAATTTTGTTGAAAAAAAAATTTCGTAAAAAAAAATTTTTTTGTAAAAAAAAATTGTTAAAAAAAATTTTGGAAAAAAAAATTTTGGTAAAAAAAAAATTTGGGGAAAACACAATTTCTGTACAAAAAAAAAATATTATTTTTTTTATTATTATTATTTATAGAATTATAGAATGCCTATTTAAATTCCTACGTACTGCGTGACAGAGTCAGTGAATCAGTGTCGAGGGTAAATATATATTAAGACGTTTGTGACCGGGATTTTGAAATGCATTTCGACAATAAGCGTAATCTACCGATACATTTCAGAGAGAACAGTAGACAGTTGGAGATTTCCGCTCAATGTTTACCAACATAAATCACATGAGTGATAACAAAATAATTGTTTTCTTCATATTTCAAATTACTTTCGGGAGAAAAACAAATAATTATCTTTAATGAAAATAAAGTATCCTAGTCCACTCGAGGAACCAGCCTGGGTGGTCAGTGGCGACAGACGTCTATTTCGCTCAAGAAAAAAACAAACGTTGATCCCCGCCTGTTCACGAGGTCAGGGCAAGCTTAGAGAAGGCATTTTGTGGACTCCTACTCTCCAACACCACAGCCTCTACAGGAGTCCCTAGACGCAACCTTTAGTCTTAGGGCAAACCTTCCCATCAATCACAGCAATGGGACATCGGTTCTAGATAGCATTGGAAAACAGCATTGGCAAATCTTTCTTGCTATTGCATTCCTGTCTTAACTATAAACAGTTGTTTGGTTACAAAAATTATTTTACAAAATATGGATTTCGCAAAAAAATTAACTATCACCATCTTTTCCGATATCCATATCTTTTAAAATAATTTTTTGCAACCAAACTGTATTTGGTACAAATAACGTTGACTGCTTTGGAAATATTTCCAATATATATCGGATAATTTTCACCTTAAAATAACGGGACCCCGAATAGTTTATTAGATCAAATGTTACAGACTTTTGGCCAATGGAATTAGATTCTGAACGACTGTGCGACAAGGTATCTTTAACAGTTGATAGGTTACACATATTGTGTCTTGTATCTCGTGGTTTTTAATTTTTGTCGTCATCTAAACTGTCACCTGTTACACCCTAATACATAGAACCGCCAAAAAGTATGCAATACAAAGACCAGCAATGCACCGTGCAAATTTACCCTATGACGCTTTATGATACGCTCGTATGCGTGATCTCAAAATCAAACAAATAACTGAAATAAAACCAAGCAACAATGATCGTTCCCTAAAAATGGAACGATGGGGGAGTGCAGTTACCGGCAAGTATCTACGTTTTGTGTTTTCTTGGCAAGTGGAAAATATTAAACGAAATCAGTTGGTGACCAGAACCTTGACGAATCGTTTGATTAAACTCAAAGTGGAAAACCTGAAAAAGAAAAGAAGGAAAATGTTAAATATGCAGCTGTGGCTACTACTAATAATATCCTCAATGCTGGGGTTGGTCCAAACGGTATTGGGATCGTATTCCGGTTTTGTTCCTTACAATGCAAATTATATGTATGACAACTTCAAACAACATCCCTGCCGCAGGACGTGTATATACGGCGATTACATGACATGTTATTACAAATTGTATGTGCACGACTATCAGATGATGGGCCCCGAATGTATTCGTTGCCTGAACGATACCGCTGCTTGCGATATGGAACGCTGTATATATGGCGATGGCGTTCGAATGCCTCTGCGACTCATCAATTATCAGTTTCCAGGACCCGGCATAGAAGTGTGCCAAGGAGATACCTTGATTGTCGACATCAGTAATAATATCGCAGAAGAAACAACGATGCATTGGCACGGCATCCACATGAAGAAGACGCCGGAAAGTGATGGTGTGCCCATGGTGACACAATATGGCATTCAGCCGGGAACCGTGTACCGGGTTTGCTTTGAAGTCGAGGAAGACGGCACCGAGTGGTATCACAGTCACATGCATTGGCAACGTGCCGAAGGCGTATGGTCCATTCTAATCATACGCTCCAGCTGGCAAATGAATCCTCATGCCCATCTATACGATTACGATGATCAAAGCCTGTTGATCCATGACATCGGAACAAATGGCGTGCCACGCAATATCGTGATCAATGGCAAAGGTCGCAGCATTGTAAACTCGTGGCCCGATAATGATTCGCGTAATCGTTATCATCGCATCTATGTGGCTTTTAATATGCGATACCGCATACGAGTGGTGTTCAATGGTGTCTCCAACTGCCCGATAGAGATTTCCATTCAAAGTCATCGATTCCTTGTCATTTCCACCGATGGCAACAGTATTTCGCCGGTCTATGCGGATGCCATACAGATGACATCGGGCGAGCGATTTGACATAATTGTCAATACAAATCAAACACGTGGCGTATATTGGATAAAGGTCCGAGGTATAACCGATTGCGAAAATATAACGCAGTATGCCATTCTCCATTATGAGGGGGTGGCGAACAATCAATATCCCACACCAATTTCTACGGCGTCCACGACCACGACCATGACAGCGCAGTCGAGTCCGCTTAATGTTGTGGTCAATGCCTTGGCAGAGACTACACCACCAGCGACCCAAACCCTGGGCATCGCCAGCAGCTCCGTAGTTATAACGAACAGCAATTTGGCCACCCTTGGCCTCAGATCTCTGCTACCGATGCCCTGTCAGCCCGGCTCCAATCCCATACGGGTCTATATGAGTTTTGGCCTAAAGGTGGAAAATGGCCAACCCTTTATGCAGATTGACAACATTACCTTTGTCTCCCCCAACATCTCAATGCTGCAGGGCCGCCATCTGTACAACGAGGATCAGCAGTACTGTAATCGGGATTCCCTCAGAAGTGCCAACATCGATTGCGGCACCGTGCACTGTCAATGTACCAATGTCATTCGGATACCGGCCAACAAGTGCATCGATCTGATTGTGGTCAATTATATGCTGACCACGCATCCGTTTCATGGACATGGCTACACGTACCGGCTAATAGGTCAAGGACAAATACCGAATGATCCGGCTGCTTTGCGTAATGTAAGTATTTACCAACAGCTTTGGGATTGATAGCTAGTCTGTGCTATTATCAAATGACAAAATAAGGTTCATGAGCGAATGAGAATAATGAGAAATATTATTTAGCAAACGTTTTTAGCTCCAGAATGAAAGTCTGCAACTTTTGAGGTGGTCAACATTTGTTTCTAGACTAGGAGGGAGGGATTATTCTAAGGTATTACAATAAAATATCGGTTAATTGGATATATTTTAGAAATATTTTCAAGTGTTTAGCGAAGGTTTTTAGCTCGCAAATACCGTGGCACACAGTGTCCAGAATGAAAGTCTGCAACATTTGAGGTGGTCAACATTTTTGTGTTCTGTAAAAAATTGTTTCTAGACTAGGAGTGAGGGATTATTTGAATAAATAATAAAATATAAGACAATTGAATATATTTTAGAAATATTTTCAAGTGTTTAGCGAACGTTTTTAGCTCGCAAATACCGTGGCACACAGTATTCAGAATGAAAGTCTGCAACTTTTGAGGTGGTCAACATTTTTGTGTTCTATAAAAAATTGGTTCTAGACTAGGAGTGAGGGATTATTTTGAGGTATTACAATAAAATATCAGACAATTGGATATATTTTAGAAATATTTTAAAGTGTTAAGCGAACGTTTTTAGCTCGCAAATACCGTGGACCACAGTGTCCAGAATGAAAGTCTACAACTTTTGAGGTGGTCAATATTTTGTGTTCTGTAAAAAATTGATTCTAGACTAAGAGTGAGGGATTACTTTAAGGTATTATAATAAAATATCCGACAATTGGATATATTTTAGAAATATTTTCAAGTGTTTAGCGAACGTTTTTAGCTCGCAAATACCGTGGCACACAGTATTCAGAATGAAAGTCTACAACTTTTGAGGTGGTCAACATTTTTGTGTTCTGTAAAAAATTGTTTCTAGACTAGCAGTGAGTGATTATTTTAAGGTATTACAATAAAATATCGGATAATTGGATATATTTTAGAAATATTTTCAAGTTTTTAGCGAACGTTTTTAGCTCGCAAATACCGTGGCACACAGTGTTCAGAATGAAAGTCTGCAACTTTTGAGGTGGTCAACATTTTTGTGTTCTGTAAAAAAATGGTTCTAGACTAGGAGTGAGGGATCATTTTAAGGTATTACAATAAAATATCGGTTAATTGGATATATTTTAGAAATATTTTCAAGTTTTTAGCGAATGTTTTTAGTTCGCAAATACCGTGGCACACAGTGTTCAGAATGAAAGTCTGCAACTTTTGAGGTGGTCAACATTTTTGTGTTCTGTAAAAAATTGTTTCTAAACTAGGAGTGAGGGATTACTTTAATGTATTACAATAAAAAATCGTATAATTGGATATATTTTAGAAATATTTTCAAGTGTTTAGCGAACGTTTTCAGCTCGCAAATACCGTGGCACACAGTGTTCAGAATGAAAGTCTGCAACTTTTGAGGTGGTCAAAATTTTTGTGTTCTATAAAAAATTGGTTCTAGACTAGGAGTGAGGGATGACTTTAAGCTATTACAATAAAATATCAGACAATTGGATATATTTTAGAAATATTTTCAAGTTTTTAGAGAAGGTTTTTAGCTCGCAAATACCGTGGACCACAGTGTCCAGAATGAAAGTCTACAACTTTTGAGGTGGTCAACATTTTTGTGTTCTGTAAAAAATTGTTTCTAGACTAGGAGTGAGGGATGACTTTAAGGTATTATAATAAAATATCAGACAATTGGATATAGTTTAGAAATATTTGCAAAGTGTTGAGATTTTTTGGCCCGTATTCTATTTTTTTTTTTTTGCTTTAGGATCTTTACAATGTTTTTTTGCGACTATTTATATTTTCGTAAGGGGAAAATATTTAGTAACTAACACCGAAAATCGTAGTGGAATGTAAAAATGTAGCGACAATGGTCACGAGAACTTTTTGTCATTTTTATGAACCAAAAAGAAATCACGAAACTAAATTTGTTTATATGTAACTCTAAAACAGTCGGTTCAATATAAGTGCAGAATATTTAGGAATATTGAGATATCGATCACCGAAAATCGCAGGGGAATGTGGAAAAGTAGCGACAATGGTGAGCGATTTTTCTTTTGTTTGTTATTTTTATGACCTAAAACAGATTTGTTTATAACTCTGAAACTGTTGTTCAATTTAAAAGGCACTAAATTCAAAGATTATAAATAAATTGGTGATCATTTTTTTTTTTTAAATTTATTTAAAAAAAAAACGGGCAATTCGTTTTCGAGTTACGATAATTATGACAAAAAAGCATTTTTAGAAAAACCTGTCTCGACCAAAAATGTCGACCATCAGAATTTCATGGTGGTTAGTCATTACAAAAACAATTTTTGTTGTTGCCTAGTGTTAGCTTTAATGTATACAATGAATGGCTATATTTTAGGATAATATCTTGAAATATTTTCAATTAATGTCGCTCTACCAGTTGTAAAATGACTAACATTGCCCCCCTTGGGCCAATTTATTAATTCTTGTCTTGCCTTTAACAGATCGAAGAAACCGATCGTCAGGGACGCCTGTTTCGTGTGCCGTCCGACTATCCAGCCGTCGAAAAGGATACCGTGCAAGTGCCACCAGAAGGTTATGCCATATTGAGATTTTTAAGCGGTAATCCCGGATTCTGGCTTGTGCATTGCCACATTGAGCGGCATCCCATACTGGGAATGATGGCCGTCGTTAAAGTGGGTGAAAATAGTCAAATTAAGAATATTACATCGGCCTCGAGTTGTTTTGACGGCTATTGTTAAGATTTGCACTTTCTGTTTGCTGTTGTTGTTATTTTCTTTGGCAAACAAACAACATTTTACAACGGCTCATTATTTTTTTTTTTATTAGTACTTTAAGATAAACAACAACAAGCAAATAATTTTGCAACAATTATTTGCTGTTGTTTTATGATTTGAAGATAACATTTTTCCATATTGTAGACTTACAAAGAAAGTTTATTGCGGCCGATGTGTACCCACATATTAGGGATGTTAATCTCAAATGAAAATCCGCAAATCCCGAGTTATTTGGGAATTTCTAATTTATAGAATTCATTACATATATGAAGTCACAATATGATTATAATTTATTAAACTAAATTGTACTTAAAATACTATTTATATACGCTACCATAAGATACAAAACATTCATTTACCCCACATTAAAATTTCAACAAAAAAAAAATATGGCAAATCTCCCGCTTTAATTCATTGTTTTTTCAGAGTTTAGTTAATCCCTATTGTGGATTGTTATTTAAACCCATTAAACTAAGAAACAACATTGTTAATTGCATGAAACTCTTTCGCAAAAAAATATATATATTCTAAACAAAAAAAAAATATGAAACTCTTTTTTTAATTGAACTATTATTATGGAAGGCACTAATATTGTTTTCAACTACTCTGTACAATAGAGCGGACATCTGTAATGGCAAAAGCATTCAAAAAATCCTGCCAGGATTACACTTTCTCTAATTGTGTGGAGGGTCGTGGTGTGGTGGGTAGTGTATGCGACACATCACACAGAAGAACCCGAATCCCCATCAGACCATCAGACATTTTTCAGCGGCTTTTTCCGCCTCGTAAATGTTGGCGACGTTACGAGTAAGAGAGTAATCTCTAAGCCTTGTAAAAATTCTACAGAAAAGCATTAGCCGTTCGGAGCCGGCTTTAATAAGAGAGTAGGTCCCGGTCAGTGAGTATACAAATTATATCGTACACAGCTCACTGATTCGCGAGATGTTCCCCGTCTGTTCCTTCATGGAATGTTAAGGTAAATAAGTAAGCCAGACCCTATCGAAGGCCTTGGAAATATCCAAACTCACGACTTTACTTTCCTCAAGGGCGTGAATAGATCGACGGCATCGTTCGAAAGGAACGCCATCTGTTCTCCAGTAGATCGATTTGTACGGCAGCCATACTGTCGATCATATAGAAGGTTGTTAGACTCTAAATACTTAACAAGATGGTGGTTAACCTTCGTGAGCGCAGAACATATTGCAATTGGACGGTAATTCGCATTAGTAGTAGTTTATACTTTCTTGGGGATTGGCTGAACATTGGCAACTTTCGAACGTGAAGTTTTTAAACCAGCACGGTACGACATGTTGAAAAGATTGCGCAATGGATGAGCTAGCGTCGAAGAGCACTTACCTAGGACAAGTGCTGAAATACCATCCGGGCCCGGAGTTTTTTTTTTTACATAGAGGTCTGCAAGAACCCTTTTGATCCCACGTGTTCGAAAAAGAAACGTTTTCGATGACGGGGAGTGGGGTTGACCTTTTGTCTAGCAAAGATGAATTCTTCGCAAATGTTTCAGCCAGAAGTTTAGCTTTGTCAACCGGATCCGTGAACATCTGGTCAGCGTTAACGAGAGTTGGAATAGAAGAAGAAGAATAATTGTCTCTTACTCTTTTAACAAATTTCCAAAAGCTCTCACTTACCCTGGGAGAAGAAAGAACTTTAGCACGAAGGCGCTGTTCGTAAAGAAGTTTTTCGCGCCTAAGTACCCTGGCACACGATGATGTTGCCTGTTTGCGTAGCAGCTCAGTATTGGCATTTTTTGTTTAGCTTTGGTCGGTCGCTGCTGTGTCACCCGGTTTACCCTTGCACCAAAACTTGGAATATAAATTTACTTTGTATTGTAATTAATAAAAAAAAAAAAAATAAATAAATAAATAAGCTAAATGCATCCTGCTATATTTTTGAGGTACATCTTAGTTTTAAAAAAATTGACCCAAAGCTTATCAAATGGGAACAAGTTTTCATTTAAAATAATTGCAAAAAGTCTTGTTTAAAATGACAAATGTTAGACAATGCACTTCCTCTTATTGATTGGCACGAAATTGTTTATTTGATTTAATCAAAAGATCAGAAAATTTTGTTACGTCCATTCATTTAAAGTGGACAAAAAAATAGGGTCAGTATGGAAAATTGCGAGAAAAAAAATTAAAAAATAACCGGAATTAATTAAATAGACTGGGCTTGTGAGCTAATATCAATTCTATAAATATGAACTATGATTTCGATTTTTCATTGTCTTTTAATAAGTTTTATGAAATTTTAAATTTATTCCACCCTAGTTTTTTTTTTTTTTTTTTTTTATTATTTATTTATTCATATTTATTACATTCATAATATTATGGCCTCAGCGCCTTAAAGGCATTATTGAGGCAAGCGGCAACTACATTTCATTTAATATAAATAAATTATTGTTAGAAAATACTTAACAATTATTCATTTTAAATTGGTTTTTAAATTTATATACAAATTTAATTTTATACTTATACATTTTGTACTTATAAAATTTATATCAAAAGTGTTTCAAATTTACTGCATAGTAACATTTTGCAAGACGATTTAAAGTTTGAAATTCTACTCATTGCCTTTAATTCCGATGGTAAATCATTATATTTGACACTACCCACATAATCAATGCGCTGCTTCGATTTTTGTAATCTACAGCGTGGAATTCTTAGATGCATCTGATTTCTTGTGTTGACATTTGACTGGTTTTGTGAAAATGCTATGGTACATTTGAAAACAAACACTAGAACCTGATATTCATGTAATCCATATATTGGTAAAATGGTTTTACCTACATCTTTATATAAAGAAATAGTTGAATACGTCCTCGGCAAGTTATATACAATTTTCAAAGCCCTATTTTGCATGCTCTGCAGTGTTTTCAACAAATTGCTGTTTCGGTTATAAGCATATGCAACCGCCAACCGGAAAACAATAATGGACCTAGTCCACTCCCCTGTGGAACACCATGTTCTATGCAGACTGTAGAGCTCTTAGAGTCGTTAATTTGCACAAACTGTTTTCTGTTGGACAAATAACTTCTATACAACGCACCCTGAATACCATACAACCCCAGTTTTCCTAGTAAAACTTCATGGTCTACCAGATCAAACGCTTTGGTAAAATCAAAAAATAGGCCACCTACTCCGTGCGATCCTTTATCTAAGCCGTCACAAATATATCTGACAACATTCAAAACCGCGTCATCAGTACCACATCCACGCCTGAAACCATATTGACCATCATACAGAATCTTATTGCCCTCTAGATAAAAAAGTAGTTTATCAAACAAAATTTTTTCTATGATTTTATCAATTATTGACAAGACTGCAATAGGACGATATTGGTCCGCAGTAGATACATGAGGTTGCTTTGGTATGGGAACTACTTTATGGATCTTTAATGGATCCGGATACTCCGATGTTATAAGCTAGTTTTTAAGGATTGTAATTTTCCCTAGACTATAAATAAATTAATAAAGGGTCCGCCACCTAACGTTTTTTTTTTCAACTAGTACTTATTTCGTTATTTTCGTTATCGGGCCAAAAATTTAAGAGGAGGATATTGGCAACATTTGGTTTCAACAGGACGGCGCTACGTGCCACACAGCCGAAGCTACACTCGATGTTTTGCGCCCTGTTCTTGAAGATCGCATTATCAGCCGCAGAGCTGATGTCGTATAGGCTACTGCATGGCCAGCCGAAGCAGCCATTTGAATGAAATTATTTTCCCTTAATAAAACGGAAGGATTGTACTTTCAAATAAAAAAAAAGAAATTTGAGAAAATATCCAGTAGTTGGTTTTTCATAGAATTTTAAAAAAAAAAAGAAAAAAATCTATTTGGCGGACCCTGTATTATGTGGTACGGGCTATTATTTTTTAAATCAGCTTTACATCTCCGTGCTATTGATACTACACCCAATTCCGACACGTTCTCTTTGAAATAGAATACCAAGCCCCTTTAGTTATTGTCCCTAATTCATTCTTATTACTCAACTAGTAAGTTGTAATGCGCCTATGGCGCCCGTTAATTTGCTTGAGAAAGAATTTGTTACGTAATTTTAAAAATTTTGTAAAAAATTTTTTTTTAAGAAAACTATTTTGTAAAAAAATAAAATTGGGAAAAAAACATTTGTGGAAAAAAAATTTTTGCTGAAAAAAAATTTTTTGTTAAAAAAAAAAAATTTTGTTGGAAAAAAAAAATTTGGTGGAAAAAAAAAAAATTTTGTTGAAAAAAAAAACGTTTGTTAAAAAAAAAAAAATTGTTGAAAAAAAAAGTTAGCTGAAAAAAAAAATTTTTGTTGAAAAAAAAAATTTTGTTGAAAAAAAAAATTTTGTGGAAAAAAAAAATTTTTTTGTAAAAAAAAAAAAAAATTGTAAAAAAAAATTTGGTAAAAAAAAAATTTGGGGAACACAAAATTTCTGTACAAAAAAAATATTATTTTTTTTATTATTATTATTTATAGAATTATTATAGAATGCCTATTTAAATTCCTACGTACTGCGTGACAGAGTCAGTGAATCAGGGAATCAGTGTCGAGGGTAAATATATATTAAGATGTTTATGGTCCAACTTTGCGAGTTTACGATTTTCCACAAATTTCTAATTGGATTTAGATCCAGAGATTGAGTGTGACCGGAACATTAACGTTGTTATCCTGAAGCTTTTTATTTTAAAGACCCGAAGCATGTTTTGGATCATTGTGCCCATTTGACGGACATTTCCCATTCGGTGTAAGGTAGCCACACTTTATATAGTGTGTGGGAGTACAGATTTGTAAATGTGGTTTCTTTAGTCCAATGTATAGGATAATTGTTAGAGAAGGGAAGAAAAAGTGGCAAAAACGTACCAAAACGGGATAAAAAAAAAGTAAAAAAGGGAAAAAACAAAAATGTGTAAAAAAAATTTTAATGGGCAAAAATGTAATGGAAAAAGGGACTAATAGGATCCAAAATGGGCCCAAAACTGGTATATCTATCTACATATATATAAAAGGCTTGCGTGCCTGACTGACTGATTCAACACTGTCCTGGCCAAACGGCTGAATGAAAATCATGAAATTTAGGGTGTATGTAGCCCTTGCAGCCTAGACATCCGCTAAGAACGGATTTTTGGGGAAACGGGTAAAATGAGCAACAATAGGTGGAAAAGAGTTAGAGATGGGACGAAAAAGGGGCCAAATCGGGATAAAAAAGGGGGAAATGAAAAAAAGGTGAAACCAATTTTTGTAAAATCATGTGGATAATTGTTAGAGAAGGGACGAAAAAGTGTCAAAAACGTACCAAAACGGGATAAAAAAAGTACAAAAGGGAAAAAACAAAAATGTGTAAAAAAAATTTGAATCGGCAGGAATGGGCAAAAACGTAATGGAAAAGGGGACTAATGGGATCCAAAATGGGCCCAAAACTGGTATATCCATAAAAGGCTTGCGTGACTGATTCAACACTGTCCTGGCCAAACTGCTGAAGCTAAAATCATGAAATGTAGGGTGTATGTAGACCTTGCAGCCTAGACATCCGCTAAGAACGAATTTTTGGAAATTCGGATTGGAAGGGGATAATAATGACGGGAAAATGGGTAAAATGTGTCCCCAAAACCCTTCAAAATTCGCAATAATACAAAAAATTTAGATATTGTAATTTTTTGTTGGAAAATTGATCCACGACTAGCATTGGCAACAATAGGTGGAAATGAGTTAGAGATGGGAGGAAACGGGGAACAAAACGGGGTAAAAAAGGGTGAAAAATTAAAAAAAAAAAAAAGTGAAAAATTAAAATAAAAAAAAGTGAAAGTGAAAAAAAATGGTAAAACTAATTTGTGTAAAAACATGTTACAGAAGGGACAAAAACGTACTAAAAAGGGATTAAAAAAGTACAAAAGTCGAAAAAATAAAAATGCGTGAAAACAATTTTTTTCGACTGGAATGGACCAAAAAAAAAAAATGGAAATAATGGAAAATGGGACTAAATCCGGCAGAAAACTGGAATAATATAAATGAGAAATAATCTACAACAGGTGGAAATGAGTTAGAGGTGGGACGAAAAATGGGCCAAGACGGGATAAAAAGGGAACAACTAGGGGAAACAAATAAAAGCGATTGAAACAGATTTTTTTAGGCTAAAACAAGTGGATAATAGTTAAAAAGGGTCGAAAAAGTGGCAAAAACTTACCAAAACGGGATAGTACAAAAACAAAATTTTGTGAAAAAAAATTGTAATCTACAGGAATGGACCCAAATTTCGTAATACTCAATAATTAATAAAAAGGTTTTTTTCAACACTTTGTATAATTTCTTGGGAAAAATCTTCACTTTAAACGAATTTGAAAGGGGAAAATGCCGTGTAAATGTCACCTATCCGAGGAGGAGCAAGGAATTATAAAAGGACTTGCTGAGGCTGGTTGGAAAATTGTCCAAATTGCTGCGAGAGTCAAAGACTTCTCTATGTTTCATACTTAGGAAAACGAATTGCGAAACGTACGTTAGGCTGCTGGGAGATGTCCGAGATGTTGTTTAATATTCATTCATACAGCGTTGAAAAAAGTGGTAGAACTCTGGGAAAGAGTCATCGTCTTTTGGGATATTGCAAGCTTGTACACTGTACCATATTTCCAAAGCTGACTACGACTACGCATAAAAAGTATCTTATTGTCAAAAACCCAACGAGGTTTTTTTTTTTAAAATTTCGAAATCTTGAAGCCATCTTTTGAATGAATTGCCATACTCGATCGTTCCAGTCCATATATATTTCGAAGATCAACATCACTACCCCCGAAGTATGTTGTGAAATAACCCTCACATTTGTTGCCATTCTCAATCTATGTGACGTAGATCGGTCTTCGGTTCAACGGATGTTGCAGTTCAATCGGTGCTCTGAACTTTTTAATCTGTCAATACATAATACAACTCAATTAATACTTTTTTTACGCATTTAAATATTTCCTATTGTCTAGCGACAACATTTTAAAAATATGGTATTCATTGAAATACATTCGGTGGACAAAATGCAATAATTAATTGTTGTTTTGAGATATTATGTCTGGGAAAAATAAATAAATAAATAAATATTTACATTTATAGAATAAATATTCGTCATTTATGTCGTATTTCAATAAGTTAATTATTAATAAATTGTATTTCTCTGTTAAAGCCTTTAATGAATTGCTCTCTTCGTTCTAGTGTATGTTTAGCAGTTATATAAATTATTGATTAACATCATGTCTTTGTTTGGCTGACACGCCTTCTCGGCCACTTTCCATGCAAGTGTCACATTCAATACGCTTCAGACAATTTTATAGAAATTTTTGTAATTAAAATCGCTTGAGAGGGGGTAAATCTCCGTGGACCAAAGTATGTGACAACAGGAAATGTGACCCGTGTTTGAATTTGGACAGTAAGGGGGCGCAACTCACAATTCTCTCGCCATGATAATAACAATTTGTATTTTGTGAATTTAAATTAAGCTGCTCATTAACGATGAATCCTTTAACATAACCTTGTTCTGTCCATGAATTACTTTTAATATTCGGTATTAAGTGATTATGTATTTGAGAAACTTTTGCTGTTCGACTGTAGTGGTTCGGGTCAAAATTTTGTTTACGAGTAGTTCGGTTTGTATCACTGTACTTAAAGCATTTACTAACCACTCATGAATGACAAACAAAATGTTAACTTTCATTCATAAAAATTGCATTCACAAGAAATATTTATTAAGTCTCTTAGTGTGAGCTATAAATTAAAAAAAAAAACCTCTAGTGAAGCGAGATTTTACGCACTATCAGGCAATCTGAACATATTTGTCTTTGACACATCACGGGTGGCGAAAAACTTAACACTTAAAAAGTAAATGGCAAAAAATCACCATTTGTAATTGCGCCCAATTGGAAAACCCGGCATATGTCTTATATACGTAGGTCAGCAGCCCTAGACATTGTCTTTGATGTAAGATTTATTTGACCGTCTGGTTGTTTATAATAACATAAGTACATATGCAAATCATCCGTGAGGGACAACGATAAATTATCAAGTTAGAAATATTGTAGATTCAATCAAAAACAATAATGGAATTCATAAAAAAAAAACTGTCATGTATCCTTAATTTCAATCAACAGCTTAACTGCCATAATTCTTTAACTTGAACGAATTCCGCTTTGAAATCATCTATTATTTCTCCCCGTTCAAGCCATCAGCCGTTGTTCAATGCATTTGTCCTTCTGCTGCTGTCTGACTTTAATTCTTTGCAGCTGCAGTTGAACTTTTAAATACTCCTGAAAATATGTCTTCTTCCACTACTCTGTCACTTATTTAAATTCAATTGATAACAATAATTAAATTGTTTTATGAGACGTAAAACTTGCTTAGCAATTAAAATTCGGCGTGGGGTGTAATCTACAGCCATAACAGCACATTCCTTAATCTATCTAAGATTAGTTTATTTTGGCAGCAGTTGGTCAATAATATTTAACTGATAACCATCTGGCAAAACCTACAACAGCAAAAACATAGTAAGACTCATTAGTGTTTCTTGAACAACTTCAGAATGCAGTTGTGGATATTCGTAGCTTGCCTATTCGCTGTGGCCCATAGTGCTGATCAATCTGAGGATATTTTGAAATATTTTCAAAATCCTGAACCGCAACTAACGTTAAGACCAAAAATTACCACAGTATGTTTAATACTTTTGAATTTCTGAGTTAAATCATTTTATGTTGTATTTTATGAGCACAGGAAGATCGAATTGCTGGTCACGGTTATCCGGCCGAGACACATCGCACAGTTACCGAGGATGGCTACATCATCACCATGTTCCGCATTCCCTACTCGCACAAGCTGCAAAATCAAGATCAATATCGTCCCATAGTGCTCATACAGCACGGTTTGTTTAGCAGCTCTGATGGCTGGATGTTGAATGGACCCAATGATGGCATTGGCTTCAATTTGGCCGATGCCGGCTATGATGTGTGGTTCGGCAATGCCCGTGGAAATACCTATTCTCGTAATCACACTACACGTTCGGTGCTGCATCCGTATTTCTGGCGTTTCAGTTGGCATGAAATCGGCCACTACGATGTAGCGGCCATGATTGATTATGCCTTGGCCGAGAATGGCCAGAACCAGAAGGCCATACACTATGTGGGTCATTCCCAGGGGACGACGGCATTCTTTGTGTTTCTCTCGACCCGACCAGAATATAATGAGAAAATCAAGACGGCTCATATGCTGGCGCCCGTGGCCTTCATGAGCAACATGGTGGATAAATTGGTAAGGACTCTGGCACCATACCTGGGACATCACAACACATATTCGGCCTTCTTCGATAGCCAAGAATTTCTACCATACAATGAGCTGTTTACGAAATTGGGCTATAATGCCTGTGCGCCTCATTCGCTTTTCCACAATCTGTGCAATTCCATAGCCTACATGTTGGAGGGATCCGGCACCAATTCCAATGCGGTAGGTTGTTGTCTGTCATTGTACTATTTTCCTATCGTTTCCCTTCATTTCTCCACTAGACTTCGCTGACCATTATGGCACAAACGCATCCAGCCGGAGCTTCCACCAATCAAATTTGCCATTATATGCAGGAGCAACAATCGGCCTGTTTCTGCCAATACGATTATGGTACAACGGGGAATCTGGACAAATATGGTCAGGCCACCCCGCCCGATTATCCCGTCCATTTGATAACAGCGCTTTTACATTTGTGGTACAGCGACAACGACAGTATGGCTGCCGTCGAAGATGTTGAACGTTTGGCTGAGTTATTGCCAAACAAAATAATGCATCACATGGAGGATCCCACATGGAACCATGGCGACTTTTCGAATCACCTGGAAGTGAAAAAATATATAAATGATCCGATCATAGAAATTATGCAAACATACGAGGAGAATGATTTGTAAAACACAAAATGAGTAAAATAAATATGAGAAGTGTTTTCTAATGGGTGGTTTTACAGTTTTAAGACTTACGCAGGTCGAAATATTCCTTAAATAAAATTTTCCACTTTGGTATCGAAACTTTAGGTTGTGACGATAATACCAACCTCGTATAGCGACATAAAGTTAATAGCATTCTTACAGCCTGATAATTAGTCCTACATCGTCATCAAGAAAAGGGACCGACGCGGCATTGGCAAGGAAATATTAAGACACTTATGTTGTCTGTATATTCTCTTGTTGGTCTTGGCCTGCCTTATAGCACATCACGAGCATGTGAGTGGTATCTCCAGTTCGTCTATTCACCGAAGTGTCTGTCTTCCGCCACTTCCATGACAGATGTCATTCAATAGCGTTTGAAGTCATTCTACCAATATCCTTGAATGCTGCTGCGCCTTACTACGTTCGTGTGAATGAAATCGCTTTCGAATAACCAATAAAAAATAATTGATTTTTCATTTTATAGAATTCTTAAAAAGAGACTTGTATTTGTGCCACCCTAACGTGTGTACGTGGCAACACGCTCAATGTTGTAATATTACGAATTTACCCAGCCATTACACTGGGCGGTGATTGTTCGAAAAACTCAACACACTCACACTTTTTTTACCAATTGTTGCAGAGCTGATTATTAGAGTTCCCCAACACATTTTCTTGTGCAAATTTTTTTGCATTATTGTCAATAAAGAATTCTTGTTGTAGTATTTATGAAAAAAAACTAGCTTATCCATACTTTTCCCTAAATGCTTTGACAATTCCTGGTGTAGGGCAACATTGTGTTTTTGTTTATTGCGGCGGATAGCAACAATTGTTCCGTGAAATGACTATTGCGAAGACATTTTTCAAATGAACATGCACGTGTACATGTAGACCCTCAGGTTTCTGTCAGATGATTTTCGATATTTATCTTTTGTTTCGAATAGAGAATATGTGTGCTCATTAATTAATTGCACGTGTAATTGCGGGGTTACTACGCCACAAATAGAGATAAGCGATCCAGGGATTATTCAGCAACATCATTCTCATTGAACATGTTTTGTAAATCATCACCCTTTTGTGAGCGTGTTCCCCCTTTTTGCCATGGTGCGACAAATCTCTCTTCCCGAGAGGTATTTCTATTTTGTTACTCACACTCAGAGACTAAAAACTAACTGTCGTTGAGAGAGAAAAAATAGTATTTATATTTAACGAGAAAGATTTTGTTCTAGTTTGGAATTTTTGCATTGAAAAGCGAGTAAAGAATGAGTCCTCTTCGTAAAATTGAAGATGTCGGCCTGGGTAAGTCTTAATCCTGTAACACCCATGAAGCAATGCCTTTTCCGCCCATTATAAAACACTTCTCAGTTTAAATACACTAATTCTCTTTTTACAACTCTGTTTCGTATGCTCGAATAATTTCTATGATCGGATCATTTATGTATTTCTTCACTTCCAAGTGGCCCGCAAAGTCGCCATGGGTCCATGTGGGATCCTCCATGTGATGCATTATTTTGTTTGGCAATAACTCAGCCAAACGTTCAACATCTTCCACGGCAGCCATATCGTCGTTGTCGCTGTACCACAAATGTAAAAGCGCCGTTATCAAATGGACGGGATAATCGGGCGGGGTGGCCTGACCATATTTGTCCAGATTCCCCGTTGTACCATAATCGTATTGGCAGAAACAGGCCGATTGTTGCTCCTGCATATAATGGCAAATTTGATTGGTGGAAGCACCGGCTGGATGCGTTTCTGCCAGGATGGGTAGCGAAGTCTAGAGAAGAAAAAAAAAACAGAAAAATAAGAAGAGTGTAAAGCAAATGGGAGACAACAACCTACCGTATTGGTACTGGTGCCCGGTCCCTCCAGCATGTAGGCTATAGAGTTGCACAGATTGTGGAAACGTGCATCCGGTGCACAGGCATTATAGCCCAATTTCGTAAACAGCTCATTGTATGGTAGAAATTCTTGGCTATCGAAGAAGGCCGAATATGTGTTGTGATGTCCCAGGTATGGTGCCAGAGTCCTTACCAATTTATCCACCATGTTGCTCATGAACGCCACGGGCGCCAGCATATGAGCCGTCTTGATTTTCTCATTATATTCTGGCCGGGTCGAGAGAAACACAAAGAATGCCGTCGTCCCCTGGGAATGACCCACATAGTGTATGGCCTTCTGGTTCTGACCGTTCTCGGCCAAGGCATAATCAATCATGGCCGCTACATCGTAGTGGCCGATTTCATGCCAACTGAAACGCCAGAAATACGGATGCAGCACCGAACGTGTAGTGTGATTACGAGAATAGGTATTTCCACGGGCATTGCCGAACCACACATCAAAGCCGGCATCGGCCAAATTGAAGCCAATGCCATCATTGGGTCCATTCAACATCCAGCCATCAGAGCAGCCAAACAAACCGTGCTGTATGAGCACTATGGGACGATATTGATCTTGATTTTGCAGCTTGTGCGAGTAGGGAATGCGGAACATGGTGATGATGTAGCCATCCTCGGTAACTGTGCGATGTGTCTCGGCCGGATAACCGTGACCAGCAATTCGATCTTCCTGTGCTCAAAAATTACAACATAAAATGATTTAACTCAGAAATTCAAAAGCATTAAACATACTGTGGTAATTTTTGGTCTTAACGTTAGCTGCGGTTCAGGATTTTGAAAATATTTCAAAATATCCTCAGATTGGTCTGCACTATGGGCCACAGCGCATAGGCAAGCTAAGAATATCCACAACTGCATTCTGAAGTTGTTCAGGAAACACTAATGAGTCTTACTATGTTTTTGCTGTTGTACGTTTTGTCGGATGGTTATCAGTTAAATATTATTGACCAACTGCTGCCAAAATAAACTAATCTTAGATAGATTAAGGAATGTGCTGTTATGGCTGTAGATTACACCCCCCACCGAATGTTATTAGCCAATACAATTTTTTTTTTTAATTTTATCAATTGAATTTAAATTGGTGGCACAGTGGGAAAAAAAAAGATATATTATCACGAATAATTTTAGACATAGACAGGGACACCAGCATCGAATGAAGGGAATGAGGCTTGGAAATTCAGCCGACTGAAGAACCGAATTAAACAAAAGTTCTACTTAACCCAATTCGTACCAAGCTAAATTCGTAACGTAAAGTAAAGCCAAAGACCATTTAGAGGGCAGACGTCGCAAGTCGTTTTCTAAATATTTCCAAGAGGGTATTTAAACACTATTTGTTTAAATACTATTTTCTAGAAATTAGAGCCCGGCTAAGGAATGAAAAGGTCAATTTATACTACAGCGCCACCTTTTTGTCATTAAAACAGGACAATGAAGTCAGTCTCTTATCTATATTTATATAAAACGATTGGCAACAACAGGTGGAAATTAGTTAGAGGTGGGACGACATAATGTACCAAGACGGGATAAAACAAAGGGACAAAAAGTGGTAAAAAAAAAAACAAAAAAAGGCGAAATAAATTTTTGGCAAAAACATGTGGATAATAGTTCGAGAAGGGACGAAAAAGTGGCCAAAACGGGATGAAAAAAAGGTACAAAAGGAGAAAAAACCGTTTCGTTAATTGTCCTTCACGGCACTCCAAAGGTGGCTAACTGAGGTGTAAGGTTTATGTACCATAGACTAATGAATGAATAAATAAATAAATAAATAATAGAGACGGCTGATAACACGATTACCGAATTGGTCGATTGTGGTGTGAGCTGTGTGTGTCATGGCGATCCGTCCCACTGAAACCAAAGATCACCCAAGCCCCGTGTCTTCAATCTTTGGCCTCAATAAATATTTTATCTGGCCACTGTAGTGCCGAAATGATGTTTCCCACAGTGTTTTCGAAGAAAAAAATTGGGCAATCATGCCACCTTCCCAAAATCCTTACAAAACTGTGGATGCATTCCGGCTTCCGGATGATCACCTGCGAGCCTTCCAATTCCCAGAGGCAGCAGTTTTGCTTGTTAACATAAGTGCCTGAAAGGAAATTCGCTTCGGCAGAAAGTATGACTTTTCGAACAAAATCGCTGTCTATTTCGAGCTGCTCTAAGGCCCAAACTGAGGTCATGTCAATTTGTCCTTGTTAGCGAGGTCTTTATGCCAAATTCATATCAGGCTGGTGTGTGACATTTTTCCACCAGGGAGTGATTCTTTATATACAAAAAGCACATGTACCAAATCTCATCGCCATGTATTTACCAGTTCAAGAGATCGCGCCCCATTGTACAATCCTGACCTAATAAAGCCTAAGAACATTTTCCGGACGAAAGAATTGTACTGATGTTAATAAGACACAAAACAAACAAAAAACACTCAAATTTCGAGGGTATTCAAATATGATTTCAGGGTTAGTAACTGCATTTGGCACGGACGGTTTTTGAAGAATTCGAAACAAGGTATTCCTTTTTATTATAGACGCACTGCTTGACCTAAATAGCATTGACCTTCCGGCGAAAATCAATTCATTCCGTTAAAACGAAGTTATGATACTGACTTTATGTCAAGATATCGAGCGGGAAAATGTCAAAACAACATGCGATTCAATAACTAACCACCAGATGGTCCAACCAGGATAATTTATATCTATCGGCAACCTAGCAGTCATTTTGAGTAATAAAATGTAAAAATACAAAATAATTACAATAACAGTCATTATGAAAAGTGATACCGATAAAAACTTCATTTACAACAGCAACGCGTACTTCATTGTTTTTATTTATTTATTATGGACAATTATTGATATCAAAATGATCGGAAATAATTAACATAAACACGTTGAAATATCGGTGTGTGTGTGTGTATAAAAAGCCCAAGAACCCCCATAATTTAGGGCGTTTTTTTCCCCCTCTTTGATAAAATGCTAAAAATAAAACAGAAAAACAAGAAAAAAAAAGGCATTGCAAAAGTTGTAGTAGTCAATACGGACTTGCGTACACCCTAAGCTTTAGAAATCAACGCCCTCTGACAACAATATAGAGCACAACCGACATAAGCTATGATGGCCGGCTTGAGTTCTTGTGTTAACTGAACTTTATAAGCCTCAAGACCCAAGTCTTTATGCAAAATACGGTGTAATGACGTTTGTGAAATGCCCAATTCCAAAAAACGACGAGGAATGGAAAAAACCTGGGTTTTCTTCAACACTTTGGGCCAACAGCAGCAATATTCTCAGTTGTTCTTGAGCGATGTGCACGGTTTTTATTCTTCACATCACTAACTTGTTCCAAGAGCTCGAATTTTTCCACCAATTTCGGTATAGCGGTCCGACAAGGTGCTTCACGACGACCCAAAAATGCTTTAGTTTTGGCCAACTGTGACTGCAAGATTTTTAACATTTGTGTAGTGATGAATTTTAATAATTTCAATGCGTTGTTGAAGCGTGTTTCGTTCCAAATGGCAAAGAATAAAAGCTTCAAGAGCGACAGCTACCGAAATACCGGGTGATTCAAAATAACACATCTTGTTGGAAAACCGTTCATTAAGAAATATGACGAAAGAAATGTAATACTAATTAATTTTCAAAAAATAATCCCTGAAGTTGGAATAAAGCTAACGAAACGTTGGGAAAATATGAAATAAATTAGTTTTATTTAATTCATAAACAGGAACCTGACCAATCACCCCTGTCAAATAAGACAAAAATAAACAAGAATAACAACTTGGTCAAAGAAGAAGAATATAAAAAAAGAAGAAAAAAATTATTAAAATTAATTTTGGACGAGGATTTACGAAATAACAAGTCACATTAATAATAAAGGGTCTGCCATCTAACGTTTTTTTTTCAACTAGTGCTTATTTCGTTTTCGTTATTTTCGTTATCGGGCCATGTTGAACGAATTTTTGTATACAAAAATTGAAGAGGAGGTTATTGGCAACATTTGGTTGCAACAGGACGGCGCTATGTGCCACACAGCCGAAGCTACACTCGATGTTTTGCGCCCTGTTTTTGAAGATCGCATTATCAGCCGCAAAGCTGATGTCGAGGCAGCCATTTAAATTAAATTATTTTCCATTACTAACCGGAAGGATTGTACTTTCAAATAAAAAAAAAGAAATTTGAGAAAATATCCAGTAGTTTTTTTTTATAGAATTTTCAAAAAAAAAAAAGTTATTTGGCGAACCCTGTATATAAATTATTATGAATATTTTATCGTAAGAGTATCGGACTTTTAATACGATTTTTAAACAGCTCTTTCATGTCTTTAAGGCCAGCAAGTTTACGAGTCAAAGATTAATCAACGGAAGAATCTAGGGATATGTTTTCGTTTCGCTAGCTTCCGGCTACAATGTATATATTAAATTGAGCCATTCTCACCTTAGTAAGAAATTAATTTTAAACACAAAGTCCTGATCAGTGAATTTAGAGAAGTTTCCCGTTTGCACCATAGGTGGCAAATTAAAATTATATTACGAATATTAATTGAACACTGTGTTCACTTAAAGGTTTCCGTTTACTTAATAAATTAATAATTGTGACTTGTGTTTACATACCGGTAGTTTAATACAAATACTACATTGTAGGAGATAACACCTGTGCCACAATAATTATGTGGTCAACAATAGGCTCGAATCTCGCTACTTTTGAAAATCGTTATTGTCGGTGCAATTGAATGGCTTAGAGGTTACTGTCTTACTTGTAAAGTCAACGGAATTTACCAGGGAGAAAACGTGTTCCATATAACACATGGATGAAATTTCGTTAGCCTAAAATTCCCGTATCCAAAATTCATTCATTCACTTTTGAACACAAGGTGAATCCAAAATTAATTCATTCAAAATTCATTGCTATTAAAAACTAGTAAGTTGTAATGCGCCTATGGCGCCCGTTAATTTGCTTGAGAAAGTATTTGTTACTTAATTTTAAAAATTTTGTAAAAAATATTTTGTAAAAAAAAATTTCGGAAAAAAATAAAATTGGAAAAAAAAAAATTTGTGGAAAAAAAATTTTTGCTGAAAAAAAAATTTTTGTTGAAAAAAAAAATTTTGCTGAAAAAAAAAATTTTTGTGGAAAAAAAAAATATTTTGTTGAAAAAAAAAATGTGCGTAGAAAAAAAAAACTGTTGAAAAAAAAATTTTTGTGGAAAAAAAAAATTTTGTTGAAAAAAAAAATTTTGTGGAAAAAAAAAATTTGTAAAAAAAAAAATGTAAAAAAAAAAATATTGGAAAAAAAAAATTTTGGTAAAAAAAAAATTTGGGGAAAACACAATTTCTGTACAAAAAAAAAATATTATTTTTTTTATTATTATTATTTATAGAAAATTATAGAATGCCTATTTAAATTCCTACGTACTGCGTGACAGAGTCAGTGAATCAGTGAATCAGGGAATCAGTGTATCAGTGAATCAGTGTCGAGGGTAAATATATATTAAGATTTGAATGTAATTGGTACTGGGCCCTATGATCTTCTGGAACTGCAACAAATCCCTGCGGTAGGGGTGGCACTATCACTTCAACTTCAATAAGAATTGTCTGATTTGTCTGATAAAATTATAGCATACTTTTGGAGGGTTAACTAAAAGAATGCCACAAGCAGCGTTGCCAACTGCAAATGAGAAAAAGTGTTATCAAATTGTCGAAATGGCTTAAAACGGGTCTGGACAATTCTCTAAACATGAGTTGGCAATTATCACTTGTTTTCTGTGGGGAAAATAGACACACAAACGGGAGCGTTTTATCAGTTTGAACAGCCTTCACCCTTTGGGGTGAAGAAAACTAGACGTTTTACAATTACAAAAAATTTTCTTATTAAGAATAAATTACAAAAAATTTTCTTATTATGAATAAATTACAAAAAATTATACATTGAACAACTTTAAACTACCAATTGGAAGATCGGTCTCTCGATCCATTTGGTTTAAGGAGTTTATAAGAAGAAACTACTCAACATGATACATTAGAGCGGCAGCCAGTTGTGTGGAAAAAAATAAAAGTTACAATTTTAAGGAGTGCGGGTCGGAATATTTTGTTGCTTAGTGTGAAGCGTCAAAACAGAAAAATTTTAGTAAAATCGGATAACGTTAACACGTGCCGCATTCCGGTCAAAGGTTGAAGCCTGATACAATTTTGAATTTGCAGGCAAGAATTTTAATTATTTTTCAATGGATTTGTTTGAAATTTGGTGAAATTGTCGTATTAGGTGTTATGATTAATTGGTAATTGAAAATTTCTTAATTTCAATCAAGTATGTGCAAAGACCATTTAATACACAGACGCCTTAAGTCGTCTGCTAAATATTTTCGAAAGGGGGCGTATGTATGTATATATTGTCAGCATAAAACCAGTATTTTCTCTGATCTCCTTTGTAAAACTGTCAAATGGTGCCATGACATCTGCAGTGTGCTGCCGAACTAATGCATAAGAAATCGACTGGCGACGTCTGCCCCTCTAAATGGTCGTTGGTATGTGTGTTTTGTTAAGTTACATCCACAAAGTATGCTCTGTGTGATTGGTTGTGTAATGTTATCATAGACAACAACCACAAATTCAAATAAATTAAATACATACAAGAATCATCATAGTGTATGGTTGTTGTCTATGACAAATAGCACCAGTTCATCGCTTATTAGAGAATGAAGCAATCACATACTTTTCGGAGGTGTAGCAACACTGTTTTTTTGTTTTCAATCTAGTTCATTGCTTATTAGTGAATGAAACCATCACATACTTTTCGGAGGTGTAGCGACAAGGATTTTTTGTTTTCAATCTATTTAATTTTTCAGAAAAAGTACCCCAATGTTGGTAATTTTCAATCGATTTCCATAGACAAGGTCTTATTTTATTCCGAACCAAATTCTATTTAATCCTCTTATATCAAATGTTGATGCCTTGATGCAGAAATTTGCAGAAAAATGCAGTCAAAGTTCTAAAATTGTAGAGAAACATGAAATGATTTTTCAGAAAAAGTACCCCAATGTTGGTAATTTTCAATCGATTTCCATAGACAAGGTCTTATTTTATTCCGAACCAAATTCTATTTAATCCTCTTATATCAAATGTTGATGCCTTGATGCAGAAATTTGCAGAAAAATGCAGTCAAAGTTCTAAAATTGTAGAGAAACATGAAATGATTTTTCAGAAAAAGTACCCCAATGTTGGTAATTTTCAATCGATTTCCTTAGACAAGGTCTTATTTTATTCCGAACCAAATTCTATGTAATCCTCTTATATTATATGTTGATGCCTTCATGCAGAAATTTGCAGAAAAATGCAGTCAAAGTTCTAAAATTGTAGAGAAACATGAAATGATTTTTCAGAAAAAGTACCCCAATGTTGGTAATTTTCAATCGATTTCCTTAGACAAGGTCTTATTTTATTCCGAACCAAATTCTATGTAATCCTCTTATATTATATGTTGATGCCTTCATGCAGAAATTTGCAGAAAAATGCAGTCAAAGTTCTAAAATTGTAGAGAAAAATGAAATGATTTTTCAGAAAAAGTACCCCAATGTTGGTAATTTTCAATCGATTTCCTTAGACAAGGTCTTATTTTATTCCGAACCACATTCTATTTAATCCTCTTATATCAAATATTGATGCCTTCATGCAGAAATTTGCAGAAAAATGCAGTCAAAGTTCTAAAATTGTAGAGAAAAATGAAATGATTTTTCAGAAAAAGTACCCCAATGTTGGTAATTTTCAATCGATTTCCTTAGACAAGGTCTTATTTTATTCCGAACCACATTCTATTTAATCCTCTTATATCAAATATTGATGCCTTCATGCAGAAATTTGCAGAAAAATGCAGTCAAAGTTCTAAAATTGTAGAGAAAAATGAAATGATTTTTCAGAAAAAGTACCCCAATGTTGGTAATTTTCAATCGATTTCCTTAGACAATGTCTTATTTTATTCCGAACCACATTCTATTTAATCCTCTTATATCAAATGTTGATGCCTTCATGCAGAAATTTGCAGTCAAAGTTCTAAAATGGTAGAAAAAAATGAAAAAAAAAAAAAACAAACACACTTTTGGCAAAAATCTCAGCAAATTTATGCAACGGTAATAAAGTGTTATACTCAGTTCGAAAGGCCTAACGTTCGTCTTTCCAAAACTGATTCGCATTTTAAAATCGGCTTTAAATTGAGCACGTTATTACTGTTTTCACAATATATAATTGTTTTATTTTTTTGAAAATTGGCCATTTCCTTATACAAGGTGGCGCAAAAGTAAACTTCCGATGTTTTTTTGGCAGTAATTAAAAAAAAATTAAAAACTTTGATTCTTCTTATGGATTATTTAATTTTTTTTACATCAAGTCGAGAATATGATGTCATGTAAATGGCCGCCGCCACAAAATTCTGATAGAAGGATTACTTTTGCGCCACCTGTTATATGACTTTTGACCATGTTAACATAATCCAATAATCTTGAAACTTATGTCACTTCATTAACTGGACCCAGTGACTCAATTAAGCCAAATTTTATTTTGAAAAATTTTGAAATTTTATTTTCAGTGTCAAAATATTGCGACCCGCGGGAAAACATTTCTGCGTCTCACTCAAAAAAAAAGTGCAGTATGCAAAAAACAGGAAGGCCAACCTACCCAAAAAATTGTTGAAAATTGTCAACCATTGTAGTGAAGTGTAGGTATGTGTAAAAAGAAAAAAAATTAGAAATTTTTTTTTTTTTTTTAAAAAATTAGAAAAGTTTTTTTTTTTAAAAAAATTAGAAAAGTTTTTTTTTTTAAAAAAAATTAGAAAAGTTTTTTTTTTTTTAAAAAAATAAGAAAGTTTTTTTTTTTTTTTTAAAAAAAGGAACGATGGAGAATTTACCAAAGAAATGAAAAAGTGGCCTATGGCCTTGGTCGCTGGGCCAGTTCCTTCTAACTAGTTTATTATAATTTAAGTTGAAATACATAAAGAAGAAACAATTAGCCCCGTTCAGACTGTGGCAAACCAAATGACAAACTGATAATACACTACATCACCAAACCAACGGCCGTAATACGTTATTGATAGAGAGGTTAGAACCAATGCCAGTTACCTATCTCTCCCCTGCAACGGCTGACGCCCAGAACAGACTATAAATCGCACAAAAGATATAAACACGAAACACATTAATTGCAGTTCTTAACGCCCGCAATAACGGCAAAAGTAATCCTAATAATACATAATTGTACCGAACAACTAATAACAATAATAAACGGCTGATTAATTAAACTGCGGCCAGACACAACCAACCAACCAACAACAAATAACAGAGTGCGAACGGTAATAACGCGTGCGAGAGGGTGAACATGTTGATAAATCTAATAAAAGTGTGCTGTATTGTGATCATTTGCCCAATTGGGCAAATAAAAGGAAATGCAAAAATTCTGGATTATTTCCAACAAACGGGGCAACATTTGCATGGACATCGGAGGACAACGGTAGGTTATGAGACATATTTTTGGGTTTAGAGTAACGAGTTGGTTTGAATGTGTCAATACGATAAGGGTTAGATTGTTGGGGTAGGAGGGTCAAAAGTTGCCTCGTACCCCTACGGGTACGAGGGTATATGTCATTTGATATGGCTCAAAAGTGTAACACATAGAAATATCCACATTAGACCCCAGGTGTGTATGAACCAAATTCGATTCATGACTTTCTGAATCGTTTGAGCCATGTCCGTCTGTCTGTCCGGCTGGTACACACGACAACTTTCGAAAGAGTTAAACAATCGCTTTGAAATTTGGCATGGGTTAATATTTTTCCAAAACTGCTTATGGGATTGCATATGGGCTATATGGCCACACCCCTTCGGGTACCTCCCATACAAATCGTCTATTTCGCCCACTTTAGAAATCGTCTAATAATATCAATATGCCCAACGCGACCTTCCCCAAATTCGGTAGTTAGTAAAGCTATGGCTGGAAAAAGTGTTGGACAAAAACTTGGACGTCTGGCAACTCCCCTTCTGGTACCTGCCATACAAATGTACCATCCCGCCTACCTTAGAAATCGTGTAATAATATCAATGCGGTCAACGCGATCTTGCCAAAATTCTGCATTTAGTAAATCAATAGCTAGACAAAGTTTTGGACAAAGACTTGGAAGTCTGGCAACTCCCCTTCTGGTACTTACATAAAATTTTCGAGAAAAAAACTCTACAATATTTTTTTCTATAACATGCGGTATTTTGAATATGAGACTTGTATGTTTTTACTGAGGGTGAGGGTGAGTCGGTTTACCTGACTGAAACTTTTACACTGGGTTTTTATGGATTTCATCTGTTTTTGGGGTTTTCTTCTAACTTGGTGTAAGATATGTCAGTAGTCGACGATTTTAAACAAAATGTTTTTTTTTTAAGTGGTGTGGTAGAAAGTGTGTTGGACCCAGGTTCAAAACCGGGTAAGATCATCAAACATTTGTCAGCGGCTGTTTTCCACCTCGTAAATGCTGGCGACTTTACGAGTAAGAGAGCAATCTGTCAAACTTCTGCAGAAAAGCAGTAGCCGTCCAGAGCCGGCTTCGAAATAATTAATGGATTATGAATGGATTGCACTATCGAAAGATGATTTATGATTTTTTATGGTCCGAGTTGGATGATATTGATCTGGACAACGTTTACTTTCAAAAAGACGGCGCTACGTGCCCCACAAGCAACGAAACCATTGCTCTTTTACGGCAAAAGTTTCCGGATCGTGTTTTACTTTCGAAGAGGTGATCACAATTGGCCACCGATATCTTGCGATTTAACACCTTGCGACTTTTTACTTTGGGGCCACTTGATAGATAAGGTCTACGCCAACAGCCCAGCGTCGATTCAAGACCTCTTTGACTACCAAAATAACACCTCTTGTTGGAAAACCCTGTACTTATATAAATAAATTTAATATTTAAAGTGCCTCTACAATTCTAGCGTAAAAAGGATTTATTAAAATCTTTACTAAAATATTAAACTTCGGCTATTTACGTTATATCGCCGAATCCCGATTAAAGTCCGATAGGTTATCGAACTAGGAAACTCTTTTGGTTTTTTATACCATAAAATTGTATTAAATTGATCTCATTTAAACGTTTTTTGTTGAGTTTTAAACTTAATATTGTATTGTATGTTGTCTATAAGAACATAGTAATTGTTTTGTTTTTATTTTCAAATAAAAGTGCTGTGATTTCTTTCTTCCAGGGAGCCACAGTAAATAAGAATTGTATGTACTATAGTTGCATAGTGTAATATGAGATATTTTGTAGCTATTTGTCAACCTCGATTTATTTTGTTTCCCATTACTTTCGAATTACAGAAGGTGTTTTTCAAAATTCAAACAAAACATTGTTACCTTTTTCTGGTCTTAACTGGCTGACGCGACACCCTTTTCAATATTCCTCCATGCCAATATTTTGATTGCAATAATTGTTCAACATAAATTATTGTCAACCATATTAAAAACCAATTAAAAGTTTTTCTCTTCAATGAACAAAAATAGAATATAAAAGGTTTGTCAACATGCTCTATTGTTTTTGTTTTTGTTTTTTTGGCCAAACAATCTAAAAATTGACCAACAAAAGTACAACTCAAGATGAGAAACAACAGAGCTGACCTAATCAACTTCCGGCTCATACTCACATTCTTATTTTCCTCCTAGGTGTCTTTTTCCCTCCTAAAAATGGTTTGTTTAACATTTACGACACGTTTGGAAATTGTCAAACAAACCGAAAGGAAAACATCTACCATAGGTCATGTCAATGTAAACTGTTACTTTACAGGCCATTTTTTTTTTTTTTTTTTTTGGTTTAGGTTTAGTTTGTTTATTTTTAGGCCTATGGAAATATTTGCATATTTATTTTAATTTTCATCGTGTTGGTCTGCTGTTTGTCTTCCCACCCTTAGGCGTGATGACGAATGCTACGGTCTAACGTATACGGGGTATATCACTTTGTTAACAGCTTTGGTTGTCAGGACAAAAACATATTTTCGGTTGTGCTACGGCCGAAATAAGAAACAGTGAAGTGGTTTCAAGGGTATGTGGCATTGTCCAGCTGAATGATTTTTTTTTATATGAAAATGTGGCCTTAGAAAAATAAAAGTCTTATCAATTTGATGAATTTGGTCTTCATTTTGTAAGCTACAACATTTGTTCTCAATTTGAACACTCTACATACACCAATTAAGTGGAAATTGTAATTCAATTGGAATTCTACATAAATTTGATGAACATTGTTTATCAAATTCCAATTACAAATCCTGATGTCACAAAAATAATTTGCCAATGAAATTGGATAAGTAATTGTTCGAAAAATGATAGCGTGTGAGGAGAACGAACAACTCAGTTGTACAACTAAATTGCACAACTCAGTTGTACAACTAAATTGCACAACTCAGTTGTACAACTAAATTGCACAGCTCAGTTGTTCAACTAAATTGTACAACTCAGTTGTACAACTAAATTGTACAACTCAGTAGTACAACTAAATTGCACAACTTAGTTGTACAACTAAATTACACAACTCAGTTGTACAACTAAATTGTACAACTCAGTAATGTATTAATGAGATTAATCCAGAGGGAGCGAGAGAACAAGTAATTATAAAATGTCAGAGAGAACATAGTAACGACAAAGTATTTGTAGATTATACCCTCAGGATACCATGAAGTACACATACGTACACGCTATCAGTACATCAAAAGGGGTATTCATGATTTGATGTTTACCAACATAAATGCTGTATATATACATACTAGTAAGTTGTAATGCGCCTATGGCGCCCGTTAATTTGCTTGAGAAAGTATTTGTTACTTAATTTTAAAAATTTTGTAAAAAATATT
Source organism: Hydrotaea cyrtoneurina (assembly GCA_958296145.1). NCBI lineage: Eukaryota > Metazoa > Arthropoda > Insecta > Diptera > Muscidae > Hydrotaea > Hydrotaea cyrtoneurina. The sequence continues at coordinate 24,836,854 of OY282512.1, forward strand.
TTTAGAAAACTATTTTGTAAAAAAAAAATTTCGAAAAAAAATAAAATTGGAAAAAAAAATTTGTGGAAAAAAAATTTTTGTTGAAAAAAAAATTTTTGTTGAAAAAAAAACATTTTGTTGAAAAAAAAAATCTTTTTTTTTTCAAAAAAAAATTGTTGTTGAAAAAAAAAATGTTTGTTGAAAAAAAAAAAATTTTGTTGAAAAAAAAAATTTTGTGGAAAAAAAAATGTTGTTGAAAAAAAAATATTGGTAAAAAAAAATGTTGGGGAAAACACAATTTCTGTACAAAAAAAAAAATATTATTTTTTTTATTATTATTATTTATAGAATTATTATTATAGAATGCCTATTTAAATTCCTACGTACTGGGTGACAGAGTCAGTGAATCAGTGTATCACTGAATCAGTGTCGAGGGTAAATATATATTACAGATGTAAAATCCCTGCTCATAATAGGTCACTTTTAGAAGAACAAATACTTTTTGTTGCATGCAAAATATACAATAATCAGTCCATTTGTATTATCTTCATAAATATAATTCTCCTGTACGTGTGTTTGCGTGTGTACTCCTCCTAAAACGGCTAGACCGATATGAATAATTTTTGTTTGTATGCATTGGGATGGCGCCCTGGGTTGTTTAGATTAACAAGTCGGTCCAATTGGTCCCTCCACCAACCTCCACCATGACTTTGCAATGAACCAAACATTCATTAAAATTCGAAGGCAAAACAACGTTTGCCGAAATTTTATATAAAATTATAAACAAATGACACATTTCTTAAAAAGTGAGATAAATTTAAGAAAAAACACAGCATCTCCTTAATTATTTTCTTAAAAGTTATTTGTAAATATTTAAGTAGGGCCAGTACCCAGTCCACTCGCCTCTATTTTGCACAGCTTTCTGAGCTGGTTAGGGGCATGCTAAAGATAAATTTTTTCACAACTTTTCAAAGGAATATTGAAACATTTTTTTCGTTTTTATCCAATAAATTCATCTCGGTTTTTGAAAATATATTTTGAAAGCCTTTTCTTTAATCCACACCACAAGCTCTCTTACAGGATTTAGGTCGGGATATTGAATTGGTCAGCGTAAATCACGAACGCTAGCCAGCGAGAAGTGAATCTGGACTAACATAGGGTCGTTGTCTTGCTGATAAACCCCAAGAATTGGCATATTCATATGTGGCATATGGGAACATTACATCTTAATATATATTTACCCTCGACACTGATTCACTGACTCTGTCACGCAGTACGTAGGAATTTAAATAGGCATTCTATAATTTTCTACAAATAATAATAATAAAAAAAATAATATTTTTTTTTTTTTACAGAAAGTGTGTTTTCCCCAAATTTTTTTTTTCCAAAATTTTTTTTTTAAAAAAAATTTTTTTCAACAAAAATTTTTTTTTTACAAACATTTTTTTTTTACAAAATTTTTTTTCCCAACAAAATTTTTTTTTTTCCATAAAAAATTTTTTTTTTCCATAAAAATTTTTTTTCGACAAAATTTTTTTTTTTAAGAAAAATTTTTTTTTCCAAAAAAATTTTTTTTTTTAACAAAAATTTTTTTTTTAACAAAAATTTTTTTTTGAACAAAATTTTTTTTTTTTCAACAAAATTTTTTTTTTTCCACAAAATTTTTTTTTTTTCAACAAAATTGTTTTTCCATATTTCAACGGGCGCCATAGGCGCATTACAACTTACTAGTTGTGCAATATTTCCCTATATTGACGTGCGTTAATTGTATTTTCAATTAGATATCATTTCATTAAAAACGCATCCGCAAACCATTATGATGCTCCACCATTTTCAATGGTCCTCTTTGTTCATTTTATGTGCAATTTTTACTTTTGAGTCAGCGGTCATTTCTTTGGCAGTCATATCGAAACGAAGTAATTTTTGTTACGCCGCTCCATAGTATATTTCCCCATTTTCGCCATTTTACATCAAGACCAAATTTTAGTTATTTTTTTAACAAATTCTAATCTCATCTTAATAGTTTGTGCATCTTTTCTGGTCACTCATTCTGGTAATTTGGCATATAGAAGACATCGCCGAAACGTTTGTGGACTAATTTCATTAACAATCGCTTGATGGACTTGAACGGGTCCTTTTTTAATATTACACCAACACGTCTATGAGTTTCAAACCTTGTTTTATGGTTTCTCCGGTCTGATTTTTAGATAAAGCATTTAGACAAAATGTAAAGATCTTACTAAGCATTATCCAATTTCGCGCATTGAGTTTCCTCGATTTCTGATGGTCTGAACAATTTGTCTCTCTTCTTCGGTTAAAAGTTATTTTTCTTCCCATTTTCTTAATCAAAAAAAAAAATTTTTTCTACGAAATGAAAATATTTCCACTGTTGTAAGTGAAACCAAATAAAAAGAAACCTCAGGGTTTAATATCATTTATAAAAATGACCAATAATTCATAATAGATACTATGATCAACAAATTTACGTCATTCAAATAAATTGTTTGCTGTTAAACACATTGAATGCACATACTTGGCACAATTAAGATTCAGGGGGGAAGACCCAGAACACTATTATTTTGATGCGTACAGCTGTATACGTAGTACAAGCTTCGGCGTCCTAATTTGTGATTGAAAGGAGAATTTAATCAAAAAGTTATGGAAATTATCAAAGATTCATTTCATCGAGTTTGCCCATAGAGATTTAAGATTTACGTTGGCAATACTCCACTAATTAAAGTAAATATTCATTAAAATGTTAATTGATTCAATTAAATTTTTAATTGACTGTGCTGGAAAAAATCAGTCATATATTCAATTAATAATTTTTAGACAGTGCTTTTTTTCTGTGTAGCAATTTTAAACAATTGGTATATTTTTCTTACCCAAAATGTTGAATGATTTCAAATTGGCATATGCAAATTGAGATGCATATGCCAATTTGAAATCATTAAAATCAATCAAAAAAAAAACATAATAATGTAATGGCAGCTTAAATGACTAAATGACTGAATACACTAGTCAACAGTCAAAATGTACTCGGGATGCGATAATTTTTTCTGTGTAGATAACCTTGACATGAGCTCGAAAAACGTAATAAAAATTTTTTTTTTCGTTTGGTTTTTGTTTTATTTTTTTTTTTTAAATTTTAAAAAAATTTTTTGGTTAATTTGTTTCGTCCGGCATAACTCGGGAACCACTAGCCCGATTTAATTGAATTAAATTTTAAAAAAATTAAAATTACAATTCCCTTAATCTGTTCATATATTGTTTTCCTATACAAGCAACAGTTTCCAAGTTAAAAATGAATACATAAAGGAAAAAACTTATTTTTTGCCTAAAGATTTAAATTTTTTTTTTTAAAAAATCCATAAAAAATCCAAAATGAAAAAAAATGTCAAATCTTATTACTTTTACGTAAAGTCACATAACCTATGAGCAAAATGAGACAAAGATCATGAAAATCGATGCACGCGTTTCGCTTTCATTCGCAATTGAGTAAAGGTATGAATTTCTAGTGGTTCCCGAGTTATGCCGGACGAAACAAATTAACCAAAAAAATTTTTTTAAAATTTAAAAAAAAAAAAATAAAACAAAAACCAAACGAAAAAAAAAATTTTTATTGCGTTTTTCGAGCTCATGTCAAGGTTATCTACACAGAAAAAATTATCGCATCCGGAGTACATGAAATTTTTTTCATTTTGTTGAGTAGTGATATTAGAGCTTATGAATGATGAAACTATTCCTCAGGCTCAGACTAGGCAACTTCTTATGTAGCGACACCTACTTCGTTCTTCAGCCGAACTGTTCGTATGTGGAATAATCTTCCTGCAAGTGTTTTTCCTGCCTACTATGACATTACCAAATTCAAGGCCAACGTCAACAAACACTGATATTGCAAAAATGTTTGTAAAAATAAGTCCAAACAGATCGCTATGTCTTTGGATTGCCACTATTACACGCATATATCCGATTTGTTGAGAATTTCCTTCATGTGTCGTATAGACTTGAATTAAAACTGTGGCAAAATAGATCATTAGAAGCAAGAGCTTAATTCTAGCAAGAGCTTAATTCTAGCAAGAGCTTAATTCATTGAAAAGAAATATCGTCAAACACAAATTCGTGTAAAAATGGGTCTGATTGTTAACAAACCAAAAACTGAAGGGAGTGGGATCCTCTAATGATGTAAATACAGCCAGAGAATTTTTCAAAAATGCATTCCTGGCTGCGGGAATAACTGGACTTGACAACGATTTGAGGGGAGATGTGTCACATTATTAAATGATTTGTCCTCAGGGTATTAAATTAATGTTGAACGATTTGGAATATATACGCTGGATACGGCTAAAGCGTTGACCCAAAAAAATATTCATAGTACTACCTTTCAGTTCACAAAATTTGAATTCATGCTGCTGCCTTTATAGAACATGGTATCAATTGGAGAGGTGTCTGAGGAAGCTGCTGAGTTCAGGAGAAGGATATAAAAAGGTTTCGACTATATGGTTTACATACCCGCAAAACTTTATGCGTTTCAACAAATACGGATTTAATTAATCGTTGGATCCTTTTATAACGGGACAGCGAAAATTACCAAGCAATCCCAAATCAATTTTACTAAAACCAGTTTTTGATTTACTGGAGTAACATTGAAATCCATAATTGTTTATTATTTATTTTTATCATATTTTGATAAGTAGCCAAAAGGATTTTTGTTGTTGTTAATTTTTCTAATTGCCTCATACCACCCTCTTCTCACGTGTTAGATGGGTGTTACAAGAGGCGATATGGCATTTATTTACGCTGATTTTTCTCATTAAATAATTCTAACACCTTTATAAAGCTCTGACCAAGTTTTCACTTTAATAACTGCACTAGAAGTATTTTTGGCCGCTGACTCCATACAAGTCAGACCACTGTGCATTGGTAAGATACTGGAAGAAGTTACTGGAGAAATAAACCATCTCAACCGTAGCCATTACATTCTCACTTGTGTAATTATTAATTCATATAGTTTCACCTGAACTTCACCAGTATTTAAATTAATCGTTAGAAGTACCACATTTTAAATTAACTGATAAAAGTATCCTACTTTTAATTAATCGATAACAGAAACGATGAGCGAGAGATGTACCCTTACCTTACAAAGGTTAACCTTTCTGCATAGAACGTACTTTTAAAAAATATTTGTATATAACTACTTCTTACTGTCGTTATTAGTATTTGCATAAACTGAATTATATTGGTAGTGAGATCATGTAAATTGTAATGAGATGCACTTACCGCGTTTATTACTGGGTTCTCAGGTCCTTCATTGGACAGTCATTGCATTTCAGAAATCACTTCAATCTTGAGTTCATTGTTGTTGTTCTGGAAAACTTCTTGTCTATATATCAATGTCTCCAACTGAATTCACTTATTTTGTATTTCCTTCAAGGCTCATCGTATTCTCGAAATCGGTTATCCCTGTGAACAACATGAAGTTCAGACTGAAGATGGCTACTTTATCAATATATACCGTATACCCTACTCACCTAAGAATTCGGCAAACTCCACCAACGCACCACAACGGCCGAAAGTATTCTTGCAACACGGTCTACTGGGAACATCGGATGTCTGGATACTGAATGGTCATGAATACGGTCTACCCTTTCTGTTGGCCGATCGTGGCTACGATGTCTGGTTGGGCAATTCGCGCGGTAATCTGTATGGACGCAAACACAAGTATCTCACCCTGCGTGATGGTGACTTTTGGCGTTTTAGTTGGCATGAAATTGGTTATTACGATATGGCCGCCATGCTGGACTATGTGCTGCAAAATGAGACTCAAATCGAACAGCAGTCAGTGCACTATATAGGCCACTCGCAGGGTTCCACGGTAATGATGGTTTTATTATCTCTGCGAACGGAATATCAACAGAAATTGAGAAGTGTCAATCTCATGGCGCCCGTAGTATATGTGGATCATAGCGAGGATCGCCTGTTGCAAGTGCTGAGTCCGTATATGGGCTATCACAATATAATCAGTGAACGGTTTAGCCGGCAGGAATTTGTGCCCTTCAATGAACTCTATCAAGTGTTGTCGTACTCGGTGTGTGGCAAGGATTCAATATTTCAGGCATTCTGTTCGCCGCTGGCGTTTATGATCGAAGGATCGTTTGTGAATAAAAATGTGGTGAGTTTATATCGCTTTCTTTCTCTATGAATTTCCAACATAAAATCTCGTTTTGTTCTTTTTTTCCGTCCAGTCGGCCCTACACCTTTGCTTGGAGACACATCCCGGTGGCATTTCTACGGAACAGCTATTGCACTACATGCAACTTCATTATACCGCCGCATTCCGCCAATATGATTTTGGATTCTTTGAGAATCAGTTGCGTTATAAACAGGGCACGCCACCACAGTATCCTTTGGAAAAGATTACCAAAATGTTGCACATCTGGTATGGCGAGGCCGATCAAACATTGCGGCCATTCGATGTTATGCGATTTACGAAACGTGTAGCAGAGGTTCAAGTGCACCGAGTTCCCGATGATTTTTGGTCACACGGTGATTTTTTATTCTCCTCCAATGTCCGGCAGTATGTTAATGAACCGATCATGGAAATTCTAGATGAATATGAGAGAAATAAAGATGGGAGATGATTACAAAAAATGGGGAGATTTCACTTGTGGGATTGAATGTGAAGTGGTTTTCTAAGGATCTTAAGGCTTATTAAGAATATAATGTGTTACCAAGAGATTTCCACAAACCTTATCAAAAAAAAAAGGTGGAAATTGCCTTGGTTGCTTAATGAAAGTCGCCGTCTAAATATGTTACCTAACGTCTAATACGGATATGACGCTTTACGACCAAAACAAGGTACACAATAATTCCGTTCCATTCACTAAATTTCAAATACTCACGCATCCCCCCCCTGTTTAAACCTTGACTCCCCAAAGCGATAAATAAATAGTGAATAAACGAAAACCTACAAGTCACCAGCAAAATTTATAAATTTATGTTTGCATACATAGTGTACATGGTAGTGTCTGTCTGCCAGCCACTTTATCCGAATCTAAAAATAATAATAAATTGCCAAAGGATTACATTTAGACATCACTGGCACAACAAAAAAAAAACACTCTTCTTATCTTTGGCAAACAAACTAAACAAATGTCAGGCCAAATTCAACAACAGGAGAAAATCTCACCCTGAGCTGCTGAATGCTGTTGCTTCCTTTGACAGATGAGGCGACAATTTTGACGCCACTCTCGCGCGTACGGTTTATCTTTTCATTTCGTATGAAAAATAAACTAAACCATAACCAATGGAATGGGAATGGAAAAATTCCATTCTGATGTGAGATTAAAAGGCTGTATCATCATTTAATTAAATTTGAAATACTACACCTTAGATAAGAAAACAGCAGCCGGGCGATATGAACGATATGACGACGACAGAAGCTGTGAATGGTGTCGAAAATGTGATGTCAGTCAGTTCAACGCCAGATGCCCTTCACAGTTGACAAAGATTTGAGCAATGACTGGCTTGGTTTTACGCTGGGAAGAGATGGACATTTTTTGTCTTACAGAAAGAAAAAAATGAAAGGCTAAGGGATTTCTTTGATGGTATTTGTAGTTCCAAAGAAGCTTATTTAGGCCATACAATGTGAAATTGTGGTACTTCTACAAAAGCGACCATAATGATCACATTTATCCATAGACTGGCTTCAAATAGGCTGCTGGCTATACAGAAATAAAAGAAAACAAATATTTAGAATTTTTTTTCATTTTTGAATATCAACAAAATAATGATTTTGTTTCAAAAATCATTGATGTAAAATTACTTCAAACATTGTGGGTGTCAAAAATGTGTGTTTTTTTTCTCCTGAAATTCGCCAATGCGGGAATATTTTGGACCAGCAAATGAACGTCGATTTGCATAAATTTTCATCATCTTTTCAAAAGCTAATAAAGTTAATGAGACAAAAATAATTAATTCGACAAACTTGACTTTTAACTCCAACATCTCAAATCAGTCTGGTTTATTGATATGTTTGAAAGAGTTGCTGCAACCCAACTATATTTGCTTTAAATAAAATGTAGACGTTCTAACAAAACACACTTTATAAAAAAAATTACAATAGCTTTTAAAAAGGTTCGACACATTCGAAAACTCAAATTACATGTTTTTCGAATTCCATAAAATGAAAAAAGTAAACATTTTAAATATGAAAAACTTTGAATATGCCATGAACAATAAAAAAAACTAACAACAAAAAAATATTACAAAATGTTCCTCCAAAATCTTTGGAAATAGTTCTAAAATGTATTCTAAGAAATCACACATTATTATAAAAAAAAAAATACAACAGCTTTTAAAATTCGAAAAAAACTAATTAATTTTTTTTCGAATTTCATAAACTGAGAAAAGCGATCTTTTAAATATGGGGAAAAAAAATGTACAACAAAAAATTAAAAAAAAAAAATCCTCTAAAATCTGCAAATAAAGGGTGTTTTTTATTGAGGTATAGAACTTCGAATTGAAATAAAACACAAGAAAATCGTTTTAATGTCCATCAATTTGGCTTTATTGGAAGGATGGCCGCCGCGGCTGGCTCGAATAAAGCCAATTCTACAGGTCCAATTTTCCAATTGTGATGAAAATCAGCATCGAGATGAATCTCATTTTCGACCCATACACCAAAATCACGACGCATTGCATGGTCTCGCGGCTTTAATTCTTGCACAAGCTGGATCTTGTAAGGTCGCAAGCCAAGATCTTTGCGCAAAATCTTCCATAAAGTTGATGGACAAAGCTCCAATTGCTGTGCACGGTGGCGAATCGATTCATTCGGACGGAGCTTGCGGTGAACTTCGCGAACTGAACCATTACTTTCGAAATAAATTTGCACGATTTGCAAGCGTTGTTCTTTTGTCAACCTGTTCATGATGAAATGGCAAACCAAACTAAATATTAATCACTTGACAGCTGACAAAATGGCCGCCAGTTAAAAAAGTGATGCCGACTTAAAGTTCTATACCCCAATAAAAAACACCCTTTATTTCTCAAAATGCATCCATTTGTCCTTTTTTTAATGTTAATACCTTAAAATAATCGTACACACCTTGGCTATCACCAATTTTTTACACAACTCAAAAATGTTTACTAGATCCAGATTTAGAGACTTTTGGCCGATGGAATTGGATTCTGGACCACTGTGCGTCGTTTTTTGGTCAATACAACTTACAAATTCAAACAAGGAGAGAGATTTCCGGCACACCCACCGGTACATGGGTCTATCATGTCGTTTTGTCGTTATAACCATTGTGGGCATTTAATGCATTCTAGTACATCGTTTGAGTGTAGGGCTTTCCACATAGATTTTTATCTTACACTCGGGAATCTGTTTGTTGGAAGCCATGTCGATTGCAACTATCTCTGTCTGTGACGCCTTCTGAAAGTTAGGTATTCTGTGCAATGTCTCTGCTCCCAGAGTTTCTGTGAAATCTCCCGAGCCCTTTCCAGTCTCCATTTTCGAACCATCGAATCCTCTACCATGACTGAGTTTCTTGCCCATTCCTCTCTAGACGGTATGAAGAAGTCAATTACGGTTTTCTCGAAGTTTGTTTTACTTTTCCTCCATCTAAGAAGCAGGTTGTGACGGCAGACAGAAATTTTTGCGAGCAACTTTAGTGGCACATCTCCTCAGAGGGAAATTAATTCCCGGGATTTCAAACGTATTTTCCAAACCTGCTTGATGAGCTAATCTGAGCTAAAAAGAAATCATGTCTGTAATACAAATTGAACCTCCAACTGAATGCTTACAACTGCTACAATTTCCTGTAGAGATGGAAATGGAGATCTGGTGACGGACAAGGTATATGGCGTAAACACTTTTCCCATCTAATGAGGCCGAAAGGCCCTGAGGATCCCTGTGAAGAAGAGAACACAGCACCATTTAAAGACGACATAGAATAACAATTGTCCAGCCTCATTGGCAGTGTACACCGATACCGCGGCTGAGCCATATAAGGCTGCAGGTTCAATTAACCGAAAACAGGCGGTGGTAAAAGTAAATTCCACTTTGCATACACGGTTTCATGACTGGTATTATTCTGGTAAGATTTATTGTTTTATATTTTATTTTTATATTTTTATATTTTATTTTTATATTTTATATTATATATTTTATTTTTATATTTTATTTTTATATTTTATTTTTATATTTTATTTTTATATTTTATTTTTATATTTATATATTTTTATATTTTTATATTTTTATATTTTTATATTTTTATATTTTTATATTTTTTATATTTTTTATTTTATATTTTATGTTTTATATTTTATTTTTTTATATTTTTATTTTTAAATTTTTAATTTTTTTATATTTTAATTTTTATATATTTTTATATTTTATGTTTTATATTTAATTTTTTTATATTTTTAAATTTTTATACTTTATATTTCATTTTTTATATTTTATATTATAAGTTTATTGAAAAAACAGGGACAACTCCTAACAAAGCCTCCAAAGGCTGGGTCTAGCCATATAAGCTAGTACATAATACATTCCTTGACTTTTTGTTAACTTTTGTCCAAACTTCTTGCGAAATTTCCTTCTCCGTTTTGTATGTGCCGAGGGAAGAATAACGTGATGCCTCACTTATTTATACATTAAAAAGTTCATTTCGATGGGAATTCTATTTGAAATGCACCTAAAGATCTGTTAAGGCTGTAAGTCATTTCTTATTCTTTTTGCGAAAATACTTTCTTTTACTTTGGCCTTTTTGTTTTTGTTTAATGGCCAAATGGCATTTCTGGGTCAGTAATTTTATCGTTTTTTTTTGCTTCAATAAGTTTGTGGTTTTCTTGTTATTTTTTTTTTAGGTTTTCCGTCGTCGACGTTCATCGACCTTTCCTGTGCAAAGTTTCCCGCCAGTGGGAAAATGTGTTAAGTGTTTTCACACCTCACCCAAGAGTATCACAAAAAAAAAAAAAATAACGAATTGTGCGAACACGTTTGTGAATTTTCGTTTTCTCTCATTTCATTGGACAAAAGACAGATTTCGTGCGACCTTACTGAGAAGAAAAAAAATATACTGCAGTTGAAACCCTTTTTCATTTGAAAAAGAAAAACTCATTCAATGAACCCAAAGACCGAACGACAATCTTCCGATGAAATGTAATGACCGCATAATCTTCTTAGATGGATCCTGGGCAAACGTTTGCTTCAAATTAATAACAATGACGACAGTCCTTTAAGGGCACTGTCCCCGATAATCGTTTGAAATAGAACTAGGTACATTCACAGAAGACCTACCCATACATATTTTACAGATATGGGGTTTTAAATTATCCCATGATTCAATGTCATCATGGAGGGAGTATTGGAGCTTGTTTAATAATAAGGAATGGACGGATGACAATTAAAGGATATCAATTTAATTCGTATCCCACCTACTCTTAAATAATTGAAAATTGCTGATTGACAATCTGTTTGAGTTATACGAAACTTATTCTATTGTGATTTTCCTTTAAAAGCGATAGAATGAGCTGTACTCTTTCTTTGGCAGGATCTTACTTACTGGGATCTTCCGTGTTCGATAGTCGCACACACCAACTTCTTCTTTTTCTAAAGAAGATTTACATGGCTTAGAGATTGCTCTCTTACCCGTAAGGTCGCCAGCATTTAAGGGGTGGAAAACAGTCCGTAAAAAATGTTTGATGGACTTAACCGGGTTTACCATGTGATAGTCATACACCCTACCTACCACAATACAGTCATTCTCTTATTAACTGCTCAATTCAATTAAAATACAATTTTTTAAATGGGGTCTCTTGGAGCACTCGGTGAAAGTTTTCCCATAAGAGAGTCCCCTTTTGTTTGTGCCTCCATTCGCCAAAAGATCAATCGCAAGTCTGACCTAAAACAATGGTTAGCATCTGCTCAGAATAATATATCATCCTCTGACAGCTAATTTAAATGACGATTTGTTTATTTACTTTGAATTCAACAGTTGAGTCAATATTTAAAACAAGACATAAAACGGCGCACAGTGTTTGAAAACGAAACTGAAGGACAACAAACCGCAGAGATCAGCCTAAGTTGACAGTTTGGCGACACGCACCGACAGACCAAAGCCTCTGGTGAGAATCGAACCCACAACCACAATGTTGATAGGCAAGCACGCTACCAACTCCCATACCGGGGCGCTTGTGTACAAAAATATATTTTTTGCTTTGGCTGATACGCAACAGGTGACTGTTTTGGCTAATTTAACTGAACGTAAAAATGTTGACTGCCAAAGCCAAACTATCAAAATAAAAGTAAGCTGAACATTTTCTTTTGCTTCATTTGTGAAAATATGCATATTAATAACTGAACCTAAGAGAGAGGAATTGAAATTGAATATGGCTTTTTAAACACTGGGTGGTTTCGACAAAGAGCGATGACGGTTTTTAAAAAACAACTCACTATGACAAAAAAAAAACATTCTATGCCGGCCATTAATGGAAATATAATCTTTCTACAGTCATAATGTCTAATATGGCTGCAACAGTTATCTACATATGTACATTTTTATTATTATTTTTTTAAAAAAAAATTACTAAAAATTTTAGGTGTAGTTGATAAATGTTGTGTTCTTTAATTTGTTTTTACAATGTGGAACTTTTCACTCTTCATCCTTGCATTACACATTATCTTTTTTTGTTTCTAACCACTGTGCTACAAAATATTGTCACTATTTTGTATACACATTGTTCATATATTGACCCAACTTTGTTATGTGGGAGAAGTCAAAGTAAATATATAAATAAACAAATCGACTTTCAAATTTAAGCTCAGAGCAACACTCTTGTAGATTGAACCTACAATTGATATTCTGAGATGGAGAAACACACCATATGTAGTTTGTTACGGGAAAACTAGGCCTCGAAAAAATTACCTAAACTCAAAATGATAAATGACCCAATTAAGGAGAAATTTTTATAATGAAAAATAACGTCATTATAAAAATTATGATATTTAACCCCAATACAAAGTTAACAAAATTCCCCAGAAAAAAAAATACGTAGATCTTACAAAAATATGTAGAACTTAAATTAAGAAAAATTAGCCCCACAATAAGAAATAAATACTTTGTCACAAAACCAATAAAAAAAAAATGGCCCAGAATAATTTAAAATTATTTGTTAATAATTCTGATTTCCCTGAAAACTGCCTCCAATGGAAAATGACCCCAAACGAAAATGATCAGTGAAATAATTTTCATCTCACTTTCATTTATCTCTTCCAGACTGCAATTATAAGTCTGTAGGCCAAATTAAGCAAATTACAAAATGCAAAAAAATCTTTCTTAGCTTACTAAAAAAAACTACACATTATGAAAAATAATAATACTAATAATATGAAGTAATTAAAAAGAATTTAACAATAAATAAATAATTTGGTTTCTGTTAGTTGAGTTCGAGATCATTTATTATTTCTATTTCTGTAGCAGAAGTCATTGCAAATGGGTACCGATAAAGAAGTGTGGTTGCTTCCGAAATGGATCCGTATACCTTGAATGCAATCAAAGCAAACACAAGCTTGAAACCTTTTTTATACATTTCTATTTTTGCAAAGAAATATAAATAATAAATGATCGCGAGCTCGACTAACACAAACAAAACCCAATGAAGAATATAGATAAACAATAAATAAATAATTAATTATACCTAAACAAGAGAAAAGAAGACGGGGTAATAAAGGAAGGACGATTAGGAAAGTACGATAAGGAAAAATTTGAAGACAACAACATGGTGCAATTTTTCCACTTCAATTGGGGTCATTTTTCAATAATGAAAATTATCGAATTTTTTCAAATGTTGCATATAAATTATTAAATAATAATTGTAAATAATTTTGGGGAAATTTTACGTATTGATTTTGGCATAAATGGGGTAATTTGCCACTTCTTGCTTTGGGGCCAGTTTTCAGAAGCCATAAAGAAAATAAAACTCCAAACAATTGGGGAGTTTTCTAATTTGTATTTTCCATATGCAAACCTAAAAATTGAACAATGAAAAATTTCCCTTTCCTCAAGAGTCCTACAGAATTTAACACAAAATGTATTAGTAAAATCTCCACAATCAGCTGCGAATAGTGGAACCTTTCCGGCGGGAAAACATTTGGAAGTGTTATGAATTGACCAAAAATACCGCATATCCAAAAGATTTATTTAAAGCTGTCATTTCTGCAAACGCCTTCTCGTTTTGTATATTTTATTCAGAGGTCATTGCCATTTTATTCAGAGGTCAAGGGAACATTCCCATCGGGTGAAGGAAATATTTAAAAGGAAATATTTGGGCGTTTCAAACAACTTGTCATCGTTTATGTTGAATACTTAGATAAGAAGAAGGTAAGTCAATAAGTTTAAACGTTGCAATGAGGAGAGGTGCGATTTTGTCAGAATTTTTGGCGAATTTTTCATTTATTTTTGGTGATTTTTTATTTGGGAAGTTCATTTGTATCTAAACTTCGATAGACGCCGATTTATCTTTTTTTTCGATTGGAAAACTATTTACTGATACCTCACAGTGTATGAGGGGTATCCGATTTTAGGCCATATCGATCTAGAAATTCTACCCAGCAGACAATTGAGATTTGATTGCCAAATTAACTAACTACTCCTGCACTACCCGGTAATGCAGAACCCTTTGTTAAATCGAACTTGTACATTACTTTCCAACAAAGGTATGGTAGAGCTCAACAAGTAATGCAGACACGTTACCTCCTATGACATACAATGTTAAATGTAATTAGGTTATTACATAGGTTGGTACTCCAAAGGGAAGTACCTACCGCATGATCAGTAGTAGAGGAAGAACGGGTTTGTAATTAAATGCTTTTTATGCTGGGTACATTGTTTCCGATGTCTTTTGAATTTGGCACATTACAATAACCTGGGGCCTGATTCATCCATACGCTAACGTGTCTACTTTCCTATCAATTTGAAATACGTTACGAACAAATTACGTGGATGCCGGCCTACGATCGTAATTAATCAATGTTAGCCTTCATCTTATTGATTCCCAGCGGGAAGAAGTAGACATTGTTTGTGTTAGGGAAAAAAAAGAGAAAAGGTTGAAACCGACATTATTGAAAATTAATATTCTGAACATAATTTAAATGAAATGAGACAAATTCGGGCCTTTGTCATTGCCGGTGACCTGGTAAGTAGTGTGTGTGGTTTCTTTCACTTATGAACACGTTTTTGATTTACAAATCTGTAGGTTTGCTATGCGATTTCAGAAATTTCATTCAAGGGCCATACATATGTCGCTATCCGTACCATCTTTCCTTGTGTCATATTTGATGTATCCTATTTTTTGCCAAGTCCGAATGTTTCGGCCTAAATGCGGCCATCATTTCCTTTTGCGTTGATTTAACTTTCTAGAAAATTCAAAAATGTTATTTTCTTGATATTTATTAATATTATTAACTTACATTTCCTTTTAGTTGCATCTCCAACAACAAGAAACTGCATTCCGAGCGGTCGGCTACCAAAGACGGGATTGTGTATACACTTTGTGCGATAACGTTAAGCCATCATCCAAAAACTATAAACTAGAAATGTTGTTGTGACATAACGGATGGCAGAAATAGGCCCCTGGTATGATGAAATTCAATCAGTAACTTGTTGAAAAAAAAAACGGTTCATATCTAGAGATAAGTTATTCTCAATGAATCGCATTCATAAGATAAATAATACATAACCGTCATTGTACATTACTCGTTTTGCTCGGTATCTTCTTCCATCAGTTTGTAACATGCCACATTTGGCAAACAGTCGGGTGCTGGCGATGTGGCTTCTCTATGATTATAAATTTAACCCGATTATGGCAATAAGATAAGGCGTTGTAAACGCCGAGACAAATACGGGGGGGTTTATTAGTTTACACTGTACTAAGATAAAGTTAAATTTAGTTAGATCTGGCTAAAATTAGTAATGACCGTCAGTGGAAAGAAACCATTTTAGATAAGATACTTGCAAATACACACACATACAATTTCAGAAAAATAACAGTAGCAAGATATTTCTATGACCACATTGGTTTTAACTACGGGTTGTAAGTCACTCGGATGTCCTAAAACGTTTGGGAACTGCGGTGACAAGATCAACTGGTAGAAAACATAAAAATCCAGGAAGAGCACGCACAAGATGGAAGGATTTGAAAAGATTTTCTTAAACATGCCAAGATCACAAACATATGGTAGAGAGATAGAGGATAACCAGCAAGTAACTTTTTCTGAAAGCAAAGCCCCTCCCCTTTATATCAAAATGGTGATTATTCAGTACAACAGTGTAATTATTTATATATCTTCTACATTTCTATATCGGTATGTTATCACAAATCAAATCATAGTTATCAGTCTTTCCCAGTTTCGTAACAAAACGACAAAGACACCCAGCTTCAGTCGGTCAATTTATCTGGCATCGCACATCAGCACTCTCATTGTCTGCTGAATGACTTTGTCTGTTGGCAAATGTGTTTGTGTTTGTGCCTGCATTCGGCGTGTCAAGTGCATTTCTCGGACTCTACGCCACCTTGTCCTTTTGTTCCACTTCTTCTCTTCTATAGAAATTCCATATCAATTGTACTATAATGTATATAAAGAATGGACCAAAAATAAAATAAATTGATTGCCACGATACGATTACGTTGTCTAATAAATACATATGTGTGTATATAATCATATGAGCATTCATTTGTACTTTCGTATGTACGGATATGGTGATATACATAACCAGCAATAACAACATTTCAGAGAATAAATCCAAAATTTCAGAGAAATAAGTATCAACGACAAGACAAGAAGGAAAGAGAAATTTTAGACATTCTGTGAAACTCTTGCCGAGACATAGTCGTAGACAATTCGGCTTGAAGCTTAGGGTAGTCCTACAAGCCAAAATGGCTTCGTGGAATTGGCCATGGGAAAACACATATGTATGAATGAATAATTTACCGACTAACGGAAGTGAAACAAGTGAATAATTCGACAGTAAAAATATTGTGAAGTTAGACCTGGTGAAATCTTTCACCATTTCAATAGAGCCTTGACAACATTGGCGGAAGTGGATGCTGAGTGGTGTGGGTGTAATGGAAAAAAAACACCAAGTTACACAAATTTACAGACAATAGGTCATAAAATACATAGGACATACAATACAAGGGATACATTTGGCTTACTCTTAAAAACGAATGCATATGTGGACAGTCTTCTGTCCACAATTATAGCAACTGAGCACGATTGGCTTCAATCAATGAAATAGGCTTCGCTGTTGAAAAATCACATAGAATTTCTGCAATCGAAAATGTAAACAAATTCGATAAAATAGACATTCGTGGTTTTTATTAGTTTACATTTCCGAGGCTTCACAGTATTCGGATGTATGAAGCAATTTTCTGAAAAAAAAACCATAAAAAGCCAAAAGGCTTGGTTATTGTAATGAAAGTTAATAATTGAAAATGAAATGAAATGAAAAACATTGGAAATATGAGAAATAGTAAATTTGAAATAATTTTTAGTACCAGAGAACTGACCACATTGGTCTGATCAACCGGCAGATCGGACAAAATTCATGTAAAGGGGTTTCCAACTAGAACTGTTATTTTGAATCACCCGGTATTTCCGCAGCTGTCACTTTTGAAGCTTTTATTCTTTGACAAGTATAAACTACGGCATTACTAAAAATGGAACGATACACGCTTTAACAAAGCATTGAAATTATTAAAATCAAAAAATTGCAGCCACAGTTCGCAAAACTAAAGCATTTTTGGGTCGTCGTGAAGCACCTTGTCGGACCGCAATACAGAAATTTGTGGAAAAACTGGAGCTGTTGGGGCAAATTAGTGATGTGAAGAATAAATCCTGTACACGTCGCTCAATAACAAATGAGGATATTGCTGGTGTAGCCCAAAGTGTTGAAGAAAACCCAGGTTTGTCCATTCCTCATCGTTCTTTGGAATTGGGCATTCCACAAATGTTATTTATTTTGCATAAAGACTTGGGTCTGAAGTCTTATAAAGTTCAGTTAACACAAGAACTCAAGCCGGCCGGCCGATCATCAACAATATCGTGTCTTTGCAGATTGGGTCCGAAACCATTGCTCTTTTACGGGAAATGTTTCCGGATCTTGTTTTACTCTCAAAGAGGTGATCACAACTGGCCACCGTGATCTTGTGATTTAACTCCGGTGTGACTTCTTCCTTTCGACCCACGTGAAAGATAAGTTCAACGCCAACAGCCCAGCGTCGATTCAAGACCTCAAAGATAGAATTCGTGAGGCTATAGAGGACATAGGGCAGCCACTTTGCGATGTGGTTATGGACAATTTCATGAAAAGGATATGGTCCTGTAAGCGTGGTGGTGGTGGCCATTTGGCTGATGTTGTTTTTCATTATTAACGGCATACCTTCCCCTTTATTGTGAAATAAACATCCGATCATTTATCTGATAATGTTTTGAATATCAATGTCCTGCTACATCCACTCGCCAGCGATCGTAACATTTCATTCACCTGCCTGATTTGAATTTTGCATTCGATATTGGTCCATTTGATATTGGACGGCCGTGGTGTGGTAGGTAGTGTGTGCGACTATCACATAGAAGAACCCGAGTTCGAAACCGGGTAGGACCATCCAACATTTTTCAGCGTCCTCGTAAATGTTGGGAACTTTACGAGTAAGACAGCGATCTCTAAGCCATGTACAACTTGTCTAGAAAAGCGTTAGCTGTTCGGAGCCGGCTTTAAACAGTAGATCACGATAAGTGAGTATACAAATTATATCGTATATAGTTCACTGATTCGAGAGAAGTTCCCCGTCTTTTCCTACATGGAATGTAAAGGGAAATAAGTAAGTAAGTATTGGTCTACAAGCAGCAAGAAAAGCAACGATTTTGCTCGAAAAATCATATTTTCTGTTGAAGCATATTTTCTGTTGTTTATCTGGACCGGTATGTAAACAAACAAAACATCTGAAGATCAGAAAACCTTCAGGGGATCGCCGGAATGCATCATCACGGAGTAGTTGGTTGCGGCTTTTGGAGCGGTTACATTTCTCATCGAAAATACTGCTGGATTAACCAGAGGAATGATCAACCATTTTTTGTAACCGGTGATTAAAAAAATGGTCTTTTCCGCAGTCTGGCGCGCTATCCATGTCACACAGCCCAGGCACCTTAATCGTGTTATCAGCTGTCCCAGCGATGTCCATTCGCCATCTCGGAGCTGCGCTTTGTGGGGGTTATCATAAAGAGTCGATTTGATGCGAACCTGAAGCCATCGCCAATTTTGTGGCTTGGGTTGACAGGAGCCGCTGCTGCGAAGCCAGTCGAAATCGTGTTCCATAAATAATACGAATGATTGGTCTATCATATAAACGAAAAAAAAATGATTTTTTTTAATAATAATGTTACTTTTCAAAAATAAACTTTTATTTGTACCACCCCCTTTTATTATAATATTATGATATCACATCATTCTAAGATCGAAAGAATTAAAATCGAAATATATTCTGGCGTACATAGCACATACATACATTCCATAATCAAAACATAGACATAAAAATATATTGTATAAATCGAAAATGAATGAAAGTGGACAAAATTTCGTTTAAATGTGAATCTGTCATAATGTCTTTGGCAATATGCCGTCAATAAAGCGGTCACAAGCCTAAATTTATTTCTTGTGTTTCTTATGTAAATATATGAATTGTCCTTGCCAAGATGAGGAACGGGTAGGAAATTAGGGACAATATCATTTAGAGAATTCAAAAGTTATTGAATTTTGAACGATGGAAATCGAATGTATACCACTGTGCGATGCCTAACATCTGTTCTCGACTGATGCCACTATATAATATTATGACTACGCGTACATTGACATAATCACATGCAGCAATCTAACTGTGTGTGTGTATTTTAGTATCTACTTCCGATGGTGGGGGACATCTTCGGACCGCAAGTGTTCTCAACTTTCACTGCTATTTTCTGTGACAACTGTTGTGGTTTTTTGTTTTATATCGTTACCTTGATATAGAAAGGCCCCTACACATATGAAAAACACTTTTTATAGGAGAAGGAGAAAAACCTAATGAATCTTATATATTCGAAATACTGTAACTTTTACAATAACTTTTAGGTTATCATTTTCTCCACATTAACTGTCAATCAATAATTTTTTTGTTAGAGCACAAAAATACATTAGTTGTCATCATTTAACTATTTATTACAAGAAGATGATTTGCGAATTTTGAAGACTATTAAACGTCTACACGTTTAACAACAAATACACAAATAGAGTTCCGGACAACAGACCAACAGCCGCACAAGTGCAATTGTAATGGCGGTGTTAGTTACTTTTAAAATTCCTAACGGTCGATTGTCATTTTCCAACAGACTTCACTCTGTGCCAACTAGTAGTGTCTGTCCGACCGACCGTCCATAATTGTCGACATATCGTACACTTCACACATGTAAATCCATATTTCTTAGATAAGTATGTATTTGTTTTTGCTTTCTGTTGAAGATTAATTATACAATAATTGTTTAAATACAGCAGTACTTCCCATCCTCCTACTACTACTCCTCGTCAACGATTGTGTTTAATTTTCTTATTACTGGCATGCTCTGGCTGTTGGTCGCTCTGCCTGTCTGTCCAACCGTCTTCATTCCCGCCGCCTTGCCATTGTCGTCTATCACACATCGCTCAGCTTCTTATTCTTCGTGTTGAGTTGTGCACGGTGTCCGTGTGCGATGATAAAAGTGGCAAATTTAGTCTTAATCTGACGGCGGTATATGATCTGTTTGTCTGCCGCCAGCCATCATGCACTATCTTTTCAACATAATAAAATTATAAAAATCTCCATATAAAGAAACGGATTTTCTATTATATGTAGATTAATTTTCTGTACCGTGAAAATCGTTCAGATTCAGTTGTCTGTAATGTTTCTCGGCGTGAACGTGTAAAGTACGGAGTTTATTCGGGGGAAATTCTGCAAATCACGGGTACACATCAGAACGTTTTCTAAAAATCCTTATCCTTGTGTTGTGGTTTCAATTGAATTGTGCTAATTAAGTGAATAAGTTCATTTGAAATAATGACAATAATTAAGAACAAATAACGAGAAAAAAAAACAAACACTTCAACATTTGCTGGGCTGTAACTGGATTGAATTTGAAGGAGAGATTTGTTTTCTTGTTGCTGCTGGAAGGTTTTTTTTTGGAGGAGGAGAACGAGGTGTTATTTGAAAGAAGAAAAAAAAGTTTCTATATAAATGTGATTGAAGAAGACTCTGATTTAAGTTTAAAGATGACTTTTGAAACCGAACGTTTTTTAAACGAACGAACGATTGAAAAATTTAAAATAACCAAAAATTTATTTTTAGGCTTTACTAAAAGTTTTGCCCTTCTGGAACGAATGACCGATTTTTACAAAATTTTATTTATATGAAAGAGTCAAAAGTAGTCAAATCATATGTGGATTTTTTTGATTTCACATTTTTTTAAACATTCTTACCGAATTTTAAAACGCCTTTCAAACGATGTATATTTTGTTTGAACTTTTTTTTTGCCATTTTTCGACTTTGATTTTGTCAGAGAATCGTACAATCTATGGATTGATTTAAAACGCCCATCCAATGAGGATTAAAACGCATCCTCGTTTTATCAAATCCGTTAATAATTGGCTTTAAAAAATATATGTCATTTTTGTTTAAATTTTTTTTTGCCATTTTTCAACTTTGAGCTTTTTTTACAAATAATTTTGTCAGAGAATTCTACAATCTATGGATTGATTTAAAAAGAAGCCCATCTAATAAGGATTAAACCGCATTCTCGTTTTCTTAAATCCGTTAATAATTGGCTTTAAAGAAAATATGTCTCGTTGTCTTCCTATCTGAGATGAAAGTAGCCAATTTTATTGTTTTTTGTCGGAAGGACCCCGTGGATCCGTTAATAAATACCTGACTTACATTAGCAATACTATTTTCATCAGGTGTTTCAAGATAGACTCTCAAGTTTGAGGTTCAATTGGTTGGATTATTCGGTATGCCCACGTCCCTACCGACAACATTTGGTGCTGACACATTTCCGGCACCACCTACTTCAATTTCACCAGAGTCAGTTACTTTACAACTGGAATTATGGATTATGCCAATGGACCGACGTCCATAATATTCAATATACGTTGCATAATATTCAGCTGATTCGCAAGTATCTCAGGTACGGCTTTACTAATGGCGATAATATCAGCCGTCTTTGGAGTTTTTTTTTTTTTGAGGATTTCCTTCTCTTGTGTGTGGAGTATTAAACATCATTTTGTCTTTCAATATACCCTTCTTATATCACAGAGGAATGAACAAAATTGTATTCAAGTGGAATGGTGGGAGTGCATTTGAATGTGAACCAATCGTCTGATATCCATGAGGTCTCGCCTTCTATAAAAGAAACCGTCTGTAATCAAATTGCAGTTCAATCTGAAACATTTGCCAATGTATCAGTTATAAACAACACGTGTATTGGGTTTGGACCCAACCCGTTCATTTTCGCTCATTACACATATATCGCTTTGCCTACAAGAAGAAAATTTAAAACAGTTTTACAAATCTTTCTTCAGAAAAATGTGTGAACATTGTTTTTGTATTTTCATACATTTCCCTTAAGAAAGATTTGTAATGCTGTTTAAATCTATGCTGAATATGGGAGTTAATATTCAATTTATTACGAAAATTACACCATTTAAATGAAAGTATTCATAGATTTGAAAAAGCAGCTTAACCAGTTTTTGAAAATAAAACTACATAGGCCCATTATCTCAATGTCCGATTAAAATTTATCGTAACGATATACTACCGGTTAGCACAATTTACTTTTCTCAATATCTACTTAGCGTTTATCGGATCGATAAATGATAACCGGCACTTGCCTGCCGGTTAGTCGTTTATCATAACGAAAACCATGAACAGCTGACATCAGCTGGTAATGTTTTTGTTTTTCGTACTGAAATAATTATTTAATTAGCAATGAACAACAAAACTTTTCAAATTCATTCAATGGAAGATGAATTTGAAGAAACTCAGGCTAAGGTGAATGCTGCGAGAGTGTACAGAAATAGGCCAAACTACATTGCTAACATGGAGGACGACGATTTTATGAAAAGATTCAGGATATCGAAATCAACATGCAGTGCTATTCTTGGTAAGATTGGCAGTCAATTATCGTCTAAAACAGAAAGGTTAGGGTACGGTATATGTTATAATGAGAAATAACTATTATACTAATCTGTAGTAGGAATCACGCATTGTCAGCAGAGACGAAACTTTTGTTAGCGCTGCGTTTCTACGCAAGTGGAAGTTTCCTTATAACTGTGGGTGATTTTTGTGGAGTAAGTATCCCTTCAGCAAGTAGAGTGGTAAAGGACGTTTCCCAAGCGATAGCATCGCTGACCAAGGAATTTATAAAATTCGAAGAACCGGGCAAAATGCAGCAAACACTCAACGAATTCTACCAAATTGCTAAATTTCCAAGGGTAATTGGGGCTATTGATTGTACCCATGTGCGTATACAATCTCCCGGTGGCGATAACGCAGAAATTTTCCGTAATAGAAAGGGCTACTTTTCGCTCAACGTTCAAGCTGTATGCAACGCAAAACTCGTGTTTCAGGATTTAGTAGCAAGGTGGCCAGGATCATCACATGATAGCACAATATTCAACAACAGCCGGTTGAAATTTCGTCTGGACAATAGTGATTTGCAAAATTACTACATTTTGGGCGATGGTGGGTACAAAGTTTGTAAGTACATGATGACTCCACTCCTGAATCCAATAACAGAATATGAAAAACTGTACAATGAGTCACAAATACGGACCAGAAATGTTATTGAGAGATGTTTTGGAGTTTGGAAGCGGAGGTTTCCGGTGTTATCCATGGGGATGCGTATAAATATCAATACAGCAATGCACGTAGTGGTTGCATGTGCAGTGCTTCATAACATTGCAACTAGCCAAAACGATCCAGTTCCACCACCAGACGGTACAAATTTATCACTTGAAATTTTTGAAGATGATCGGCAAGATAGCGAAAGGCCCAACAATAGAAATGCAAATACCAGGACAATATTAATTAATAGTTATTTTGCAAGGTATATTTAAAGTTGTGAGATCTTGTACATCATCAAGTGGCTAATATATTTCATATTACATTTCAGTCTGTAAATTATCGCTTGGCGACCGTCTTATAATTAAAAATATCAAAATAACAACTAAACAAAGTACATTATATGGCAAGGCGCCGTTTCTTTTCTTCAATTTCCAACTCTATGAGATCATTTTTAAGTTTCATGGATGTTAATTCAGATTGGTATTTCTCCATCTCCAGTGTGTGCTTCTCGGCAGCTCTTTCATTTTCCTCCTTATAATAATTTTGTTGTAGCTTCGTTAACTTAATTTTTTCTTCTTCCAATGTGGTTTTACGTTGATTATAAGTGCCCACACTTAGTTTTTTGTTTACTTTTTCTTTTAGTTTTGTAGGGTTCCATTTAGATGCGGAAAAAGATGAACACTGTTCTTCTGTTATTTCCTCTACCACCTCTCCATTGTCGTCTACCAGAACCTGATAAATTTATTTTTTATTATTTATATGCAAAATACGCAATTTTACCTCTACCACGAAATCCTCCAATTCATCTGATTCACATTTTTTTGCCACT
The DNA here is from genome assembly GCA_958296145.1 of Hydrotaea cyrtoneurina. Classification (NCBI taxonomy): domain Eukaryota; kingdom Metazoa; phylum Arthropoda; class Insecta; order Diptera; family Muscidae; genus Hydrotaea; species Hydrotaea cyrtoneurina. The sequence goes on from OY282512.1 coordinate 24,861,575, forward strand.
GGCAGATTGTTATTTGCTAAGAAATAATATATGCAAAAAATTTAAAAGAATTTCGCTAACATATGAAATATTTGTAATTACCATCATTGTCGTATGGATTGTATAGGCCAGTAGCTGATTCCCCGATTAGCCCAGAAATTTTTTCCGATATATTTGACACCGAGGATTTAGATGGTGTGCCTCCACCAGTTCGGTATGTTTCGCGCTTCTCTGACGCTAATTCCAATTTCGATTTTCTTTTCAAATTCTCATACTTATCACGGAGCACTTTCCACGGTCGATGTATTCCCGATTGACTTGCAAAATTTTGGGACAATTTCTCCCAAGTTTCAATTTTTTCCTTCCAAGTAATTGTGTCGGATTTCTTGTTTTCCAGGACATACTTGTGTTCCTCCACCAATTCAACTAGAATATGTTCTTCCAGAATTGAAAAATTTTTTCCCCGATGTCGCTTTTCTGCCATATTTTTTTATTTATTTTTTTCAGAACAATTGAACAGAAATTTAAAATAAACTGCACAGCTGAGAATACACAGCATTGCCATTTATTTTTATCATTTATGAACATCTACACGGTAGAGTGGCCGTACTTACCATTTGTCAGCCAGTTAATTTAACGGATACATGAGAAAATGAAAATATTTAACCGGCAGTATATCGCGTCGATAAATGAATGTGCCGGTTAATTAACCGGCACTTTAATCGGACATTGAGATAATGGGCCTAAAAGTTGTAATAATCGTCGTAAGAATTCTGTCAAGGAAATACCTTAAAATCGTACAGAAACAGGAAATCTATCAATTGATAATAATAATTTCCTTCCAGATCTTTAAAATCAACATATTTCACTTATTCGAACTGTTCTTTAGAGAAAAAATACGTATAACTGAAATAAATTGAATGTTTTTTACTATTCTCAGTTGAGCGGATTCATCAAATAATTAGTAATTGAAATATTTTGAAGAAACTCTAAGATTATTGTTAGCGACAAAGATAAGAAAAGGGAAATCAGAATTTTCATAATCCCAAAACAGGAAAATACACACGTTTTTTTTAAAATTTGGATTTTTCTCTAATTTTTGTATACCGTCAGCATTTTTGCGGGAATAGAAGAACAAGTTAAACGAATCGAAAATAGTTAAAAATTAGCTTTGAAGTTAAGTGACACTTTTTTGACAAACAATAAAAACAAATATTAAGGGAACACATTTTAATTTTTGGGCTGGTTTCCGTAAATCGAACTCAATGGTTCGTTTTGAATCGTTTAAATTAAAGGAGCTATAAAACGGATATTTCTCAGTAAGGAAACCAGGGCGTATATCTACAAATCCAGAATTAAATAAATTCTCAAACCCACGTTATAACGCTTCCAATTTTGATCATTTGTAACGAAAGAACGAATTCGTTTTATGGCAACAGACAGTTCATTATCAATTCAATTTATTGGAAACAATCTTAAGAATTATCTTTCAAAACTTACAGTGTTTACATGATGCAGATCAGATTTGAGATCATTGATCATATGTCGGTATTAAACAAAAATTTAAATTGTTTGGGTTTCCAATGAATATATCTCGCGATCAGTGTACTAGATAACTTTAGATAACTTTCAACAACTTAAAGTTATTTTTAAATGTCTTTAAGTTACTTTTAAAGGTCTTTACCAATATATTGCTCATGTAGAACCATCAACAAATATCTAGGACGACCAAAGTTTTCGAGGGAGCCGAGGTTGTCCCTAAAAAAACAAAAAGAAACGGATGTTAAACGTTTTTGGGACTTGCAGTCAGTATTGATATAGCTACATATAAATGATAAGAAACTAAAACCCACATCATAAAATAGCCATGCTCCAAAACTTTGCTCAATTCTTTACAAAAGTGTACGAGAAATTTTTTAATCTGATTTTTTATTTAGCATAGGTTTAAGGTGTCTATGAACTTTTGATTAGATACGATTAAGGAACGTATTCTAAATTAATAAATTTTAGCTTACTTCAGATATCTCGGCTATAAATCTTGCTGTTAAATTATAAAAAAAACTGCTCAACGGAGGAAGACTACTGATTTGTATGGGGGTGGATTTAATAGAGATGACAAATAAATGGAATTGTTTAACGGAGGCAGTGCAGACATGTGCGAATTCAAACTACTCGAACTTCCATAAGTCGAAGCACTTCTAGTGACAGTTGAGGTGACAAATTCCCTTAAACACTTTTATAAGTAATTCCATAACTCAAAGTCTCCGTAAATCGAACATTTCTGCGGGATAATGGTTGATCGGAGTTATAGAAGTTGGACTGTACTAGTCTTCTGGAATTTTCAAGAAATAAAAACGTATCTTATCAAGGTGTCGTTAGGTAAAACCTCTAGGTTCAGAGCTTGCTCGATAGGATAGGACTTACTCGACATATTCATCTATTTAACTATTTGTACAGGTAGTTCTAGGTTGTAAAGACTGTAATTATATACAGACTTACTCAAAGACTATACAGATGGCAGAAGTTTCAAGTTTTTTACCTACCTACTTTTTTAAAACAAATACTGTTTAAATACTCTCTTGGAAAAGTTCAGCAAACGACTTGGGACGTCTGCCGTCTGTATGGTCTTTGACTCACTTAAACCCTGAAGTACATTGTGATTCTATGGAAACCAGCAAAAAAAAACTCCTGAGTCGGGCAATATTTCCCCTATTTCAACATCTTTCAAACTGCATCATTACTTTTTTACATATTCATGGAATTTTCAGTGTTTTTGTGAACAGGTTAAAACTCAGTATTCAATGAAATCTTTGTTAATTGAGATAATTACATGAAATGTTGTATGTTTGTTGGGCTTGGCATGAAATAAAACAAAATGTAGGAATTCAATTTAGAATTCCTAAAATTTGGGGTAGGTGTTATATGAGATACAACCACAAAGTAAAAACATAATCCTAACCACCTTATGTCGAGTAATGGAGCTCTTTACCCTGCTTATTTTTTTTTTAATTTCAATTTCCATGTTATTGTTTGTTTTTTTGTATTAAAACAATAACTAAACCAACTATTTCCTCGAATGTGGCAGTAACTCCTCACATACACTTCTGTAGTCCTAAATTTCCTCCACTACGTCACTACAAAATAGATTAAATGACAAATGAAATCGATGGCATTCGTGTCCAGCTTATTTTCATTAATAATACACAAAGTCCCCAAATCAGCTTTAAAGTCACCCGTGGTGTAGCAATCAAGGGCGGATAATTATATTCAAAGATTATCAGCAACAACAATGCAAAATTCATTACATGTCAAAAGTAAATTACAGACACATTTTCATACAAAAAAAAAAAAGAAGAAATCCCCCAAATTTGTAATCTCCAATCATGACCAAATCCAACATGAGCACAAAGCATTCAACACATTGAATCCAGTTACATAAAGCCGACCACTCATTGATTCGCTAAAACGAGTCAGTGGGTAAGCGTGATGATTTGAATGGAATCAAAAAAAAAAAAGAGAAAATCAGACGACGTATTCGACAGATGAAAAGTTGGATGCCAAGAAACACGTCAAACTTCTTTCATTAACAGAAATGCAAATAAATTCAATCAGTTCAAAGTGAAACAAAATTACAAATTACATGGGGCGATCCTTCGAAGCCAGAACGAGCCAGAGGACGACGTCAAACCAGTCAACCAAATCAATTCAATCATTATAAGAATTAACAAATGCTACAACAAAAAATTTTTTTATAAAAATCGATTACAAATGTAACGTGCAAAACATAAACAAAAAACAAAGTGCAAATAGAGAAACCCACAGTCGTCCCACTAAACCAAAAATAACTAAACTTAATTAAGAGCGAATCAAAGTAAACCAACCGAACCGAACAAAACCAACAAAAACAGCTGCCAGTCTCCATTAAACTTAGAACATCATTGCGGCTGAAGGAATCATTTCATGCGACGCGACACAGCAGGCATCATCATAACATCGACAACTATGGCCACCGGCATCAGTAGTAGCACCCCTAACGCTCACGCCACAACCGTCATGGCCACGGCACAGTTGGGGGGCCAGACCGACGTCAACACACACATACAACATTCCAATGCCGCCGACCATGGCATGGTTAAAATAGTTGCCACAACTATGGCGTCCATAAAGGAAACTATGAAAACATTAATTACTGGACCAGCAACAGCAGCAGCATCAATATCAACCACCACGTCGACACCATCATTATCATCATCATCATTTGTGTCAGCCTCTACGGCGGCCACTTCCGTTTCCGCCACGAACAAACCTCTGAATGTTGGCGACTTAAGTTCATCGCTGCAACACTTCGGTTGGGTTGATTATTGCGTTTTCGTTTTAATGTTAATCATTTGTGCTGTTATCGGTTTCTACTTCGGCTTCATCGAAAAGAAGCAAAAGAACAAAAAACGCACCGACTCTGGCAAGGAGCAGCGCCGCGGCTCAGAGGCATTGGATTACCTGGTGGGTGGTCGTAAAATGAAAGTGTTTCCGGTGTCGCTGTCTTTGGTTGCCAGGTATGTACGAAAAACCACAAAATAATTCTTAGAAAAAGGCTAAAGCCGAAACTTTTCCACTTTAATTTACGGCCATATAAAGGCGACGGAATACACACAGAAACAAAAAAGACAAAAATAGCACAGAAACCGACGATAAGGTTGAAAGCGGATAGAATTCATTAATGACAATTTCCTGTAATGCAACAGAAATTTGTCGAAAGTTAATTTCTTCTTCTTTTTTTTGGTTATTTAAGTAATGACAGGATGTGATTTAGACGACGAACATCTTAATGGTATCCCGATGAGCAAATACATTCAAAGGTTTTACCATTTTTTGTTAATCATTTGTATGAGATGTCAACACACCCTAAAATTTAAACTAACTTGACTAATAGCGGTCTTAAATTAGCTTAGTTATAAGCAATACATTGTGTCGGTGTTTCTTGTTATCTATACAAGGTTATAGTTCTCTATTAACATATTACCCATTTGAAAATTAGGCATGATTAGTGGCTGTTCAAAGTTTACGGAGAAGCCAGGGATTTCAAATCCCATTTGAATCCATCGATACTATTTTCCCTAACTAATAGGGCCCATACACACATTCGACAGATCAAAAGTTGGATGCCATGAAATATGTGAAACTTTTGTCCATTAACATGAACGCAAATAAATTACAATTACATGGGGCAATACTTTGAAGCTAGAACGAGCAAGAGGACGACGTCAAACCAGCAAATCAATTAGCGGCTGTTCAAAGTTTTTCGGAGAAATCAGGGTTTCCAAATCCCACTTGAATCCATCGATATCATCTTCCATAATTAATTGGGTCCATACATACAGCATGCCAAAAATGTTCGCAATCAAGTGTTTGCGCCAGTCGACTAATCGTGTATGGGCTTTTGGTGTTATTGATCCAGTTGTGGATTTATTTGATCTATTTTTATGATTGCACCAGTTTGTGGTGTCGTGTATTGTGAAATGTCAGGCAGTAAACATCACCGACTATAAAAACGAAAGGAAAAAGTAAAACCTTATAAAAAATTATTTAAATCCACACTAATTACAAAATCAATCACAAGTTTGTGACGTTATTATTCTAGTTTCCCAACCATTTATTTATCCGTAGAAGTTTTAACAACGACCTTATCCACGCTCTATTTATAAAGAAATGTGTATTTCACCAACGTACTGGCGTGGTATGTGCTTAAGCATAATGACACAATCATTGAATTGCTCCAGTTAGCTGGTATAGTGGGGATAGGCTAAGAAAACTTTTTTGGTGGGATATTTAAAACGGACCACCGAGTTAACAATATTCGAATAATTTACCCTACTGTGCTGCACTTTTAACCTTCTGTATGGGAAATTCCTTAATAGTGGATGGTACATAGGATTTGACAAGTTCAATACTAAAACCGTTCTTTACTGAAGAATTGTTTTGAGTTAAATGTTACTCAAATTCAGTACAACTCCAAAAAAGCAATATGAACTACAAATCTAGTGCTATACGATGATTTGAGAGAGCGCCAGTCTACTCAAATATATCTTTTGGACATTCAGAGAGAACTGACGTAGTAGAAGAAACCCTAAGATATATCTCATCTTTTATAACTCATACGACTCATTTCGTTTCATTTAAACCACGTTCCTGTATTTGGGTTTTTGTATTATTGGTTGAAGCCTACCATAAACGTGTGCCATTCTTTGGGAGATCACCAATCCATGCCGAGCAGATCTCGCTGCCATTTAGGTGGTAAACCACAGTCAACGCTAAAACTCCGAAGGAACGCTTGTTAGTTGAACAGGCGGGGGTACAAGTCCTGTAATCTTGCATCGGCCACCGATACAAGACTCCGGTGAGACCGCGAGCCCAGCACACTCTGACTGGTAAAACAATGTATACAAATTTAATTTGTCGATGTCCCCTACATGACTATAGATCTTTTTATAGAAAGTATTCGTAATTATGTTAACCTTAAAAGGGGACTATATTTGGTTACACGTGTGGGTTATGAGCAGACGGCATTAACCCATGCGGGAGCTTTAATTGATAAGTCACTTCAATTTATAGATCCCAATTGCTGGCCCATCATATTGGTATTCAGATGACTTTCAATATATGTCTAATATCATACATAGAAAATATATTACAATATGATTATAATAAAGTCACTTACATTAGTTGGCTCTACAAATTGTTGTTGGTGTTGTCATGGTTACTCATTTTGTCCAACCACTTAAATTGTTCGTGCTGGGTTATGAGCAGACTGCATTAACCGATACGGGAGCTAAAATTTATAAGTCACTTCAATTTATAGGTCCCAATTGCTGACCCATCATATTGGTATTCAGATGACTTTGGATATATGTCGAGTGTCTTACATGGAAAATATATTAGTAAAAATATATTACAATATGATTATATTAAAGTCACTTACATTAGTTGGCTCTACAAATTTCTGTTGGTCTTGGCATGGTTATTCATTTTTTCCAACCACTTACATTGTTCGTGCTGGGTTATGAGCAGACTGCATTAACCTATGCGGGAGCTTTAATTGATAAGTCACTTCAATTTATAGGTCCAAATATATATGTCTAATATCTTACATGGAAAATATATTAGAAAACATCCACCGGACTCTCGGTTATCCCTGTCTGCGACTGGTAGTTTTCGTCTAAGACATTTTTGCCTAGAACGTTTGACCGTCGTGATCTAGCAAGCGCAATCGGCGTGACCGTTGTGTGACTAAATCGTCGTTCCTTGCCACTTTTTTTCTCTGTTGACACCCATGGGCAGCGATTATTAATTAGGTGCCGATTTTGCCGGAATCACATAGACAAACAAGGTTTGGGAAAAATTGTCTGTTATCCGACTAACAATGGTGGCTGTATAATCGATGAAAATATGGCATGTGTCGTTTTGGTTGTTAGGGACAGTTTTGTTTCTCCTCGCAGACTGAGAATATTTTTATAGATAGCTGATTTGTTATGCCGGAAGCAGCACAGATAGGTTTCAATCAGTCCATTGAGTACGGATATCCATTTTTTGTCACAATAGACAGAATCTTTTGCCCGATAAATAACAGTCTTATTCCAGGGTAGTCTCCTTCGACTATCTACAGATATGCAGGTGTTTGGGGACAAAATGGTGTGAAAAGAAACTATTTAGATGGGGTTTCTATGTTACGCCCGTCCCTCAAAGCTCAGCTGAGGTTAGACCCATTGGGCTTCAAAACGACTCAGCTAAGTCAATGTGATGTGTCATTCATCATTGGATCATCCATCCCGTTAGAGACACTAGAATTGTTGCCAATTATTTTTCCAATTCTCCATTAGTGGAAATGTTGTTGTCCTAATAAAAGTACACAATTAAATTAAATTAAAAAAAAGAAAATAATCTTTTTCAGTGGGTGGTACTCACCTATCTCACCGATGCCCCGTTTGATTACTGTCTTCAGCTCAGGAAGTGTTTGCTTATTTGTCGCATAGACCAGACTTTTTGTGAAAACCTTTAAATCGCACCGGAATTTAGGGTTATGATGGGCTTTGTATAATAAATTTTGAAACACAATGGATCTCCCAGATCCATTCCGTGCAGTTGAAGCCTCAATAACTCCTTTTCGAGCATGTTCCAGTAACGAGTGTCAGTCAAAGTAACATCATCTGCTGAACAAAATCCACAGCAGACAGTTTCTTGTTATGTATGCTTTTGTTTTCAGACAATTTTGTTTTTCGTTGGAAAAGCAATTGTTGACCCATCTTATTGATATTCAGATGACTTTGTGTATCGAATATCTTGTGTCGAATATCTTACATGGGAAATATATTAGTAAAAATATATTACAATATGATTATATTAAAGTCACTTACATTAGTTGGCTCTACAAATTTCTGTTGGTCTTGGCATGGTTACTCATTTTTTCTAAGCACTGAAATTGTTCGTGCTGTCTCCAATTTGCGATACCAAGGATTTGCCAGTCTTCCTTCGACCGGACTCGCGGTTATCTGGTAGTTTTCAACATAGTTTAAGATGATTTGCATTCACTTCACTTTGATTCGTATGCGGATTTAGTTTCGCCTGGGTGAAGATTTTTTTTTCGTTTGTCCCTATTGTTGACAGAATAATAAGCAACCTCAGTATTCTTCCAGTCATAGCGCTTTCTTCCATGGACTAGCGCTCTAATAATCAGAAAAAAATCTTAGGTGGAAGCTGTCAAATTTTCTAGCTATTACTTTAACAGAACTCATGAGAAATTTGGATCACATCCACTATCGAGAATTCTGCATTGATAGCCTACAGTGTCAGTTAAACTATTTCCATTTTTGTAAATAGTTATCAACAGTGATGGCGCCTTTTTCATTTTTAAATCGAAACCGTCGTAGTCGTAGTTTTAAAAAAATTATATCCTGTACAGTTAACTGATTTCAAAGAAGTTCCCCCCGTCCATTCAGGGAAATATGTACCAAATATTTTTTATTGTTATTGATTTTTGAATTTCTGCAAATCTTCGATATTTATACAAATGTAATGATTGCCACTAACGTTGTGACAAAATGTAAATAAGTACATGAATCCTAATATTGTACTTGAATTATTACACATGTCGTTTTTCTTCTCGGTTTCTTAATTAACGTTTGTTCATTGACTGCTTGGCAAGTTCAACACCTCAAGTGGTCGAATATACAAACTCAACCAATAATCCTCAGCTTCATAGAACTTTACGCTGTATTCGAATCTGCCCAATTTTTAGAAGATTTTAAGGCTGTTTTACAAACATTAAACAAACAAAAAAAAATCGAAATAGATTTTCATTTCAGTTGCTACATGTTGGGAATTCAAATTACTTCAGCACAAAGTGCACGTGTCTGTTGGGTTTGGCTGAGTTTTTTTTTCAGTTTTCCTTTCAGTTTGCCTTTTCTTCTTCTTCTTTATTGCTATTTGAACCCGAAAAGGTTACTGTTTTCCTTTCTGTTGGTACGCCTTTACGAATACGTATTTTGTTCGACGGTGCGCCGGTTTCCCTAATGGTGGTAGGTACTTGGCAAGTTTATTTTTCGTTTTTTTGTACAACCGAACCGAGAAAGAGGTCATTGAAATTATTGCACGGATTTCTTAAATTATTTCAAATGCCATTTTAGGCACGTGACAAAATTAAGTGAATGTTTTATGTTTGGTAAAATGGCGCTAAAAAGGTGCATTAAGATTTTCGTTTTCTTTTGCCTTTTGTCAAATGTTTCTTTCGGTTAAGCAAAATGCAAATTAATAGAAAAAGTTAACAACTCGCATGGACCCGTTTTCATGGTGGGGCGGTTCGTTAATCTTCGTTTGGCCTTTTATATACGGCAACAATAACGAAACGAAAATATGCTAATGGCTAATTTTTGGCGAACTTACTATTCGCCTCAGTTCAATGGGGAATAAAATTATCCTCTACGTGGATTGTTTGACCTTTCGCCATACTTAGGTATAAACTCACTCCCAACATTGTTTGAGGGAATCTCGTACAGAACCAACAGCATTTCTTAGAGAACTAAAGTTTGTGCATATGATTATTTGAAGTTAATGGAAATGTTTCAATTTCTAATGATTTACAAATTAACAGATGTGCTGTTTTCTCGCAACGTTTTCGGAATGCTTTGATTCAAGGAACAAAAAAACTGAAGGATTTACAAGTACAGTCGAATTTGGATAAGCGAAAATTAAAAAAATTAAGAATCAAAAGGAAGTACTTTGGATAATTGAACTTTTGAAATTTTTCTAGGCAACGAAGATGTGCCATAACTATTAAAATACATGCATGTAACATTTAAACTCAATATTAATGAGCTTGGATGGAAATAGTCACTTATTTTCATTTGGTTGAGTTGTCTAGAATGTGGTTGACACATAATTTTTTCAGATCATTTGTTTTGCCTAGGGCTTCAAATTTGTCTTCAAGAAAGGTTTTCATATAACATAAATTGATTCTAAATGCACCGTCGCAGTGAGTTTCATAAAATGTATTATGATCAGCTGCTAATAAATTCTATTGAACCTACAACAGCATTTTCAACGTTTCCCTGGCCCAATAACAACACCTCCGACTTTGAGTGGATTTAATAGTTCTCCTGAATTCTTCGCAGTGCACCAGAATTTAATTTGTTCTTCGTTCAGTTGAAACTTTCGTCCGAAACTTACAACTGTAAAACCAAACTGAGAGCAGCCGGTATTTGCATTAGCAACAGCATCATCCCCAGCTGATACATTTGCAACACCCTGTATAGACGCTTTAATGAACGCATTGATCTTTTACAGCTTCTTAATTTGAATTCTATTTACTTTTGTGATTGTTATCAATTGGCCATACAACATGACCCTGGCCAGATGCTTAAGGAATTTTAAAGCGCAACAAACTTTGCTCCCCTTTAACTGGACTACACGGCAGACGGGACTAATGTACAAAGTATCGTCATACCCACAAAGTGAGACTTTTAATTCACCTCAACGATTGTAAGTGCTGTAAATAAGACTACTACAATAACAACAACATAAATACAAGAAATTTAACAAAATAAACAATTTCATTCGAAAATGCCATCTTTACATCTTAATGATGTTGTTGTTGTCGCCGTTGTTATTGTTGTTTTCTTATTATTACTTTCTTTAAGCCAAAAATATCCTTTGTTGATGAAGCAGCAGCAGCAGCTGCCTGGCTGTGTTCTGACTGTTCGTCTCTCGGTCTCGGTCTGGCCATAATCTGGTGTCAACCATAATTTCACACTTTCTTAAGTAAATAGGCTTACTTGGCAAATGCCGGTGGCCGACGTTAACAAATTTGCTGGTTAGACCCTATTCCTACGGTTGTGGCAAAATGGTGTTGTGTGTGTTTCCTATGGAGCGAAGGAAACAAAAGTTTCATTTAGTGGGGGGTCATTTTTAAAATTGAAATTTATAAAATTCTTGGCAATTTGAAGCATACAGCGCATTTGTATAATACGTTGACGTTTTGAATTTTAAATGAGTTTCTTCTTCTTTTGGGTTCCTTTTTTCTATATTTGTCTGACAACTCGCAACTGATAGTGACTTTTCAACGATCCCCTCTGCCCATCTGTGTAATGGGAAAAGTGTAATGCAAAAGTGATTGTAATTTTGAAATTCTAAGAATTGGCAAATATGACTATGAATATGATATGATTGACACACAAATAAGTACAAGTGTAGGATTGAGGATTTCCGCTTTAGATTTTAATTTAAAATTTGTGGAGCATTTGCATTTCGCAAAAGAAAAGTTTGCAACTTTGAAGTCATTAAAAAATTACTAAATGAAAACTATCAATATCTTTAAAAGTATTTTAACTAAAACGGTTCTTGAGATCTCATATTGAAGGTGGAAAGACCATGTGTAAAATCGCGTAGCGCACGATAATCTTCTGTAGAAAAGGAATAAAATTCCTAAACGTTTTAGTCCCTAAGTCAAATTGAAACATTTGTAATATTGTTTACCCTGTATAAACAGTGTAAATCACAGGAAATTTCATTTTCATATCCAATTTTTGGCCAACTACACATGCAGGAATGCCATTGGAAAGGTCCGGGCTAGTTGTTACATATGGTTGTACCGTGTGATGGCAGGCAGGACTAGTAGACTGTCTCACTTATCTTCTAAAGTTTTGTGATTATTAAATTAAACATTGTTTTTTTTTAAATTTTTATTTTCAGTTTCGTTTCGGGCATCTCACTGCTGGGCACCTCAACCGAAATCTACGTGTATGGCACACAGTATGCCTTCATACTGGTCACATTGGCACTGTCCGGTGTGATCTCGTGGTATGTCTTTTTGCCCGTCTTTTGCAATCTGCAGTTGACTTCCACATACGAGGTAAGTTGAAAAAGTCTTGCCATAAATATATCGAATATACTGCATACACACACACATATATTCGTATTCGTATTTGATTTGCATTTAATTGGCTTTCAATTCAATTGGCTATTGGAGTTTACATTTGTACACTATAACGCACACCCGCACAGTTCTATTCTATGTTCGACTTCTTTTTTTGTAGTTTCTAAATGCACCAATCTTAATGTTTCTATATAGTTATCTATACATATCTATTGTAAATAAGCCACTATACTGCGATTTTTGACTTTACTTTTAATTATCGATTGAAATTTGCAAAGGGAACAGCATCTTCAAATATGTATATACATCGTCATTAGCAGCATGTTGATTATCATTAAACGGCACGTCGTCTCATTTCATTATCAGTTCAGATTTAACAGAGCGTTGACACTCACTTGCTCACTTGACTATGAACTTTTAATGAAATCATCATCATCATCATCAACAAAGTCATAATCATCATTAGAGCCAGAATCATTATAGTAAACTTTACACCGATGACACTGATCTACAGCGGTTTTGAAAATCGCATAACAATTACTTTCTTTTTGTTCTTGTAACAGTTCGACTTGTAACAGTTTATGTTGAATGAGGAACTATATTTTTTATGGCAGAATGTCTTGTGGGACATTGTTTTTCAAAGTTGGCAAAGCAAATAGCACCCGATTTAAACGATACTTTTCCACCCGATTTTCAGAAGACAGATTAAAAAAAATTGAAACGATATTTATTTTTTTAAAAGATTATTAAGAGACGGATAGAAAGCGTTGCATTGTCCCTTTGGCCTGATTAACACGATGATTTTCCACACAAGATAAGGACTCACGACTTTTGACAGTAGAGTAGCAAGGGGTGTAGCAAAACAGTAACATAACATAACGTAACAAAACGGGCACTCATGGAAAAGGGAATGTATAGGGGGCATTTATAGAGGGGCAACCCCCGAGTGTTAGTCAAAAAAAAGAAATAACAGCAAAGTGAGTGAAAAAAAATGCAACTTTTAACTACATCGACATATTTTAAGCGGCCTACAGACAGACAACAAATTGGAACAATGGGTTGAAAATTCTTTTGCCACACATTGTGGATAAGTTGACAATTTTCATTTCTATTGTGTCATCGACGTGAAAGGATAGAAGACGGAAGAAAAACAATTGTTCAATTGTGGAAAAAAAATATTTACATTGTTTCAAATACGTTTGTTTCTTCTGCAACCGTTTCTATTGTGGCATCTTTACGTACTTCCCTATATCTGTGGCTTGGACCTTAAAAGGGCCAATGTTACAAAATTTGTCTGTTTAGAGTTAATATTTGTGTTGGATTTATTTTCCAGCTCTCTTTCATAATGCTAAAACAGTAAAATTTAAATAAAATTTAACTCTGAATATCTTTTCAATGGAATGTTAAATTATTTTTTCTCCGCTGTTTAATTAAAAGAATTTTCTTGTTAACCTTTTGCAAACTCATTAGTTGGCCTGCAAACTCCTGATGTGGGTAGTTTGTTTTTCAAAAATTCAATGGTACGTTTGGAGAAAAGAACGCATCGTAAAAAGATATATTTTAAGCTTAATTTTGTGTTGACAGCGGATAGTGTTTCTTTACATTTTGAGACGAATGACAGCACAAAAAACCGTGCTGTGTCTATCCTTATTCTTATGCTTCATGCAATTGCCTCAAATTTTACGGTTTCTTCTTTAATTCATCGTTTTTTTTTTTTGTCATACGCTTAATCTTCAAGATTGTTGTTTGTCTGTCTTTTTTCCAAATGTACTCATGTTATACAGACAGTCTGACAGTCCTAAGCCCGAAGAAAACTGGACGTGCTGTATGTGCGTTGTCTTTTTTTTCAGAAAAATTTGATGTTAATTTCATTTATATGAACAAGGAACACATTCGTTAGGAGAGTCAAAGCGACATATACAATTTGCAGACTACTTCTACTTCTGCAAATAGACTTAAGTAGTCTTACCTATGTGTGTTTTCATCTAGAGATGACAAACGTGATTCATATTATTTCGGCAAAAGCACTCAGACTGTCTACATTTGCAAAGGCATTGCAACAATTAATCTCTGTATCAGTCTGAGGAAGATATACAGGCAGGAGGTTGCCAATAACAGTCTACAAAGCAGTCGGGCAGTCTGGCTAAGGCTCTGTGCAGCCGATTTGTACGTATGCAAACTCTAGGTGAAAACTATGCACCTATAGGAATCAATCAAATAAAAACAGAACTAAAACAATTGTTTGGAAGAAATCGCATATGAATTAGGATGTGTTCCCAAAAGATTGTTTTTCGTCGCAGCACCATTTACAATGTTAGCCAATTCGGCAGTTATATCAAGGGATTTTTATTTGAGTTAATTTGTTTTTGGTTTTATTAGCGTGGTTGGTAAAGGTCATGTTTATTGTATATGATGTTTACACCATACACACCTAAAACGATAAGTCGACCGTGCGACCTTCTGCTCACGTGACAATCTTTTTTGTGATTAGAAAAAGCGTGTCGTAGATATGTACCAATTTCGATGAAGCGTTGCAGATTGTTTTACATCTACTCAAGGGGTGACACTATTGAAATTATTAATCTTGCCTTCATACAAATTATCCTATCTGATTAAATTCTTGTTCCTCAAAAAGTTGTTATATATCGGTTCATATTATAATATAGTCCCATGCAAGGTTCCTTATAATACCCGATGTTTATTAAATTCGACACATTTAAAATGGAGCAATAACATGCTCTACAAAATATGTCCCGATTCATGAACCTGCCTCTGTAGAAACCACAAATGTGTGTCAATTTACAATAAATTGTTGTTCAATATAATGGGAAAGTAACTTTAACTACGTTTGGAATATATCGGTCCTTGGTATAAGCACCAAATGAAGGTACGCACATACGTATTGGGCTTAACACACGGGGAATTTCTTTTAAATCTTTGACATATTTAATGGTGCAGAAGTGACCATGCCAGTGATACAAACGAAGGGACAACAGCAACATAACCCTCTAACCCCCAAATTTTTAAAAGAATGTGACTGTTGAGCACTGTTGCGGGTTAGTGGGTTAAGAAATCATATCCCTCAACATAGAAATTCAGGAACATTTCCTCTTGACCTAAAATATATAAATTGAATGACAAATTTGAAACCTTTTATCAGGACTTACCAGTGACACATCAGCATTCCCATCAAACGTGGTATCTTCCTTTCTACAATTTCGGTGGTTTTCATTGTACGCCTCCGCATGGTTTTTCAATTTATCACATACGCGTTTATCCAGATGAGGTCGACAGTCGCACCGTAGTAATTTATTCATTTAAATTTACTCACTCGTCTCTCACAACTGGGTTTTTTTGTCAATGCGATCCAGGAGACAACAACAAGGGCCTGCCGCCGCTTGCACCGCAGCTATTTGTAGTTGTGGGAAGAAACTCTAGCGGATCACCATTTTTGTGTGTGGACAATTGTACAATTGTGAATCGTGGCTACGTTGTAAAGAGGCTGAACTCATTCGGACTTTTTTAGCTTCAGTCCCAATTGAAGATTAGGCCATTTTTCCTCAAATCTTTTGAAAAAGACCTAAATCCAACACTTCTGACGGCACAATTTGTATTGAAATCAAGCCATTGATGAACTTTTGCTGTGGTAACTTCAATTGAATGCCAGAGAATTATATTTTTTCACAACTTCACTTAAATGACTGAAAATTCAAATTCTTTCTTTTACTTTTTTCCAACGTTGATACCGATCTTGCAGAAAATTTTCACGATTACCGTTTCGGGAGCGCCATACATGGCCGCCAACAACCGTTTTGCAAAGCTGCGTGTAGAGTTGCCAGACACTGAGTGTAACACAGTATCGGCTGTACCTAATCAAAATGCGCAACGTAAGAAAAATAATCTACAAAAACAGCGTTTCGGTCATATCGACCCCTTTGCGCGGAATTATCGTATGTGCCAAAATCCAAATTTTACAGGAGAGCCATTTTTCTACTTTTCTCTGCTTTCGCTTGCAATATCAAAATGAAAATTATTCACTCAATTTTTGGAGCAACGAATTGGAATTCGCTTACAATATTTTGTCAGGTGACGTGTCTTTGAATGTAGAACAAAATTGCATCAAAAACTCAATTTCGAAAAAATTGGCATATACGATAATTCCGAGCAAAGGGGTCGATATGCTTTCAAAAAAGTCCGGATTACGAGAGTAAAGGTTCTGACGGGCGTATTACGGCGCTCTGATAGGTAACAAATAATTATTATGATCCCTCGTCAAGGGAAACAGTTTACTTGTGGGATAAATCAAGAATTGGTAGTTAGCATGTACTAGTGATACAAATTGTTTGCGGTTGCAAATTTCCATACAAATTGTAATAGATTTCAACTCAAAATCTGGTAAATGCTCAACCCGTATTCATAAAAATTTAAAACAGCTGTCTTAAGACAAATGTGTGAAAATTGTTTTTGTATTTTCAAACTTAAATTGACAAAGATCAGCAAGTAAGCGACACGCGATTCTTTGCTTGACCACAAAAAAGCCCTGTCCTGAAATATTTTCTGAAATAAATTTTACGAAAACGACTCTTTTGAATTTGTTGTAATAAATTTAAAAACTAAAAAAAAACGAGAATCGCAAAAGTTGTTCATTTTCAATAGTTCATCATAAAGCCACATATCCTCCTTTATAAATATTTTACAATTTATTTCAACAGAATCGCTCAAGTCGTTTTCTAGTTATGACAATTTAGATCCACAATAACTAAAGGTAGGCGCATACAAACTAATTACAGCAGATTAATTTTTTTTTTTCATTTTCACAGTATTTTGATTGTCAAACTAATTGCTGGTTTAGGCTTTTTTTCAAATGTCGAATACATTTTCGTATTGAACATTTAAATCAAAGGCTACAATACAAAAACCTAAACAAAAAATTTTGGGGCTCTAAAAAGTTTTAAAAATAATGTTATAGTTCACTGCTGTCTGTCTGAATTTGACAATCAAAATACCCAGGGTTGTATCTGAGATTTTGTTTTTGGGCAATTGCGTCTATCTTTAGTTATTGTGCCATGGGTTATTCATTACAATTTGTTTTGTTGCTTATCTTTTGTCTTTTGATTAAAAAACCAAATTGGAATTCTTTGTAAACTAGTGTTATCATCGTTGCCATCATCATTACAATTGTTATTTCTGTATTTAAAGGGCATTGAAGCGGTTTTCAAAAGTGGATTTTGATTATTCTTATTTGTGCAAATCGTCTATTCGCATTTATTTATTGTTCGGCAGCAGATGACCTTCGAGCGTTTGTTAATGATGAATTCAAATTTGCAAATCTTTGGCCTTTTACAAGTTTATTGTACTTTTGTTATTTATATATTTTCACTGACTTTTGTGTTAATGATGTTCTTTTTTTTTGGATTATTTATATTTTTTTAAATTGTTTAAAACTGAACAATAATGAAATGAAAATTATTCTTTGGTATGTGTTGTACCCGTTTTGTCACCATTGTTTCCGACAGTTCTGTGTACCTGCCCATAACAATTTCGAAGCTTGTAATTTCGCCTCTCTCAGAAATTAAAGTTACGACCAAGCTGTAGGTAAATTAATAATTCGAAAAACATGAATACAAATTTACATAATCTCTAATGAAAAGCTAGCGTTCGAATCTATAAGATCTGGGCAGACTGATAATCAGCTTGACGGGATATGGACACTTTGACAATTTTAGATTTTTTGAAAAATTTGTTAGCTCTGAAACTGTGCTTTGGTTTCGAATGCCTGTAGGCAAAGTTTTAGAATAATATGGTGCTACATTTTTTTTAAATTTGTTTTAAAGAAATCAAACTATGTTTTTCAAGTCATTTATGTCACGAAAGAACAAAATGTCGGCCAAGAGGTGTTACTTTGAATCACCCGGCATTTCGGTAGCTGTCACTTTCGAAGCTTTTATTCTTTGACATTTGAAAAGTAGAAACTACGCCATTACTAAAAATGGAAAGATACACGCTACAACAACGCATGGAAATTATTAAAATTCACTACAAAACTGGTGTAAATCTTACAGTCACAGTTCGAAAATCTAAAAAGTTTCCGGACCGTTATTTCTGTATTTAAAGGGCATTGAAGCGGTTTTCAAAAGTGGATTTTGATTATTCTTATTTGTGCAAATCGTCTATTCGCATTTATTTATTGTTCGGCAGCAGATGACCTTCGAGCGTTTGTTAATGATGAATTCAAATTTGCAAATCTTTGGCCTTTTACAAGTTTATTGTACTTTTGTTATTTATATATTTTCACTGACTTTTGTGTTAATGATGTTCTTTTTTTTTGGATTATTTATATTTTTTTAAATTGTTTAAAACTGAACAATAATGAAATGAAAATTATTCTTTGGTATGTGTTGTACCCGTTTTGTCACCATTGTTTCCGACAGTTCTGTGTACCTGCCCATAACAATTTCGAAGCTTGTAATTTCGCCTCTCTCAGAAATTAAAGTTACGACCAAGCTGTAGGTAAATTAATAATTCGAAAAACATGAATACAAATTTACATAATCTCTAATGAAAAGCTAGCGTTCGAATCTATAAGATCTGGGCAGACTGATAATCAGCTTGACGGGATATGGACACTTTGACAATTTTAGATTTTTTGAAAAATTTGTTAGCTCTGAAACTGTGCTTTGGTTTCGAATGCCTGTAGGCAAAGTTTTAGAATAATATGGTGCTACATTTTTTTTAAATTTGTTTTAAAGAAATCAAACTATGTTTTTCAAAGAAAGAACAAAATGTCGGCCAAGAGGTGTTACTTTGAATCACCCGGCATTTCGGTAGCTGTCACTTTCGAAGCTTTTATTCTTTGACATTTGAAAAGTAGAAACTACGCCATTACTAAAAATGGAAAGATACACGCTACAACAACGCATGGAAATTATTAAAATTCACTACAAAACTGGTGTAAATCTTACAGTCACAGTTCGAAAATCTAAAAAGTTTCCGGACCGTGTTATCTCTCGAAGGGGTGATCACAATTGGCCACTGAGATCTTGTGATTTAACACCTTGCGACTTCTTCCTTTGGGGCCACGTGTAAGATATGGTCGATTCAAGACCTCAAAGATAGAATTCGCGATATGGTCCTGTAAGCGTGGTTGTGGTGGTCATTTGGCTGATGTTGTTTTTCATTATTAACCGCACAACTTTCTCTTTATTATATCAAAAAATTTAATTTTTCTTTGAATACCAAAAAAACACCTCCATTACTTTGGGGACCACAGAACATCCGAATTATATAGCGGTTGTTTATTACACTTTTGTTGTTGTTTCATAGTGTAATGATTTGAAATCAAAAAACCGTGGCACAATAACTAAAGGTAGAGGCATGCAAACAGCTGATTTCAATATTTTCATTTTGACAGAATTTTGATTGTCAAACTAAATGTTTACATAGTTTTAGTTTATTTTTTTTTTTTTATCAAAAAGCCAAAGAAATAAGTTTGGGTCTTTCAAAACTATTAGAAATAAAGTTATAGTTCGCTAAAAAAAAATTGTGCCATGAGTTGTAACTATCTGCTATCTGCCATTTATATATCAAAAATACCCAGTGTTGTATCTCAGTTTTTATTGTTGGGCAAATGACTCTACCTTTAGTTATTGTGTCATGTCAACAAAACAATAATATTCTGATTTTCAAAATAAACTCAAAACTAGACTGGATATAATAAAGACATACCCCCACTTTGTTTAAAAACAAATTTGTACACCAAAAGCCCTACAATTGTCTTATACAATTACCAAGTATACATTTTGGAGAATTTTGGAACTACAACACGCTTTTATTGTTTCTAACACCACAGCTTCTCCAAGTGCGCTTCATATTACTTCATTTATTCTGGGATCTATTGTCCGACCACAAAAGTCTTGCATACATCCCTTCATATTAACATGAATTAACTGTTTCTTAAGACATTATTTATTTGGAAAACTCATTATAAAAACGAAATTCTGGGGCATTTCTACACAATGCGCTTTCACTACCTCTTCGAAATCCCCAAAAAAAAATAGGGGATACTTTACGGTTATATGGTTTATCACTCAATTTTTATGTTGTTCAACGACAAACTAGTGTATTAAACTACAAAAACAACAATAAAGCCTTTGAACTTGTACAGCTGTAGTTGTTGTTTTTGTAAAGTATTTATTAAATTGAAGAAGACAAAAAAAACTACAACAACAAAAATATAACAAATATTTTACAGTACTTTGAAATGCGCTACGGCAAAGGAATACGTTTGTTCGGTTCCATTCTATTCTCCCTGGGAACGGTAAGTAGTACAAGTTCACTCCAAACAATTTTCCAGCTACACAAAGTTATTTAATTGAAAAATTCTCTACGCTTTTTTTCGTTTCGTTCTGCTGGCGAACTGCATTGCCATTGAACACTGAAACCATTCCAACCGGAACTGCAATAAACCTGCCACGGATGCACTGTCATGTGGAACTCACAACTCGCTACACTGCAATGTTTACGATTTACTTCCTCTTGATCTAACAATACCAAAACCGGCAACTCCCAACACAACTATACTACACACACACACACAACTCTCCTTCGTTCAGATAACCTGGTTGCCCATAGTGATTTATGTGCCGGCATTGGCGTTCAATCAAGGTAAAGTTTTCCCACTTTTTGAAGTGTTTGCTTATTGTTAATCTATTTTTGAAAAACTTAAGGCATTTCCATTTGTAATAAAATTATTATTTCTATTAAATTTATTGAATAACTCAAATCTCAGTGACGGGAGTCAACATTCACATCATAACCCCCCTGGTCTGTATGGTGTGCATATTCTATACATGTGTGGTAAGTTTTAAATTTGAATCAGAAGTTAGCGAAAGATAAAGAGACAAATTTTCTAACGGGAGAGCAATAGCTTTTCCGGAAAGAATTTCATTAGGGGGGAAAAATGAAATTGAGCGAAAAAACACTAGATAAACTTGGACTAAGAACTCTTTAAAAAAAGATAAACTCGATTTAAAATTGTTACAGTAAAATTCGCTTAGCTGCCCCTTCGATTAGCAGCACATTCCCGATAAGAGCACTTAAACTCGTCATGGCTCCATTTTATTGCAGCATTTCTATGAAATTATCTCATTTAACTGCATTTTGCTTAGCTGCACTTTCCTATACAAAAAAATTTCGTGTTTATCGAAATTATTATTGCGTAAGGAATCGATGTGATTTCATAAATTGAAATGTAAAACATTTCAGCCTTTGTCAATGTGTAAAAATTATAGAATCCGAGCAAACAACGTAAAAGAACTAATCTTGAGGGCAATTCAACAAAAAAAAAATAGGGGTAACTGCATAAATGTAAAAAAATCCGCATATCTGCCTTGTGTGCAGGTAAAACAATCCGGATAACTGCCTCTTGTGTGCAGGTAAAAGACTTGGGATAAGTGCACATTTCACTTAAGTGTACAAAAATGCGTGCAGCTAAGCGAATTATTCTGTGCTACTGTAACTATTGCAAATTAAAGTGCTGTCAAGGTTGATGGCACTACCACTTTCGAAAAAAAAAAGTTCATTTACAAGGTCTCATATTTCTCTATTTCTTTATCGTTTCTCTGTTTGGGTCCTAGACAACGGTTTTGCTGGAAAAATCAGCCTTTCTGACAAAGCCCATTTTCCTCTCGGCGGTGTGTTAACACGTAAACGTAATCGTTGAGAAGATATTGCATTCTCAGGCATTGAAGCTTTGGCATCATTGGTTATTTTTTGGGGGCTAAAGCCCGGTAAAGTGCATTTTGCCAGTCTGTGGCAGATGAAAATGTTGTTTCTTGGTGCCAATGCATTTTATTTGAAGATTTTTGCCTTTTCAAATTATCGTAGACGACAGAAATTCTCCAAAAAACATTGTCTCTTGTCGCTCGCATTTTCCTTCCCTCGTATTCGGTAAACGACCACACGATAGCTGACGATTATAACTCTAGAATTCGCGTGGCTTTTTACAGAATACGACGATTTATTTTCAAAAATATAACCCTAAAATGCTCATGTATGTAGGGCGGCCTTAAAGCTGTTGTTTGGACTGATGTCATACAAACGGTCATCATGGTCGGAGCCATTTTTTTCGTTATCGTTAAGGGCACCATTGATGTGGGCGGCTTCGGTGTGGTATGGGAGCGTAATTATGCATCGGGCAGAATTGAAGCCCCTGAGTACGTATGAACCACCTGGACCTTGAAGACATCATATCTGCATGTGTATAATCTTTAAATTTCCAGACTTACCTGGGATCCCACAGCACGTATGTCGATGCTTTCCATTATGGTTGGCACCATTCTTTGGTACACTCAGGTCAACTGTGGCAACCAGGTCATAGTACAGCGTTATCTCTCTGTGCCGTCCATAAAGGAGGCGAAACAGGCCTGCGTTTATTTCACCCTGGGCATTATACTCATTAATATCTTGTGCATGTACAATGGCCTCTTGATATTTGCCAATTATCATGACTGCGATCCGTTGAGTACAAAGTTGGCCAAGGCCAAGGATCAGTTGGTGCCGCTCATGGTCATGGAAACGCTGAAATCGTTGCCCGGTATGGCGGGTCTGTTTGTGGCGGGCGTGTTCAGTGCTGCCTTGAGCTCTCTATCGACCGGATTGAATTCGCTGGCTGCGGTGTTCCTGGAAGACTACATAAAGCCCTTCAAGAAGACACCGGTGACGGAACGCCAGACAGCGTGGATCATGCGTTCCACGGTGGTGTTTATCGGGATACTGAGTGTTGCTCTGGTTTTCGTGATACAATTTCTGGGCCATGCTGTGGTACAGCTGTCGACGACATTGTCCTCAGTGACCGGAGGACCACTGTTGAGCTTATTTTTAATGGGTTTATTGATGCCCTGGATTAACTCGAAGGTAATTGACGCAACTGATCCAATAGTAGCGGGTTCCACTGAACTGCGACTTTTGCTTTATTTCCCAGAGCGCCGTAAGTGGCTGCATTGTTTCATTCAGTGTGATGACCTGGATATGCATCAAGTGCCAAATTGCTCTGGCCACCGGGGAGTTGGTGTATGCCGAAAAGCCTGTAACCACCGAAGGATGCACCTACAATTTTGAGCCTTTAATGACACCGGCCAATACGACGTTCGCGGACACCAGGTATGTTATAAATAAATCAATTATTCCCACCCTTCGTAAATGTAATGATTTTCTATGCTTTTACAGTTCGAAAACGTTCGCCCAATATATCTATCAAATGTCCTTTTTCTTTTATGCCACCTTCGGTTGTTTCATTTCAATTATTGTGGCTCATTTGGCGTCTCTCGTTTTCGGCCACAACGATCCGTCGACAATGAATCGCAAACTCTTTCCGCCGTGTGTTCGACGATTTATAAAATCAAAGGAATACGAGTGTGTCTTTGACAAGGCAGACGATGACACTGTGGTCATGGTCTACAATATGAACATCAAGAGTGACTTAAATCAGCCCTTAAAGGACGACATGGTTCTATGAGGACCACTAACTACAAATTAAATTTAAAAAAAAAACGTTTAGTGTAATTGATGGCGATAGAAAAATAAACGATAGATAAATAAATTGTATTTAAAGGTTTGATGAGGATTTCGAATATATAAGATTTTACAATACTACTGCATGTGTTAATGTGGAGCATTTAGTTCGACGTAAAATTAGTTTTTCCTTAAATTAATTAAACTTACCATCTCATATCGAAAAGTTCATAGACTCTGAAAACTTTGCTTTCATACAAAAAACTCCCCCAATCATCGTTATTTAAATAAACCCATCAGCTACACTATGCAACAACAAAAATGTCGTGAAACTACAGGGCAGCCAGTTTTCTAAAATTATCAAATAACATTTTATGGATAATTTTTTTTTAAAATTGCCGTTTTCGTACCTTTATTATTTTGACTATAATTATGGCTGTTGCATAGTGTAAATATTAACATGGGTTAGGAGTCGATTCAGAAGATGCGCTTCCATTATTTTCAATCCCACTTTTACAAATCATTCGTTTGTATATTTTTACGTTGGGTAGTAAAAATAAAACGAATTCTGATTGCTGCTTACTGTGATGCCAACATCTAAATCTATTTCTGCAAATAGACGTGAAATATCGCGAAAGAATAAATGCATGTGTCCACAACACTGATCTTATATTGTCAGTTTCAGTGAGGAAAAAAACAAATATTTAGGAAATTCACATCGTCATATATAAAAAAAATAATACATATGTGAGTATTTGCTAAAACATAAGAGATGAAAACGGACTAAATAGTAAACCAGAAACAGCTGACACTGAACATACTACATGACACACTGGAAAAACAGGCATACTCAGGTTGCATAGTCGTAGAAATATATTTACATGAAGAATGGCAACAATGGCATCATTTTAGCACAAATGGTAAATACACCACAATAGCACACCTTGTGAACTGTTTACAGTTTTTTTGCCCGGTACGAAAATGGACAACCCACGAAAGTATGCTCCAAAAGTGAGGTAGGGTCCCAAATTTGTGGTCCAATGAAAATGAGTCCCGGGAAATAGAAAGTGTGTTATGAAATGGGAGCCAAAATGTTTATTGCGGCTCGTTTTCATGGAGATATTTAATACAAAAGGAAAATGCACCCAACAGATGAAAAATTTCTAGTTGTTGTTTTCGGCATGAAAAGGGGGCCGTTTTTGTATTGAGATTTGGGCTGTCATTTTCATATAGACATGTTTTATGGAGGAAATGACACCCCCTGAAAATAAGCCACCAAAAATTGTGTAGCAGATATTTATAATTTTTCTTTTTGCTTCTTTTATTTTTACCGAAATTTTAAAATTTTGTGTTGTTGTTTAACAAGTCCATTTTGGGTATAATTTTCATTTGTGGAGCATTTTCTTATGGTCCCATATTCATTCTCACTTTGAACTTAGGACAATTCATAAGTAGACACACGATTTGGAGCAAATCTGAAAAGTTGTAGTTGAGTTTTTGTGAGTGGACGGCGAAGAATACAATGGAACACAGTGAGAACATGATTGTAGTTGACCGGAGTCGACTGCACTTACCGCTCATTTACTTCAATAGTGTCATAACTCAAAATGCGTTTTTTTAGAGTTGGTTAAAGTTCTCAATTGCGTCTTACTTAGCAAATATTGGGGAAAAAACCATAGGATTCCATGACAATTGTTTTTATAATACACATCAGAACAAAAGTCAACATAAATTACAGATTTACAGTTTTTTCTTGACCAAAAAAACAAACATAATAAGTTTGTTTTTGAACTTGCCTCTTGTGTTCGCACAAGGAAATTTTTGGTTTCATTATTGGCTTTTCATACAAATGTCTTTCAAAATATCAAAATACGAAAAACACAAAAAGAAATTGCCAGTACGATCATTGCTTTTCCATTTCCATTCCCCTTACCACTCTTTCCAACAAACTGAAAATTGCCTAGTATGAAACGGGAGTAAGTTTCATACTATTTTTTTTTTTTGCAAGATTCCAAAAATATCTCATTCATGGGAAAGTGCGCAGTGTTCTTATAAGCACAACTCTAAACTTTTCAACAAAAAAATCACGAAATTATTGCATGAAATACTCAACAAAAATAATCACAACATTTGCCACATTGTCTTCAAATTTGCATGTGTTTACATTCGGCCTGAAAATGTCTCAAAATTTTGTTATTATAAACATTGTCATACACCTTTGGACGAAATCGAAATTGCTTGCACATACTCAGACCAGTTCATCAAGTAAGAACATTGCAAATGTTTCATTCAAAGACATTTCCTCCTCCCTTTCCTAGTATTTTGAAATGCGTTTTGGAAAATCGATACGTTATTTCTGTTCAATACTGTTTACAGTGGGTATGGTAAGTATGAGTACACATGTTGAACGGCCGTTGCTTCCAGCTATAAGTTTATATATTTCTAGATTCTCTATCTGCCAGTGGCGATTTATGTGCCAGCCTTGACCTTCAATCAGGTGAGCGGTATTGACATACATGTCATTACACCAGTCGTGTGTGTGGTGTGCACGTTCTATACATGTGCGGTAAGTTTGTCTGCCAGTAAATGTAAGAAATCTATTTATTTTTTCGTTTTTGTACCCAAAGGGTGGCTTAAAAGCTGTGGTGTGGACCGATGCCATTCAGAGTATGGTCATGTATGGTACGATTTTGACCATTTGCATAAAGGGTACTCTAGATTTAGGTGGCTTGGAGGTGGTACTGCAAAGAAATTGGGAAGGTGGTCGTCTCAGGTTGCCCGAGTAAGTTGTCAACTTAATCCTAAAGTACTAGGCATATATTTGGTATATATCTTGGATGCTTAGTACTATAGGGCTAAATAATTGTTTGTCTGATATTTTCTGTGTTTCAGCTTAACTTGGGATCCCACAGTGCGCCTTTCCATGGTTGCCGTAATTTTAGGCAGCACGTTGCACAAAATCCAATCGAACGATGTCAATCAAATGTCGTTGCAACGTTTCCTCTCCTTGCCCGATATGGGTAAGGTCAAGCAGTGCATGATACTTTTTACGATATTGCTGATGTTTTTGCTATTCTGTTGCTGCTACATGGGATTGTTGAGCTATGCCACCTACTACGATTGTGATCCATTGAGTACGAAGGTATGATAACGTATGAACAAGGCGAGTTGCTGAGAGAGTTGATTCTGAGAACGGGTGTACCAGACGAATTATTGAAAAAGTTTATGGATTTGTCTCTCATCCGGTGTCTACCAACTTTAACCTAAGAAAAGATAGAAAGCCTAAGCAAAGACCACCTAGTGGACAGACGTCTTATGTATGGTTTTACAAACAAACCATTGACATTCTATAAAATAATTAGTGACATCTGGAGTTTGTAGCAAAACCAATGCGCCTGAGAATGCATTGGGACGATCACTTATGCCTTTTCCGATTCGAAGAAACGGCAGTTTTGCTGGTTACCACAACGCCGAGATAAAATGCGCTTCGTCGGAAAATATAACAAAATCGGTGTCCATTTCGAGTTGCTCTAGGGCCCGAACTGGGAAGCGACGGCGAAGCGTATGATAGTTTGCTTCAATTTAATATTTCAAAATATTCAAAAATAAACCACTATATGGACGAACCGGTAAAGTTGCAGAACATCTCGTGCAGCATCTTTAGATGTCACTACGTCTCTTATACAAAATGTGTTCTCGTTCGTAGAAAAAGCTCTCTCTGATATCTTTTGGACAAATTCGAATTTTTCTCTAAACTGTTGAGCTTAACTTTTCTACACCGATTTATTCTCAGAAATCGTGGAGTACGTTTAGCATTCCTATAACCTATTACTGAACATAATGTTCCTCAAGAATATCTCCTTTCAGCTGCTGTTACTCAGCACAAGTCTTAAACGTCCCCTATCGTTTCAGTTGGCTGGCGCCGATGACCAATTGCCCACCATACTGGTGATGCATATATTGGGCGTTATACCCGGTTTACCGGGTCTCTTTGTGGCCGGTGTTTTCAGCGCCGCATTAAGTTCACTTTCAACCGGTTTGAACTCTCTGGCCTGTGTGATTTCCGAAGATTTGGTTAAACCCGTCTTGAAAGATCCGCTCACCGATAAGCAGACTGCCTTCCTGCTACGTTTCATTGTGGCCTTCTTCGGTTTGAGCTGCATTGGTTTGGTATTTGTGGTGGAGAAAATGGGTACCGTTCTGACGTTGGCCACGATGACGGGTGCCGTGACCATGGGTCCCCTACTGGGATTCTACATAACGGGGGTATGTATGCCCTGGGTAAAAGAGAAGGTAAGTGATGGAAATCGGAATGTATGTCGAAAAGAATGCATGCATTGCCATTTGTTATTGCAGAGTGCTCTGGTGGGTGGTATTGTCTCATTTCTGACCTTGGGTTGGATCTGTTGCAATGCCCAAATAGGTCAAATGCGTGGTGATATACGGCACCCAAAGTTGCCGGTCTCGGTGGAGGGTTGCACCTACACCTACGACAATTCCTCTCTGTGGGAGAGAGAACAGTATACGTAGGTTTTGTTAAACTATCAATAAATTTCACACATCGAATTCATATATTATTTTTTCTTACAGTCCCTCTGAAAGGAATATTTACCATTTGTCCTTCATGTGGTACACCGGCTTCGGTGGCATCATCTGCTGTGTGGTGGCCAATGTGGCTGGTTTAATTTTTGGCCTCACCAAGGCCGACGATATCAATCCTGATCTCATTTCTCCGGTATTGCGCAAATTTTTGCCCCGACAAAAGTCATCCAAAGCCGACGCCGAACTGGAACCTTTGCAGGAGCAAATCTTTTACAAGGAGTCTGTAGTTCGTAAAGTTTCCTTGGATGTTGTGGAATAAAGTCGAGAAGTGGGAAATTGTGCTTAAATTCGGATGTTTTATTTAATTGTGTTGTCTCTGGTGGTGGTATGTCCAAAGTCAATTACGCCATGGAGTCGTACGATTTGCTAATGGAATTTTAGAGCGAACTTACGACTTATTCGGATAGTTTAAATTGCCTTTACA
Source organism: Hydrotaea cyrtoneurina (assembly GCA_958296145.1). NCBI lineage: Eukaryota > Metazoa > Arthropoda > Insecta > Diptera > Muscidae > Hydrotaea > Hydrotaea cyrtoneurina. Next base: position 24,890,512 of record OY282512.1, read on the forward strand.
TCCAGTTTATATCTGTTATATGCACTTTTCACATACACCGCACCATTGGCTTTTAATAGAATTTTTTTTTTAAAAATGTTTCGGGTTTGTTCTTCTCCTTTAGTATTTAGAGATGCGTTTCGATCGACGTTTGCGGGTATTTGGTTCGGTAATATTTCTCCTAACATCGGTAAGTTGAAATTAATCATTTCGTATATTTCAGATTCTGGCAAATCCTAGGTTGTTCTTGACGTTGTTTCATGGAAAGATTGGCAGATATTCGCTATGGAAAGGAAAGCTGTTTCAGGGCGAAAGATTAATATTTTTTATATCTCAGCAATTGGAAAAATTAACTTTAGTTTAAGTATTGCTTCTCAACATAACATCTGTTGTGCAAATTGTACTTATTTTTCTACAAAATTTTACTTTACTCTCTCCATCCGCTAACATCAAATTACGTTACTATGAACATCACATTCGTGAACTTTTGCTTTGTCTCTCAAAGCAGACGTGTGCAGAGGGACGAGGACCTGTGTAAGTCTCTTTGTAGACACATTAGTTCGTCCGCAAGCTCTAGATTCCAGTAATTAGTAATCTTGGAAATATTCAGCAAACTACTTGGGTCGTCCTCCCCTTTTATGCTAAATAAAATCGTCTTTAAATTATTTGTCTGCAGAAAATGTGGACTTCAATTATATTGAAAGTGTGTTTAATGTGGTAGCTGAATATAATTTCAACAACTGCTGAGTACAACATCGCTAAAATTTCACACATATAATTCCTCTCAGACATCTTAATAAAAATAATTTCATTTTAAGAATCTCCCTTAACGGGTTCAGAGCACAAGTTTATCTCGCTGCTGAGCGAAGAATAGGGATTTCAGCCAAAATGAGAGAGTATTCTTTGCTTCTGCGAACTTGATTATATAAAGTGGTTAGATCGAAGTTAATTTTAAAACGGCCAGCAATGATTCTGAACAAATAGCCAGCCCAAAATGTCTGCCGACTTTTCCATGGAAAGAAATGGGGTTTGCACAATTGATTTTATAATTCTCTACATTTTTCTTAGATTCTATGGATGCCCATATCGATTTATGTGCCGGCTTTGACCTTCAATCAAGGTAAGTTATTAGCAATAAAAAAATCTAGCAACTTTTTCATATAACTGACTTGTATTCCTTTTCGGCAGTAACGGGCATAGATTTATACACGATTATACCGGTGGTCTGTGTCATCTGTATCTTCTACACTTGTATAGTAAGTACGCACAGTTCTTGAATCTTGTAAGGAAATTTATATAGACACTATTTGGTTTTAGGGTGGCATAAAAGGTGTCATCTGGACGGATGTGTTGCAGAGTTTCATTATGGTCGGTTCAATGGTTTTCGTTATAATCAAGGGCACCACGGATTTGGGCGGGCTGGGTGTGTTATATGAAAGAAATTTAGCTACCGGTAGACTGGAAGCTCCAGAGTAAGTTGTTATAACTTGGGGGATTGGATTAACAGAGGTTTTAATTTGTTTATATGTTGGCATCTTTCAGATTCACCTTTGATCCCACCGTGCGCATGGGCTTCTTTGCTGTCTTCGTGGGCGGGACAATGCTGAAGATTCAACATACTTGCATTTTACAGCCGGCTGTTCAAAGATTCCTTACATTGCCCGGCATGAAGGAGGTAAAGAAGGCCTTGATTATATTTATAGTCGGTTTGATCTTCATCTTGGGCATGTGCATTTATATGGGTCTATTGGCATTTGCTGCCTACTATGATTGTGATCCCATAACCACAAAGGTAAGTTGAAATAACTAAACATTTAAATGATTAAATTTTTAGGAAAAAACTTCTTTGAATATTCCTTACAGTTGGCCCAGGCTAAAGATCAAATTGTCCCTTTGTATGTGATGCAAATTGCCAGCCAGTTTCCCGGGGTGGCGGGACTCTTTGTGTCCGGTGTGTTTAGTGCCGCTCTCAGTTCCCTTTCGACAGCCTTAAATTCCATATCCGGTGTGATGTTGAAAGATTTTATTGAAATTTTTCGCTCAGAACCCTTTACGGAACGTCAGACAGCTTTTGGCCTAAGAGCCATTGTGGTTATTTTCGGTTTGTCCTCCATGGCCATGGTGAAGGTGGTGGAGAAATTGGGCATGGTTATGCAGCTGTCGACGACGGTTGGCTCGATGACAGCTGGGCCACTGTTCGGCATGTTTACGGTCGGCATGACTATGCCATTTGTAAAGACAGAGGTACACCAAAATGAACTTTGAAGCTCTTAATGTTTTCAATATATTTCTTTTATCAATGTTATCCTGACAGAGTGTTCTGACGGGTTGTATTTCAGCCGCTATAACCATGGCCTATGTGGTGATACGATCCCAAATCGATGCTGCTTCTGGAGTTTTGAAATTTCCCACCAAACCGGTATCCGTGGAGGGGTGCACCTATGAGTTCGATATGATTCCCCTGCTTAACTCCACTTTAGACAGGTAAAGAGTGAAATTTCCAAATTGTATTTTAATTGTATACATTTTTTTTAAACTGCCAGCACTCCCATGTCCGACTCACCGAAAGCATTTCATCACATATCCTTTTTATGGTACACTGGTCTGGGTGCTTCGACCACAATTATTGTGTCCCTCTTGGCCACCCTGTATTTCGGCAAACAGGACAGCAGTGAAGTCAATCCGAAACTTATAATACCCAAGTTGAGGAAATATCTGAAGCCTTACAAATATACCAGTGTCCTCCCCATGGAAATGGATCAAATCATAAACGACAGCAAAGCAAAGGAGGCTTTACACAATGGAACCAGCATGGATTGAAATTCGTATTAATTTAAAATTTCGATATTTAGTAGTTTCTAAGAAAATTAAATAAAGAAACATTTTGGGTTAAAACAAACTCTCAGAGGATTTTTAAAAAAGGTTTAATGGCTGCAAGTGCAAAGGTTTCTCCAGGGGGAAACATTCAGAAAAGTTATTAAATAGGGTGACCATTAAATATTTTTTGCAGTCAGATTAGTTTAGATTATTGGAAAGGATGGTGTCAAAACAAGGTCATATGACTGTTGCTGGATAGACTATAGCGGACGAGAGTCGGAATTTTGTAGTCGGGGTTTGTAGGATAAATTCTGTTCTGTATTGTTATGCAGCTGGGCACATGCGAATAGAATGAATAGCGGATGTGAGATCCTAAACACATTATTTAAGGACTTCTAAAGAAGGCCTTGCTGCATGAAGACCTGTCAGAAGATCCCGAACAAAACTCCATACTCAGAGGGCCTTCTTCAAGTAGGCCTTGCTATGAATATTCGTCGTTCCCATCTATTATAAGGCCTTCTGATTTTCAATTAGAAAGGACCATAACAATTCATCTTATAAAAAAAGTCCTGACGACTTAAATCAGAAGGCAAAGGGTTCACCTTAAACCCAAAATTAAAAAAATATAACTACGGGTGTAATTTTCTCATAAATATATTCAAATATATGACTAAAATATTTATTGAAATAATCAAATTGAGTAGTAGGTATCCATGCATGATTATTTTCGACGTAGCGTGAAGTGTGTGTTGTAGTTCCCTGGATTGATTGCATTTTTGAAAACCCTTTTTCCTTATGGTTACATTTAATATTAATATTTTTAAAATTCCTCCCCGTTCACCACCTCCGACATTTTGAAAATATGACACCAATAAATACTGGTATGTTGAAGTATATTTTAATATAGAACAATTTCATTCCAAAAATACGGCATCCTTTAGAAACGAAAACTCCAAATTATTCCATTCATTTTAAAACATTTATCTCCAGTATACTAAACATTACGGTGCTTTATAGTATTATATATCTTGATGAAATGATTAGGGGTCTGTTGTAGGCTCAGTTAAGAAGATAACAAAATCATTTTTCAAAACAGTTATTTTCCATTTGAATTTATTAAATGAAAAACATTGAGGAAAGTTATGGCAGTGGGACAACAGGCCCACTTATGAATAGTATGCCTCTTTTTTTGTTAACTTCAGCTTTTCCAATTGTACGATAAGCTGTCACCCTGTCGGAGACCTATTGTAGTGGCCACTTGCTGTTTTCAATGACTATTTAAGACTATACAATTACTCCGAAAATTGTCCACTATTGCAGCTCTATATGTTTTCGTTGTATTCTGATTGGCTGACTTCTTTCTTCGTTTATTTTCATAAATGTGTTGCTCAAAGGTAAACAATCGATAGGGTACGGCCACCAGGGGCTATGGTACGCACCACAATTAATAGTCTTCTCAACTAGGCCCACAATGTAGACCAGATCATTTCTCAAATATATATTTCTGCTGTAGCACAGTATAATTTGTACATTTTCTTAATATTTGAAATTCAATCAACGATTTATTGGATTTTCTTTTTATTTTCACAGTATTTTGAAAGACGCTTCAGTCGTCGCATGCGTCTATTTGGAGCTGTCCTGTTTAATTTGAAAACGGTAAGTATTGAAACCTATTTATTATAATTGATTTTCCAAAAACACTTTCGATTATCTCAACTTAATAGCTTCTCTGGTTGCCGATTGCCGTTTATGTTCCAGCTCTGACATTTAGCCAAGGTAAGGTATAGTTAAAATATATGTATGTGAAAATGAATCTTCGAAAAAATATGGATAACTCACTCTCCGATACTTTTCTGTTGATGTTAGTTCAGTTGAATATATTTTTCAATGCTGTCTGCTTTACTGAAATCTTCACACACTTGAAGTGTTATAAAGAGAAAAAGACTCATGTTCAATTCCGAACAGATTTTCTTCGAATAACTTCCCACTAACTATCCTCTGATTATTCGAATGACTTCAATTTCAAAGCGACAATTCGCAAGTTAAAACACCAAAATAACATTTGAAAAATCTGGTGACATAAGTGTAACAAACAAAATAGTTAAAACCGGGGTTGTGGAGTAGAGCAATTCGACTCCAGCTTTTTTTATATAGCTCGACTTCGACTTGTGATGTTCAATAACACAATTACGAAAATTATATTTCCGCCCCTCTATTCCAACACTCTATCTCACACTGTGCTGAGTTTGTATCAAAACGATACCTTAATGTAATCAAAAATATTTGAGATTTTAAAAAAACTTTACTATTAATATGTTTTTAATTTATTTTATGGGAAATGAAAGTAAATAAAATTCGAAGCAAATTTGTCGGACTCCGACTATGGTTATAAAGTTGAGTTTTCGACTTTATGTGTACTACAAGTCGACTTTTTTAATTGAAAATAAAACAATTTTATTCAAACTTATACAAATTCATCTTGAAAACGTTACAAACGATAAAAGAAACAAGAGATCAATTCAGTTCCACTTTATGGTATATAAAACAAAATGTCTACTTCGATTTAATACGAATATCCTGTTCAATAGATCGAAGAAAATCGAATGTTCCCTAAACGAACAGACAATTACCTTTGGAATACATTTGCTTAGAGTATAAAAGTTTTCACAACGTCTGTTACTCAATTTCATCTCCTGTTAGCATATTTGGTGCTTCAGATCTTGTGAACTTGTATCATTACGCACTTGGAGAAGGGCACAGGTTAACTTTTCGTAACAGCAATTACACCAGGTCCGGACTTTATAAATTTATGCTACAACGGCTGTTTATCGTTGATTGTCTTTGAAGATATGTGAGTTCTTTAGTCGGCACCTCACTGCTCCTCAAAAAACGAAACAATATTTGTTCCCTTCAGAAGGATTTACAGCAATGGTGTAGTCTCGATATTGTCTGCTTACTCATTACAACAATTCTCTTCGTCAGAATCATCAGGTAGCTGTAGAAAATCATGTCCATCTGCAGTTTCTGGTATATTTCTAATTTTGAAATTTGTCGCTTATTGCTGCCATAATATTAGCTCCACTAAGTTAATTTTCTCGACTTTTTCATAATTAAAAAATGACTTAATTTTTCACCATTTTTGTAGTCAACTTATACAGGATCCGCCAAATAACTTTTTTTTTTGAAAATCCTATAAAAAAAAACCACTGGATATTTTTTCAAATTTATTTTTTTATTTGAAAGCGACAAATGGTTAATAATGGAAAATAATTTCATTCAAATGGCTGCCTCGGCTGGCCATGTAGTAGCCTAACGACATAAGCTATGCGGCTGATAATGCGATCTTCAAAAACAGGGCGCAAAACATCGAGTGTAGCTACGACTGTGTGGCACGTAGCGCCGTCCTGTTGAAACCAAATGTTGCCAATATCCTCCTCTTCAATTCTTGTAAACAAAAATTCCTTCAACATGGCCCGATAACGAAAACAAACTAAACGCTAGTTAAAAAAAAAACGTTAGATGGCGGACCCTTTACAGCCCTAACTCAGACTCCGACTCCAGCCCAGGTTTAAACATCGTCATCGATTATTTAAAAGTCTGCAATTTTTGCTCTAGTAAAATAAAGTTTCTAAGGAATTATTTTTTTTTTTTTTAAAAATGAAAATTAATAAAAATTACTTTTCTTGTTACTTACTTGCCATGACACAAGTTTCGTAAATATTGGTTAACCAATTTCAATGCAGTGAATTTTCTCGTAAACATAAAAAAAGTAATTTTTTGGTCATTTTATATTTTTCAAGACCAAGTACAAAACCAAAAGATTTGTCTGGATCATTCCTTTGATCAGTTTGAAACGTGAAATTTTTCCTAAACATCAAAAAGTAATTTTTTGGTAATTTTTTATTTTTCAAGACCAAGTACAAAAACAAAAGATTTGTCTGGATCATTCCTTTGATCAGTTTGAAACTTGAAATTTTTCCTAAACATGAAAAAGTAATTTTTTGGTCATTTTATATTTTTCAAAACCAAGTACAAAAACAAAAGATTTGTCTGGATCATTCCTTTGATCAGTTTGAAACGTTTCATAAACTTATCGAGCAAAAACAAAGTCGATAGGTCTGCATTGAATGTTGACCCATTAGATGACAGAAACAAATTTTTGTGGGCCCATATTTTGTTCCAAATTGCTTACGTTTTCGTTTGCATTGATTTTCGTTCGAGTTGTCTTTGTGATGATTGTTATTGGGACGCAAATCATCTGTATTTCGTAAAGTAAAATTCATGCGAACGTTAATGTTCGACATCGTGGACATGATGTTTAAAACTAAGAAGACAACAAATATATGTTTTTAAAAAGTCTGAATAAGAGCTTATTTTTCATTGAAATCTCTAATTTGTGAATATTTTGTTTTGTTTTTGTTACAGTCAGCGGCATTGATATACACACAATAGTGCCCGTGGTAATTGTGATTTGTACATTTTATACAACTGTGGTAAGTTTTTGTGGTGTGCTTTAATAAATTCATTTTGAGAAAAAAAAGGCTTATTACACTATTTAACAAAAAAAATAAACAAAAATAAAAAAAAGATTGTCTGGAAACTAAAAACATATGTATGTTTCGTGACCATTGAGGAAGACAGTTTCCTTAAATAAACAAAAAAAAATATGGATATTTTTTTAAAAAAAAAAATATGGATACGTTTTTAAAAAAAAAAATATATGGATACTTTTTTTTAAAAAAAATATGGATGCTTTTTTTTTTAAAAAAAATATTTGTTTTAAATGTAAATTGTCTTCGATTATTCCTTTATTATTAAAGGTAATTATGTGTGCTAAAAATATTGTGTACCCGGCACAATAAAAATTATGAAAAATTTAAAAAAAAAACGTGCTACCCTTTTTTTGTTTTTTCGCTGTCTGACGACAACAAACCTCATTTGAAAGATGTCTATGTTTAAATGTAGACGCCATGGCACTTTTTGAAAAGATTTTTTTTTAAAAAATTTTATGAATTGTTTTGTGCCCACAAAAAACCATTGTAGACAATTTTTAGCTCGCATAACTAACTTTAATTTGGTAGACTGTCTTGTTTGATCGGACGTCTCCTTCTTAGTAAAATCCAAATAATAAAAGTACAGCCGACGAAAGGGACAATTTTTTTTAGCAGTCGTTGTAAAATAGCGTGTAATTCACAAAGCAACTAGTGGATGTACGCCGGTTAAAAAGAGAAATACGTTGGTCCTGTGGCTGAGCACCCACAGAGTCCAGGAAGTAGCGTAAAATATGTATGAAATTATACCCTTTCGGCTCAAGTTGTTCCGCTGCCCCATATAAGGTCAATTCGATATGTGGTTGTACCAGTTTAGATTTCCATAATGACTTACTGTCTGTTTCCATAAAACGAATTTGTTCGTTCGTTACAAAATTGTCAAAATTGTAGGCGCATCAAATAAATTTATATCAGTAGTGAGGGCTTATTATTTTAAGATTGTGTTCAATATGTCGACATCTAACATATGTCTGAAAACCCGAATTGAATAACGTCTGAAATACATTTTACAACGCCTCAAATATTCACGACATGAACGAACGAACGAATATGTTTTATGGAAACAGGCAGTTAATGTGTAATTAGTCTAAACTTTCCTAGACATTTGAAACATTTCGAACTCTTTTAATTTGTTTTCCTAAAGGGCGGCATTCGGGGTGTGGTCTGGACGGATGTTATCCAAAGTTTCGTTATGTTCGGCGCCATGATCGTGCTAATTATTAAAGGCACCATGGACGTTGGTGGCTTTGGAAATGTGTGGCAAACCAATCTTGAAGGAGGACGGCTAAAGTTTCCCGAGTAAGTCACAACTGAATAATGTCTCCCCCCGCCCCACTTTATTAAAACCAAAAACCTCTTACAGCCTCACTTTGGATCCCACGGTGCGTATGGGTATACTGCCGGTATTTGTGGGCGGCACATTCTTCAAATTGCAGAACACCTCCATCAATCAACCCACCATCCAGAGATTTATGTCTCTGCCCAACCTGCAGAAAATCAAACAGACACTCTGGACATTTACCATTGGTCTGGCTCTGCTGTACGTGTTGTGTATATATGTGGGCCTATTGGCCTATGCCACGTACCACGACTGTGATCCCATCTCAACGGGGGTACGTTTCGTAGAGGCACTTGGATAATGTTGTAGTTTTTAATAATTTTATTTTCAGTTGGCCCATTCGCGAGATCAATTGGTGCCCGTTCTGGTTATGAATGTTTTGGGTCAATTCCCCGGAATGTCGGGAGTTTTTGTGTCTGGTGTGTTTAGTGCGGCTCTCAGTTCGTTGTCCACATATTTGAATTCACTGGCTGCCGTTGTCTTGGAGGATTTTATTAAGCCCTATTACAAGAAGGACATAAGTGAGAGGACAACGGGTCTAATTATGCGTTCTGTGGTGGTTGTTTGTGGTCTAAGTTCCATCGGTTTGGTGTATGTGGTGGAGAAATTGGGTATGGTCTTGCAGCTATCGGCCACACTGCAGTCTATAGTGTATGGACCGATGTTGGGTATATTTGCGGTGGGCATGTTGATGCCATGGCTTAATGAAAATGTAAATGAGAGAGTGTTTCGACTCGGTTACCTAAGAAATACAACCATGGCTGTCTTCTTGGAGAAAACAAAATTGTCTCCTGTGAAACTGCAGCCCTTTAAAGGAAATAAGTGCAGCAGGATGTAGAACTATTAAAAGTTTTTTTTTTTTATAAATTTAACTGTACAATAACTCTTGGTAAGGGGAGCCTAGACGAGCTCTGCCTATCTCCCTCTCTCTCTGAATGTGCCAATATAAACTCATGCAATAATTGTTAACCCTAATGCCATGGTGGTGTTTAAAATCTTACTGCAATTTTCACAATCTCCGGTTATGAGCTAACCAGCACACATAAAGGATTTTTATAGAAATGTTGAATTTTATATAGAAATCTATGGGTTAGCTTCTAACCACATATTGTGAATCTGTGAGTTAAATTAATAATTTACCTCTCTCTCAATACAGAGTGTCCTGGCTGGCAGTATAGTCTCCTTCATCAGCATGGCTTGGATTTGCATACACGCTCAAATTGACAACGTCACTGGAGCATTTCGCCACACAAAACTGCCGGTTTCCGTAGACGGTTGTGATTATGAATTTGATATGTCCCGATACTTAAATTCAACCTCAGAATAGTAAGTGTTCATTGTGAATAAATAAACGTGCATCGATTAATTCAACTTGTATTCTCTCTTTCAGTTTACCCTCGGAGGGCTCTTCCATCTATCACATCTCCTTCCTGTGGTATACGTCATTGGGGGCCAGCATAGTTATTGTGGCCTCCAATTTAGCCTGTATGTTTTTCGGCTTAAACGATGTAACCACTATGGATGAAAAGCTCTTGGCTCCATTCGTTGCAAGACTTATGAAGAAACACCGCTATTCCGAAGTGCAATTGAAGGACACTGTACAATTGAATGATGTCAAATGAATGAAATAAATCTAATAAGGGGAAAGGGTAGTTATTAAATAATGCTCTTGTTGGTTTCTTACGATGATGATGTTTTTAAGGATATATTTGCATTTAAAGTTTCTACTGACGAACAATATAAAAAATTCTAATCAATATCCACTATACAAATCTGAATACACAAAAACATTCGAGATTTTTATTATAATCCAATTTTTTGATAGATAAATTGTTAAGCGGCCCTCACACGATACAACTGGTGGAACAACTGAGTTGAACAACAAAGTTGGTCGTTATCCTCACTAGGATAATTTTCCAAAAAAAAAATGTCAGTTGGAACCTTGTGGTGCTAAGGTCGCGATATGTTATTATTTTTTATATTTTTGTTTCAATTAATTGGTTTTTATACTTGAATTGCCTGTTTCCATAAAACGAATTCGTTTTATGAAAACAGGCAGTAAAATCCACAACTGAGGCATATTTGTATACTCCTCAATAAAATCAATCAGCTTTTCCACATTTTATTATTTATTTTTTTTGAAACGCCATTACAAAATGACAAAATACGAATGAATTTTCATCCAACCGACGACCAACAAGCCCTCACACGTTACAACTGGTTGTACAACTTAATCTAATTGTCCGTCAAAATAATTTTCAAAAAAATTATGACTATTTATATTTCAACTTCAACTTAGGTGCCTTCCGAATGGCATTTTCGGTGCTATAAACCAATATAAACCAATGAAAAAAATTATAAAAATTTGAAAATGACAAAAAGTGTAAACTTTAAATAGTTTATTATAATGCCGAATATCTAAAATGGTAGGAGGATATTCGCTTTTTTTCACAGTTTGGTGAAGCGCATATCTAAAATATTCCTAAAACAATACATTAATTAGTTACTTAGGTAGCAGTTGAATTTAAAATAAGATGAAAATTAATTGTAAATTAATTTGAATTAAATCAAAATCAAATCACTTCAAACAAATTGCCATTAATTCTGGCTAATTAATTTGAATTAGATATGATGTGCAATGCATGCAACTCATTTTTTTCCAATTTCATTTAAATTAATTCAAATTCCATTCAATTCTATTTTTTTTATGAAAAGAAATAATAAATTGCAATTTATTTGAATTGGAAATGAATTGCAATTAATTTTGTAATGATATGCAATTAATTTTTCCCATTTCATTTCAATTGATTCAAATTCAGTTTTTTTTATGAAAAGTATTAATAAATTGCAATTAATTTTCCCACTTTTCTTCAATTGATTAAAATTCCATTGAAAATTCCTGTTTTTTTTATGAAAATAATTAATTCACAATTATTCTAACTCAGTATATGAATGATTGGCGAATTAATTCGAGAAAGAATGATTAGTTTACAGCATGGTAAAAATATTAAATAATATTAATATCTTCAAAAATACTAATATCTTTAAAAACAGGTACCGATATTAATCTATTATATTTGAAGGTCCACTCTAAATTATTCTAAGATTAGAGACACAAATGATGAGTCGTGATTAGTTTTATTAGTCGACATGTAGTTCCGAAGATATCGCAAAGCACATTAATTTGAATTACTGCCAGTTTCCATAAAACGAATTTGTTCATTCGTTACAATCTGTCAAAATTGGAGTCGCAATAAAATTAATTCTTAAAAGTAATAAGAGCTTATTCTTTTGAAATATCTGAAACACATTTTATATTGACGCTTTCAATATTGACCATTCGTAACGAACGAACAAATTCGTTTTATAAAATTAACTTTCAGTTAAATTAACTTTTAGAAGTTACGTTAAGAATAAATGGTCCCTGTTCCAATTAAGCTCATATCAAACAACATCTCTCTGGTGCTTTTTAGTTTAAAACATATTTTTTTAAAGAAATACCCCGATGAAGTGATATTTCATTACTAGGCTAAACAAGTCTCTCACAGACACATTTCAAATCTGTGTTTCGAACTTAACCTAGAAACAATTACTTACCATCATTAGACAGCATGGATCCTCAAAAAATAACAAGAGAGACGGTTTTCAAAATTCTCAAAAGGGCTACGTGCTGGCAATATTCTGAATATAGAATTAAATTCCGGATTTTGAACTCCGTAATAATCATGTTCCCTAGGAGTTCTGAAAATAATTTAAATGGCAATAATAGTTTTGAAAAACGATTTGTGGATTTTGGAGAATATCCGAACGGCAGCATGGTGAGTGAGTTTCTTCATAGAATTTGTGCATTGGTGTTTCTATTAAATACCGTCTATTACTACTTAATTATTTCACTTAGCGTTCCATGAAGGTTCAGACCGGGATATTCTCATGAATCAGTACACTGACAACGATATATGTACATACATACTGACTGGGGTCATGTCGAGCCCTAACCGCGAAAAAGACGTTAATATTTTGGTAGCATTTTGGCTGAAGAATCTAGCACTTCCCTTGCTTTTTACCTTTGCATTATACACTATTTTTATTTCTCCACCACTATTATCCAATCGGTCTTATAATTCCCATTCATAAACTCAGGAACGCGTAATGGTGCAACTATTTCAAGATATGTAATTCTGTATTTCTGCTATAGAAATACGATTGAAAAAAAGACGTCCGTTCGCAGGGAAGAAATTTCCTTGCTGAAACTGACAACCAGCGTTGCCACTACAAACATTTTTTTCCTACCAAAAAACCAACCAAAATCCCTTGTAGCCGACCTATAAATCAATATAGGATTAGGATAAACCAAAAATTAAATTAAGAATTTAGTTTTTTCTATTACTAAACTATATACTATTTAATAACACATGTTTTAAAATTAATAACAAAATATAGTACTTGAACGTGCAATTTACGATTAAGTCCTGAATCTCCCAAAATCGAATTGGACCGACCCCTCCACCAAATCTTAAAATTTTAAATCCTATCCGACCAAATTTGGTAGAAAAAGCCCAAAACGGCAACGCTGCTGACAACACAATATCAGTGTTGTCGACTATATTAGTTTCCTTTTTTTTGGTTTATACGCCTTTTTGCATAAATTAAGTCAAAGTAGATTGATATGAATCATGGTGCTGCTAGTATTCGTTAGTACGGTTATACATTGGCTTAAATTTACTTTACTTCACTTTACACATTTGATTCTAAGAAGATTAAGGCCAAACTTTCCGAGTTACGGGCCCGAAAGTCCGGAGATATAATTAGACCTAACTCCTGTGTTCTACGTCGTTGGAAAGCTTATCAAAATACCTTTTCAGATGCCGGGGCGACATCAAATCCAATTTTTTTTTTTTTGGTTATTTTTATGGTATTTTTAAATATCCTAAAAACGATCCACGAAAACGGCGATTTTTTACTTTTGCAGTGTAAATACTTAATTCATAATATTTTCGGTAATTAATGGAATAATGGTACAAATCAGGAACTGTATTAAAGCTAAAGATCTTGGCATTAATGTTATAACAACAAATACACACCTTCGTATTAGTAATATCTTGAGTTTAGACCCTTTTTCCATCAAAATATAAATAGTAGTGACAGAACATTCTCGCTCTCTCGTCATCAAACAAAATTGCATAAAATCATATATCGTCTTTTAATTTTTTGAAAGCGTGTCGGTCAATCCTTTATTTTCTCATTTGTTTCGTACGTTGCGCATTTTGATTAGGTACAGCCGATACTGTGTTACACTCAGTGTCTGGCAACTCTACACGCAGCTTTGCAAAACGGTTGTTGGCGGCCATGTATGGTGCCCCCGAAACGGTAATCGTGAAAATTTTCTGCAAGATCGGCATCAACGTTGGAAAAAAGAAAAAAAGAAAAGGAAAAGAAAGAATTTGAATTTTCAGTCATTTAAGTGAAGTTATGAAAAAAATATAATTCTCTGTCATTCAATTGAAGTTACCAAAGCAATAGTTCGTCCATGGCTTGATTTCAATACTAATTGTGCCGTCAGAAGTGTTGGATTTAGGTCTTTTTCAAATGCTTTGAAGAAAAATGGTCTAATCTTCAATTGGGACTGAAGCTAAATAAGACTGAATGAGTTCAGCCTCTTTACATCGTAGCCACAATTCACAATTGTCCACACACAAAAAATGGTGATCCGCTAGAGTTTCTTCCCACAACTACAAATAGCTGCGGTGCAAGCGGCAGGCCCTTGTCGTATCCGCGATAGCAAAAAAAAAACCCAGTTGTGAGAGACGAGTGAGTCAATTTTAATGAATAAATTACTACGGTGCGACTCTCGACTTCATCTGGATAAACGCGTATGTAATAAATTGAAAAACCATGCGGAGGCGTACAATGAAAACCACCGAAATTGTAGAAAGGAAGATACCACGTTTGATGGAAATGCTGATGTGTCACTGGTAAGTCCTGATAAAAGGTTTAACATTTTTCATTCAATTTATATAATTTAGATTAAGAGGAAATATTCCTGAATTTCTATGTTGAGGGATATGATTTCTTAACCCTCTAAACCGCAACAGTGCTCAAGGAACATTCTTTTAAAAATTTGGGGGTAAGTGGGTTATATTGCTGTTGTCCCTTCTCTTCTATATCTCGGATGGTCACTTCTGCACCATTAAAAATGTCACAGATTTAATAGAAATTCCCCGTGTGTTAAGCCCAATACGTTTTGCGTACCTTCATTTGGTGCTTATACCAAGGACCGATATATTCCAAACGTAGTTAAAGTTACTTTCCCATTATATTGAACAACAATTTATTGTAAATTGACATACATTTGTGGTTTCTACAGAGGCAGGTTCATAAATCGGGACATATTTTCTTATTGGTCCATTTTATATATTGTGTCGAGTTTGATAAACATCGGGTATTATAATGGAGTTCAGGGCGTACATTTGTATGGGGCTATATTAAAATATGAACCGATATATAACAACTTTTTGAGGGACAAGAATTTAATCAGATAGGATAATTTGTATGAAGGCAAGATTAATAATTTCAATAGTGTTACCCCTTAAGTAGATGTAAGACAATCTGCAACGCTTCATCGAAATTGGTACATATCTACGACATGCTTTTTCTAATCACAAAAATAGGTTGTCACGTGAGCAGAAGGGCGCACATGCGATTTCTTCCAAACAATTGTTTTGGTTCTGTTATTATTTGATTGATTCCTATAGGTGCATAATTTTCACCTAGAGTTTGCATACGTACAAATCGGCTGCACAGGGCCTTGGCCAGACTGCCCGACTGCTTTGTAGACTGTTATTGGCAACCTCCTGCCTGTATATCTTCCTCAGACCGGTACAGAGATTAATTGTTGCAATGCCTTTTGCAAATGTAGACAGTCTGAGTGCTTTTGCCGAAGTAATAATTATCACGTTTGTCATCTCTAGATGAAAACACACATAGGTAAGACTACTTAAGTCTATTTGCAGAAGTAGAAGCAAAGACCATTTAATACACAGACGCCTTAAGTCGCCTGCTAAATATTTCCGAAAGGGGGCGTATGTTTTGTATTGTCAGCATAACCAGTATTTTCTCTGATCTCCTCTGATCTCCTCTGTAAAACTTTCAAATGTTGCCATGACATCTGGAGTGTGCTTCCGAACTCATGCGTAAGAAAACGACTTGCGACGTCTGCCCTCTGTATGGTCTTTGGTAGAAGTAGTTCAAGTTAAGTTCTGAAAACAATATAATTCTCTGAAGTTCCCAAAGCAATGAAATCATTAATGCCTTGACTTAAATTGCAGCAAATCTGTCAGAATTGTGGATTTCTTTTTCAAATCGTAACGCAAGCAATTGTTCTAAAGCCCACATCCCTGAAATCAACAAAAAACCCCATAATGAGTTCATTCTCCTCGCAACGTAATTGCAATTGTCCAACTACACCAGCTGGCAAAAATAATACAAAACGCAACAGTGATCCACTAATGTGTCATACAACTACAAATAGCTGCTGTGCAAGCGGCAGGCCTTCTTGTTCATTGACAAGAGACTCCATTTGAGAGAGAAACGCGCGTCCGAAGCGCATTATAATGAATAAGTTGCTATGGTGCGCTGTCGACCACCTCTGGATAAAAGAGAATGTAATATTTGCGAGAATCGCCTAAAGACGAACGATGAATGAAATGAAAGGCAAATCTAGAAACAAATTCTTACGCAAAAAAAACCGATTATTCGCCCTTTTATGTAGCTTGGAATTTGTAGACTGTCAGTGGATAAAGTTCGATTAAGATTATATAATAGTTTGAACGGGAAAATATTAGAAAATTCGCTTTTTCTTTCTCCGAACTACAAAATATAAGTACAGGAAATATTTCCCATAGAAGTCTATTCCATTCTGACTAAGCTAGTGCTACGGAATGGAGTATAATTTTCTTATTTGCCATTCAACAAAATCGTTAATCTACAGATAAATGTCTTAGGACATTCTACGATCCGACACTCATTACAGGAAACAAGTCTAACTCTGGTTATCAAACACAACGATTTTATGTAGCACCCCTTAGATCTCCAATACAGCACCAGCTCTAAACTCCTACGTATTTTTCCATGTATGAGCAGAGGGTGAACTTCTTACAAATCGGAGAGCTGTGCACTAACTTATATACACTTTAGTCTTTCATCACAAAATAAGAAAATATCTGACGTAGATTCATCTATATTTTGAATCCACTTTCATGATTTGATAAATCAAAGTTCTTATCAGAAGTTCTATACAGAGGACAGACGTCACAAGTCGTTTGCTGAACATTTCCAAGAGGGGTTTTAATCAGTAGTTGTTTTAAAAAAAAACATTATTTGCTTTGAAAACTTTTCAAAATGTTTTCAAATATTGCCATGCCAATTACTGACATCTAAAGTGTGTAGCCGAACTAATGCGTCAAAAAACGACTTGGGACGTCTGCCCTGTATTTGCTTTCTATTCATTGTTCACTTTAAATTTCCATTATTACAATTGTTTTTACATTTCAAAATTTTCAGATTTTTTTTATCAATTTCGATTTTCTCCAAATTTACTAATTTTTTCTTTCTTTATGCAAAATTCCCAACATCAAAATTAAATGCAAACTTGGAACAGATATACATACTATCTCCCGCTGAACATCTTACTACTCGTGACATCGTCACAGCCAGAGCCTTTGCCCGGAAATGTATTCAGCCGGTTGTAGTCAGGACGCATCCTGCTGTCCTAATGAATGTCACCAACTTAATAATTACTGTAACATGTCCAATCACTCCGTCTCATCCTATGCTGCAGTCGGTCCATGCTGCGAACATCGATCGTATTTCCAATGTGAACCCTCAGCATCTTATACCAAGTTTTCCAATGTGCCATTTCCTCCAAAAGCTTCTAACCGAACGTTGACGTCCTCAAATAAAGCCATGAATCTGGCGGTGAAAACTAGAAAGAAATTGAAAAGGAAAGCGACGAAGAAGAATGAGGAAATTGGTGGAGAACAAATGACGGATGAGACAAAAGGTGATCAAAGAAAAATCGATGTGAAGGAAGATAATTTTAAACTGACAACTGAGGATGAAACCTCTGAGGAGAGCTCGGATTCGAGTATAATCGTCGGGTCGTATACCAAAATACAATCGCATGGACATGAAAAAGACTCCTGCAAAGATCGACATTACACGAATAACAATGAGAATATTTTGAAACCAAAATGTCCTTTTAATACGGGAGTACATGAAGAATATGCAACTAATGAGGTGTTCAATATCATTACGGACAACAATCTGGTTATACGTAGTCACTACAAATGCCCCCACAATTGCAGATGTGATCGCAGCAATACCCCAACTTCCCACTTGAATAGCAGAAGTTGTCTACATCAACAGAATACAGGCAAACTATATTCCAATGGTTGTTCCAAAATTATCAAGATAAACGGTTTGAATTATGCCCACTGTTCTTGTCGACTCAGTCAGCAATGCGTCACCGAATCGGATGAGGTTGTGGCTAAGACTAAACATACGCGGAATAGTGCAGATCGTAGTGGGATCAGGACATCTTCATTCGACTCTCAGACCGACCAAATAGACACAAGCTACGAGGAAAGCCCGTTTAAAAAATGCCAAAGGGGTGTTATGAATTCTACTCCGACACCTCAGCAGACTGGCTGTAATCAAGTTGGCCCTGACGATCATCCGAATCTAAGCAAACGTATTGAAGAGATTTGTGCCGATTTCCTGAATACATTCAGTGATAATATTTTGGAATCGGTGGAAAATTGTGTTAAGGACACGTTGCCTGGGTACTGTTCCCATATGATGGCGCAAATGGATGAATTGTGTGTGAAATTCGAGAGAAACGAAACGATGATGTCCCATCTGCAGTGCAGTATTATGGAAAGTGAGTATGTAGAACTATTTCATAAAGTACAACCTTAACTAAAATAAAAACACCGTCTAAATAGGACTAAGCTCAGACTGGGTTTATTACGTGAGTTTTCTGCAATATTAGACCACGAGCATCTAGAATCTAAAAACCATAATTTTTGTAGAACGCCATAACGTACTGGCCAAAGTGACTCTTGCTTCACCTAGAGAACAGCTGCTCTATAGTTCGTTTAGATTTAGGAATGTAACATAGTCGGTTTGATTAAATGCAGCCAGAGTTTTAGGTGCAACTTAGTTCTAGAGGGCAGTTCATGTTCCAGATATTTATCATCAAAGAGATGTATATGGCAACAGATCACTGGCACCCAGCCATTCCAGTTGATTCACACAACGAATCGTCAGCTGTCACATAGTACACCCAGATTCACAGAGTATGTTTTATCAAAAGACCGGTTGGGTTTAATTTTCACTCAGTTTAGGAGCAGTAAGCGCTTTAATAATCTTCTTTATTCTACTCAAAAGCCTTATAAACTTTTGTTTTTCCCAGAAATGGCCGAACAACATGAAAATACTTTGCAACAGTTTCGTGCACTGTCAGAGTTTCTAATGGATACTGAAGGCAATAAGGATGGGCGACAAAACAATACGCAGTCGCCGATAATGTCTTCAACCACTGAAAACAAGGAGGTTCAGTGTGACCTGAATGTGGCTGAGGTGGTCACGGCTTCAAAAGACGATTTTGAGAAAACCAAAAAATATTCTTGGGCTTCAAAGGATGACAGAGAGTGTGAGAATGCCGGGACAACAGATAACAGTGGCATCGTCTCCGGATTGAGTAGTACAAAAAGTAGAAAAACAACACGTAAATGTTGTTCACGCCATACTGAAATGGAAGAACCCAATCACAAACACCCTACTCCAAACAACCACACTGAGTCTTGGGATATGAAGGGAGAAGTTGCAGTTGCAGGCACAGCGGCTCCATTCAACGATTGTTTGTATATTAATGTCCCACGAACATTCAGTAGTAGGCGTAATGAAGATCGCTTGGCTTCCAGTCATATCAATACCATCAGCGCTTGTAAACTGATCTGTGATAATAATAATCAAAATATCCCAACTACGGCACAGCAGTCATGTTATAGCAACAGATCTCTTGAAACATGCCAGCCTTCACCATCATCACGCAATTTAACAACACTCCCCACTGGGAGCACAAAACAAAACTCAAACGTGAATGTCTCCCACATAGTTAGAAAGGGGCAGTCACCATCGAGTGTGGTGAGTGCCCATGCTGTGGATCAATGCAATAATACGCTTGCAAGATGTCTTCGTACCTATGAGCTCCACGCCAGTAGTTTTGCCGCAGATTCAGAAGATAATACTTTTTCTTGTTTAGGCGGTGAACGTATGAATTCCTCTGCAAAGACATCTCAAGGTGTCGGTGAAACTGGTTCGGAATCTGATGCCGTAATGGGAAAATCTTCATTCATTCTCCATTCGAGGAACGACAATCAGTAAAAACGCAATATAAGTGATTGTTTCCACTGGGATGTTTAAAAATGTTCTACAGGTTTTGTGAATATTTTCGTAATATTAAAAAATCATGGCATATTTTTAGGCTGCACTGGCTGTGGTAGCTAAAAAGACAGGGTGCGGATTGTCAACCATAGAAACCTGTTTCTCTTGTATTCTGTAAATGCTTATTGCTGCATGTCACAGAATACCAGAATATTGCGTTAACAAAATTGTTGTTACACAAATAATTTACATGATAAATAGAGCAAGCCATGCTTTGCATTTTCCAGAATATGGGGTTTTACGTTTGTTTCACTTTCCGTTTTAAATGAAACGTATTTGAAATTCTAAAAAGTGTTGAGAGACTCTACTTTAGAATACGCGCATGGATAGCAACGAATGGTTGTGGCTATCTGTCGATTTCCAATTCAATAAAAGGAGACTCTCTTGGTTGTTGTGCTGTATGTCTAAAGTGGCATGTTGTATAAACTGGAAGGTCAGTCTTAACCTCTAACACCCAAATTGTTTAAATCTTTAAACGAATGTGCCTCTCAAGGTGTGCGTCGGGACACTCTTACGGGTTAGAGGGTCAAATCAGTGTTGCCTACTGCAATATCTCGAAGATCGAATGGAGATCGCTCGAGTGGGAAAATCAGTGGATTTAATGGAATGGTCATTGTTTCTCAATTCTTTCTTAGCATTGTATTTTTACCTCAGATTGTATTTATATTGTATTTGTACAGGTTTTATTTAACCTATTTTCTTTGAAGACTTTACGAGGAAAAGTGTTACCTTGGCATTCCTGAACTACCAACTGCCAGCATGACTGTGTATTTTTCTCTGTAGCCTCTAAATCTCCTTAGCACTTGGAATTGAAATAAATTAACTCTTATCTAAAAGAAACACACATCTCATTACTTATACAGAACTCAACATGGCAGAACTTAAAACCATCTCTAGTTTTCATTACATCTACAAATTTCAAAGTATAATGAAGATTACACATGTCTAAATTAAGGGATTTTTATTTTAATACAAAATTAATACAACGCATCTATTTATATGTTGGATGTGAGCTAGAGGGAAAAAGTTCGTCATCATGGTTCTACTGAGTCAAGCGCAGAGGCATGTAACTTTTCCATCAGACACTGCACTCCAAAGTTTCTCAACATTTGTTTTTTTTAATTTTCTTAATATCATTCCAATGTTTTTGGAGGGTTGGTGTTGGTGCGTCATCATTTTGTTGATGAAAGTATTTCCATGGAATTGCAGCAGCAGCGGCATCAATTGTTCACTTGTTCACAAAAATAACCATGAACAACGTTTTGTTGGATATTTGTGAATAGTCGTTATTAAAGACAATGCAATTTTAGTTATATTTAGAAAGATTTTATTGACAAAACACCGTGTGTTTTGTGTAATTTGCTAAGGATTACAAATAGTGGAGGAGCTCCACTCCACTTGACAACAAACCCAATTATCCGACAAATCTTTACAATAAATTCATAAATGAATTTGTGAGCTAATACTTTTTCGAACATCAGATTTAAGTTACTCTACTCTGTCATCTAGCGCTGGAACTGGGTCATCTTCTTCAACCAGGATTCATACTATTGCTTAGGCCCTCGGGGTCTCTTCAACCTAAACCATGGTGTGTAATAACACACGATTCGGCTAACAGATCAACAAAATACCAAGTAAACTTGTTATACCCGTAGTATTTAATTCGTGAATTCAATGTATGGTCGAATTCATTTTTGAGTACAACCAAATTAAAATGTTTAACAAGAACAAGACTGAGTTTAACAATATATTCTTTTTTTTTTATAGAGAAAATGTATGGCCCGGCACAATGCGTGATTTGTTATCGGAAACTGCAATAAACCGAATGGGGAGTGATGAAATACTGGTGAACTTCATGTCTACATGTGAGAGTATGTGTGTTGCCTCACTGGCTTCAACCATAGCCAGAACGATACTCATTCCAGATCTCCGGTCAGATCTAGACCAAAAAAACGAATGATCTGCCGACTATTAATGGAAATATCACAAGAAATACCACCACAATGGATTGGAGGTAAGTGAAATTCTTTCAATTATTTTTACATTTAAATCATTTTTGTAGTTAGAATTCCAAAAATAGGAATGCAAAACATTTTTTTAAAGAGCTTGATTGGATTATTGATTTATTTATGGTTAAATTGCACAACAAGACCTTTTTTCGGTCTTATAGTTATTGTACAGGTTATAAGATATAAATATTTAAATACGAAATTAATATTAGTTAAGAGACTTGAAAAAAAATAACACACACTAATTGGTAAGACATCAACTCTTGCTTAGAATTCCTGCTAAGGGTAAAAGTACCGATTTTTCAATAGGCTTCTACTCCAGCCAGGACAAAATTATGCTCATTATGTACGACATTTCTTGACTTGTAGTCTAACCGAGCTAATAGTGTGCAATTTCTTCAGATTTCATTTTTTTCAATTTCAATTTTACTTTATTAAATATAACATTCAAGTTTAATGTCGTTAGCATGCGTAAAATAAGAGCTTAGGAATTTAAATTTCTTTTCTACTTTATAACTACAGTCAAACTTCCCTGTATTGAATCTTGACGGGACCAGAAAATTACTTCATTATAAAGAAATTATATTTTTTTGTCCACATTTTAATTAAATTTTTACATCTTTCTTAAATGAAGCCTGCAGAGTAGCCAAATCAGCAAACGGATAAAAGGCTTCGTCATCCCATCTTTCGAAAATCCTGCCTTTCTGAAACAATTCGCAATTGTTTCTGGTTTTACAAAGGCATTCCACACTGTGCTTATATTTAATTGTGACAATATGTTCATCAAAATTCGTTTTCTGTAAAGTTTTTTTTATGTTGTAGATAAGGGTTGAAGCAAGGACGTCATGTTGGGTGGAAAATACGCAAGCTCAATATTTGGCAGCTTATCTTTTACCTCAACAAAAAGTAAAACCAAGCTCTAAAAGCCACTTCGTAAAGATGTCACTTGTCATCCGGGATTTTTTTGTTGAACTGATAACACTACTCAACAAAATGAAAAAAATTTCATGTACTCCGGATGCGATAATTTTTTCTGTGTAGATAACCTTGAGATGAGCTCGAAAAACGCAATAAAAATTTTTTTTTTTCGTTTGGTTTTTGTTTTATTTTTTTTTTTTTTAATTTTAAAAAATTTTTTTTGGTTAATTTGTTTCGTCCGGCATAACTCGGGAACCACTACCCCGATTTAATTGAATTAAATTTTAAAAAATTTAAAATTACAATTCCCTTAATCTGTTCATATATTGTTTTCATATATTGTTTTTTTTATTACTTTTACGTAAAGTCACATAACCTATGAGCAAAATGAGACAAAGATCATGAAAATCGATGCACGCGTTTCGCTTTTATTCGCAATTGAGTAAAGGTATGAATTTCAAATATATTCAAATTTCATATATTTTTGTCACCCAACAAATTTTAATTTTTTTTGTAATAAAAAAGAAAAAACCTTACCATAGACAAAGTTGTGCATATGTCGAGCAAATTTTTGAAATTCATACCTTTACTCAATTGCGAATAAAAGCGAAACGCGTGCATCGATTTTCATGATCTTTGTCTCATTTTGCTCATAGGTTATGTGACTTTACGTAAAAGTAATAAGATTTGACTTTTTTTTTCATTTTGGATTTTTTATGGATTTTTTAAAAAAAAAAAATTTAAATCTTTAGGCAAAAAATAAGTTTTTTCCTTTATATATTAATTTTTAACTTGGAAACTGTTGCTTGTATAGGAAAACAATATAGGAACAGATTAAGGGAATTGTAATTTTAATTTTTTTAAAATTTAATTCAATTAAATCGGGCTAGTGGTTCCCGAGTTATGCCGGACGAAACAAATTAACCAAAAATTTTTTTTTTAAATTTAAAAAAAAAAAAATAAAACAAAAACCAAACGAAAAAAACAATTTTTATTGCGTTTTTCGAGCTCATGTCAAGGTTATCTACACAGAAAAAATTATCGCATCCCGAGTACATTTTGACTGTTGACTAGTGTAATCCACATCTAGAGATCTTACTCCTATAAAACATGTAGGATTTTTCTATCACAAGCAGTTTCAGTTTATCCAAACCAGTCATATTGCCTGCTACTGGGATAGTAATTCTCCCTTTGCTCTGTTTTCCTCCAAAGCATTTCTCCTTTTTGAATGCCAGTGTTTTGTTTGGCAAACATTTGAAAAACAATCCAGTCTCATCGGCATTTTGATCATATCATATCAATCTCGGTAAAACGTTCCTAATCCATTCATCACGATCTCTTATGTTGGCGTCAGCACTTTCCCCACATCAGGATTTTGCTACAATAAATTTGTCTAACCATTATGTGCTAGCTTCAAAATCTTCGTGACTCAATGAATCAGCGAACTCTTTGACTTTTTGCTTTATTACTGGCCCAGATATAGATGGTTTTTACCACCTGCAGCAGTGACCCTATTGAGCATTGTTTCATCAATATCCCCAAAAAGGCAGGTTCGGAACCTTTTGCGTTTAGTGCTCAATTGCTCGTCTTCTACATTTTTAGAATTACTGCTTTGTTTTTTTTTTAAATATTTGATAACGTGGTAGGAAGGATTCCAAACTGTTTAGCTACATATTTTTTTACTCCTTCAACTTTATTGATAATTAATAATTGGTTTCAAGAGAAACGCTGCTGCGCTGCGTCATTATCGATTCACTGAACACCGGCAACTGATGCCATAATTGTTATTGATGTGACTTTATTCTTCTTTTTTTGTTCTGATTTTCCTCATTTGGGAATCCCCTAATTATATGTGACTTTATTCTCGGTACACAGAGCTGTTAGCGTGCGTAACAAAAAATTGTTTGAAAAATTCATTATAAGGAGACAAAAACGCATATGAGTCAAATTTACACCTGCAAAATTGTTTCATTGGTTTTTGTTACATTTTCCCTCCACATAAACAACAAATTATTATGCAGTCGAACTTCTCTATAGTGAAGCTCTCCCTATAATGAATTGTTTTCAAAAACACAGCTTTTTGCTTGCCATTTTCTTGTACTTTGATCTCCTTATAATGAATTTCTGTACAGTGAAGTTTATGTGGAAGGAAAAAGTTACAAAAACATTTATAATTTTTTTTTTTGATTTCTAACTTAAATAAGACTACGTTTAGTTTATTCAAATTACGATGAAATCAATTCATTAAAGTGTGAATACTGAGATATCTCGCATCTTCTCTTAAAGTTATGTTGCAGTCTAGCAATTTTAACATGGTCGAATTCGAAACTAGCAAGTTGGTGTAGTCTTTTCGTAGAATAAAAACCATGGTAGCCTTTATCTCATTATGAGTTGTGTATTCTGTGTGACACCTGTAGTTTTTTGATGTAACATTTAGCCGAAGATGATCATACTGAAACAGAGTAGTATTACTGGTGTAAATATCGCTTTAGTGGCTAGTATCCTGTTTTCCATATTAAGTTCAGATTTCAGGTTTCTAAACGTATACATAATTAAATTACAAAATGGAAATAAATTTAAATTCAAATTATGCGGGTAACTTTATTGATTTTATCCACTACGTATGGAATATGATTTTAAAATGTTTTTTTCTGCAATCGAGTATGACTCCTAACTATTTAACTTTATCTTTCCATTCAATATCGTAATTTATGAAACGTAGACTACTTGTGGTGTATAGCATGGCTTACGTTTGCTGGTGAACAAATTGTCTCGGTTTTCTCTGGATTTATTAGTATTCGCCATTTATGGAAATAGTTGTTTAGCTCAGTTAATCCGAACTTCAAATTGAAGTTGTTACTGCGATGAAGATGCTACTCCAGAATAGGATCTTATAGTTTTGTATACTACCTCTCATTGAGAGGACTAAATTTCAAACTCATCCTTTATTTCCTGTCATGTTACATGAATCCGTGAGGTAAATCCAGCAAATGTATGTTTTCACAGCGATAATAATACTCCGGTTGAGGATTTTCGCTTTTTCAAGTATACCGTGGTGTTGTTTCCATTCAATCCATTAACACGAAGGTACTCCTCGTCCTTCTGTGTAGTAAACACTTGCATACATATACATGTATTTTATTTGGGTAAATATTGTGTATATCCTCGGTTTACATACAACACTCTGTTGTAGTTTATAATTTGTTGGTTTTAGCATTTGTACGGATGTGCACTCCCCCCCTACTCTTCCCTGGTAGTTTTGATATTACGACAGGGATATGGTGCCGCTGTTGTTGTTGCAACATCATCATCATCATCATCCTCATCCGCCCCCCAACACTGTTTGCATAATGGAATTTTAATTAAGCTTTTTTTTGACAGCTTGAAGCGGAATATTTCGCATAGACTAGAGATAAAACGGTGTGTGCGTGCGGTGTTTCTTATCACGCCTCCATGGATTAAGTGAATAGTACTTGTCGAAATTACAGGGAGAAAATATTTACAAATTGAGGCTACAATGGGAATATACGAGTACAGGTGTGTACGAGGGCAGTATGCATTTTAACGTAGTCTATTAACAGATGGTATTTGGCAGCAGCAGTGTGGAGTTTTTTTGGCGAACTTTGAGGAAAGGTCAACAAGGCAGGGAGCGAGCCTAACAGCAGGACTAAGCAGTGTAGATTAGGTGGGGGCTACGTAGTGTAGTCAAACACAGGCGGCCAAGACTTTGGCTGCGACGTAGATTAGACGGCGTAATGTGGGCAGCGTTCTCGAACACACGGGGCAGAGATTCCGAGTGGGAGACAGTGACAGCGACATCGATGAGTAGGGTGGTTCGCTATTAGTAAAGACGCAGAGTTGGATACAGCGACGTATGTAGATCAGTAGGCAATGGCAATGGTCAGCGGTCTTAAACCACGCTAAAAGAAAAGGAGATAGGGCCAGGCAATGAACCAGACACATTCCCCCTGCTTGTTTTTCTCGTTGTTCCAGATGTGTGACTGAATGACTGAACAGCTCACAACTCGAATCAACACTTGACCATGACAGTAAACTGAGTAGTCCAGAATATGAGAAAGATGTGACAAGGGCCAGTTCCTCAGTAAGTGCCTTCTTTTAGTTGCTGCTTACTGTCTGCGGTGCTCAAATTTGTCTGAAGAAAAGATAGTGCGCTTTTAGGCGGTCAAATCTTAATATATATTTACCCTCGACACTGATTCACTGATTCACTGACTCTGTCACGCAGTACGTAGGAATTTAAATAGGCATTCTATAATTTTCTATAAATAATAATAATAAAAAAAATAATATTTTTTTTTGCACAGAAATTGTGTTTTCCCCAAATTTTTTTTTTTCCAAAATTTTTTTTTTACAAATTTTTTTTTTTTACAGAAATTTTTTTTTTCAACAAAAAATTTTTTTTTCCACAAAATTTTTTTTTTCAACAAAATTTTTTTTTTCCACAAAAATTTTTTTAATTATGGCCACGCTTTCTAGACAGTTCAGCCAACTATAAATCACTTCATTCCCGACATATAATTCTATTCACGACACAAACAATTATCCCTCATGTCATGCGAAATAATGTTTAAGATCATTGCTTATTTTCGCCCCCCCAAGTAAATTCAACAAAAAATTTCCCCACGCCCGGAGGCCCTGAAGCCATTCAAAAGCGTCGCTATGGCAGCTATTTGGAAACAATTTAAAATTGTTTAATTTCACGTTAAATTATGAGGCACCCACCGTCAACACAACAATTAAATGCCCTTTTAATTAAAACAAGGACAGGCATTTCTTTGGGTGAAAATGCTTGGAAAACATCTCCTTAGTCAAGGGGAAAATTCAACGATGAACTTTTTGAATATTAAAGAACAACAGACCGTAGCGCCAGCATCGAAGTTGAGTATTTTTTTTTGTTTACCAGAAACAGACATAATAAACCCCAACAAGAAGGGACGGGTAACGACACCAACAATAATAACAGCAGCGTGAAGACAGGGGTGGAATACCTTTTCGGAGGGGTCTAGGGTAAACTATGTAAAGGGGGGGGGGGGTCCTTCGTGAAAGATAAGATCGAACACACTTCAATCCAATTTCAAATGACAGAATTATGTTCAAGTATTTCCAGTCAGATGTTTGACAGTTAGAATTTCCGAGAATATATTCCAGTCCTGTACAGCCCAGTATTCTCGGACAATGTTATTTATCGTTTCTTTTGCCGCAATTGTGGGCTGTTTTTTCTCCGCGATCCCTTTCATGCAGCTGTGTTGTGTTATAGCCAGCCATTTTCGCATCTGTGGTATTTCCCTACTTTTTCTGTGGCTGCTATAGACTTTGAGTGGGGAATAGGATTCCACTGCTCTATAATATCATCGGGGTCATTGTAGAAATTGGAATTGGTATGGGGAAATGGACATGCCGACTGCACTGCACTCTAAATTCGCCAGGGCAGTCATGTGAGAAGATAACCATAACAGAATTTTATTTCCTTCTTTATGTAATATTATTTGATCATAAGTAACGAAATTTGTTTTAACTTTTGTTGTTTTTCCTAAATTAGATCCATCAGAATGAAGCTGAAGTAGTAGGAGCTGACCGTCTTATTTCCTATTTTATGAATCGAACATAGTTCACTGAGGTTCTAATCACCAGACGTGTTTTCATTCATTTCAGATTGGGCAGACTAGCTTGAACCTAATCAGCTCATCATTGAACATAATCAGCTCACATTTTGGTTAATGAATGGGTATTCAAAGGCGTCATCTCTGAGTGGTAGCTTACTTCAGTTGGATCTTTGGTCTGTAATAAGTTGTACAATATTAGAAATGTATGTAATCAGATTTCCGTGTTCATAAATTTACGAAATTGTGCCATGTCTTTTGTTTGTCGCTTAATTCGTTGTTAGAATTATCTTGTCTCGTTGTCATTCCCCTCATACTCATCCATAATCTACCGAGATTTTCGTCTTTTCACATCTTTTCTGCATAGTAAACATGGATTTGTTCTCTCATCGTCGTTTGGCCGTGTATTTGTTAGAGATTTGTTGTCAAAACTCCGTGCTTATTTTACAACTGGGTTTTTGGGGGAAATTCATTTCAGGCCCCTGGGCCGCGGCCTTTGATAATAGATGATCCATCCATGCAGAGCCATAAACATTCTTCCGTGTTACGTTTAATTTCATGTCATGCCTGTAAAATTTAAGAAACATTTCGACACAGACTGTCTGTCTCTAAACTTAAAGTGTGCTTATCATTAAAGCGAGCACTACCAAAATGACCACATTATGTGCGTCGAAGTACATTCGGGAAATCGTTACTTTTGGGGGGTGTCGAGTGTTTTGGTTTTTTTCTTTCGTGGTGGAATTTATTTCTGGCTTCCACCCCTTCTCCACCCAACCAAATAATTCCGGGGTGGCTGTGCTGTTTTATCTGGGTTCATTGCAGCATTCATTCAACGACGCCGTATGGGTGGCTTGTCGCATAAGGTTGCGGGTCAAAATGTTTGCAATATTTAATACTCCATTACTTAACAGACATTACAATTTCCATCTGTTGTGCGAGGGCATGGTGACATCGGCGCCAACTGATGGGAATGGCAACAGTATTATCTCTGTAGCTTCATGAGCAGATGGATATAATGCGACTTCGCTGAACTTTAGGTAAGAAGTATTAAAAGTGATAAAAGCTTATTTCGTTGTTATTATGGGGGGAGA
This sequence comes from Hydrotaea cyrtoneurina, assembly GCA_958296145.1. NCBI lineage: Eukaryota > Metazoa > Arthropoda > Insecta > Diptera > Muscidae > Hydrotaea > Hydrotaea cyrtoneurina. The sequence goes on from OY282512.1 coordinate 24,920,341, forward strand.
GAAGGGGGAGTGTAATAAATAAGGGAGTGATTTCTTTGTACTCTTATTAAATAAAGTTGCGTGTCAAGGGGAACTGCTGGTGTGTGGTGGGTAGGGGTTGTGTGAGGCAGTTTTAAGAAAATCGAATCAGCTCTTAGAGACAGGGTGTTGAAGTCCGATCATATCCATTGCCATTTTGTTACATTACTCATATAAATTTCGGAAATGAATGAACAAATAGGGAAATAATCAAAAAATTAAAACAAAAAGTGACTGAGTCAGTGAATCAGTGTCGAGGGTAAATATATATTAAAAATAAGATAAAAGCTTCAAAAGTTGTAACCCTTTTCTATTTAGGGTGAGATGGTTGAAACACCCTGTACTTCTGGGTTTTCAAATTCCACTTCAGTGAGAAATTTTATATGGAACCAAATTGAACACTAATTCTTAATCATATAGAAATTCAAATCAAATATTATTCTCCAAAAAATTTCCCGAAATATGATTTAGTAAACTAAATCAAGGTCGAGGTCACTTTTTGTTTTAATTTTTTAATTATTTCCCTATTTGTTCATTCGTTTCCGAAATATCAGTCACGCAGTACGTAGGAATTTAAATAGGCATTCTATAATTTTCTATATAAATAATAATAATAAAAAAATAATATTTTTTTTTGTACAGAAATTGTGTTTTTCCCAAATTTTTTTTCTTACAAATTTTACAACAATTTATTTTTTTCAACAAAAATTTTTTTTTTCACAAAATTTTTTTTTCAACATTATTTTTTTTTTTCACAAAATTTTTTTTTTCAACAAAATTTTTTTTTTTCAAGAAAAAATTTTTTTTTCAACAACATTTTTATTTCAACAAAAATTTTTTTTTTCAACAAAATTTTTTTTTTCAAGAAATTTTTTTTTTTCAACAAAATTTTTTTTTTCCACAAAAATTTTTTTTTTCAAGAAAAGATTTTTTTTTCCAACAAATTTTTTTTTTTTCCACAAATTTTTTTTTTCCATATTTCAACGGGTTCCATAGGCGCATTACAACTTACTAGTTCATTGATATTTGACAAGTAGAAACTACGCCATTACTAGAAATGGAACGATACACGCTTCAACAAACGCATTGAAATTATTAAAATTCACTACAAAAATGGTGAACATTTTGCAGTCACAGTTCGCAAAACCAAAATATTTTTGGGTCGTCGTGAAGCAGCTTGTCGGACGGCAATATAGAAATTGGAGGACAAATTCGAGCTGTTGGAACAAGTTAGTGATTTGCGGAATAAAACCCATGCACGTCGCTCAAGAACAACTGAGAATATGGCTGCTGTAGCCCAAAGTGTTGAAGAAACCGCAGGTTTTTCCATTCCTCGGCTTTTTTTGGAATTGGCCACTCCACAAACGTCATTACACCGTATTTTGCCTTAAGACTTGGGTCTTAGGCTTATAAAGTCCAGTTAACACAAGAACTCAAGTCGGCCGATCATCAACAATGTCGTGTCTTTGCTGATTGGGTCCTTGAAATGCATAAAAATGATCCGGAATTCCATCCGGAAAATCATCTTGACTGATGATGCCCATTTCCACCTCGATGGCTACGTCAACAAGCAAAATTTGGGGCATTTGGGGCTCGGAAAACCCAAGAGTTATTGTTGAGATGCCTCTCCATCCTCAACGTTTGATTGTTTGGTGCCGGTTATGGTCCGGCTGGGTCATTGGACCTTACGTTTTCGAAAATGAGGTTGGATCAACAGCTACGGTGAATGGATTGCGCTATCGAGAGATGATTATTGACTGTTTATGGTCGGAGTTGGATGATATTGATCTGGACAATGTTTACCTTCAACAAGAAAAAAAAGCCCTAACTTTTTTTCCATGGATAAATTCAAAGATTCACAGTTGAGGCCAAGTGTTAAGGTCCCAGAAAATACTCCGGGATCGTAAAAACTTAAATACAAATTTCACAATTGAAGAATGAGTTCAAGTTCATGTTTTGTCTGATTTATTCGGCCCCGTAATAAAATGTTTCTGGAGTATCACCCGTTAACGATGAATGTCAAAATTTTTATGAGCTTGAACTTTAGTTGCATACCAAACTTTTTGTATGAAATCCTGTTTGAATTTGAGTCAGTGGATTTTTGTTTTGTGTCCAGTGTCCACAATCTTCAAACTTCTCCATTTAATAAATGGAAATTAACAGTCAACTTTTGCTTATTTAGATTTAGATACGTTTTCTGCTGAAAATGAGAATTTTCTGCGTCGTTTTCTTTTTCCATTTCCATTTCTTAAGAAAACATTATTAAGCCGATGGTCATCTGGTGAACGTATTATTTGGGGCCGTCGCCACCATCGAACTCAGCGTATATGACCACAGGTGGTGAACTACAGTGGAGGAGGAGATAATAAAACCAAACACTCACACTGATGCGAATACTAATCGGCCTTGGAATGGACAGATACCATCAACAGTATGGTTATTTACCCACCAACACACACACGTAACCACATAATGTGTTATTAAGGTTATTTTTTTGCCTTATCCTTTTTTTCTTCTCTTTTTTGGTTGAGATCCTTATTGCTGCCGCAAATTTGTCATTAGTAGAGATTCTCGTCGTTTGATGGACAAACAAACGAAAAAAAATAACCAGTACACCAATCAGTGGATAATCAAGATTGATTAGATTTTGTTTCCCAATTCGAATATGTACGAGCGCAGATTGTCAAGTGATTTCAAGGCAATCTCGAAAGGAACGAAGGTGTTATTTTTGTAGAGAAGAAAAGGAGATACGTGTATGAGGTCTAAATGCTCCAAGTGGTTCGATACAAAATGGTAAAATTACTTTGGGCTGGAAAAAAAACGAAACGTTGTACATTTGTCAAATTCGATCACAGTAAATTGTTATACTTGAAATACTTTAGTAATTTGTCTTTATTATGTCTAGTCGGGTTGTAGTGGTTCAAGTTTTCTCAAAATATCTTCTTGTAATATGTAAAACTTTGACAAAATACGTCTACGGATAAATAGAAGAACACCCAACGGGCGACAACTTTATGGGAACGAAAGGACCGGGGTACTTATAAGTAATTCAAATTATACATTTGAATAGAGACAAACGATTTAGAATTTCGTCTAACTCATTTCGGTCTCTTCTGTTTGAAAAATAACCAAGAATTGTTATACACCAAGCAAATGGACTGTACTTAGTTCAATTTATTAAGAATTTTCCCCCATGAATCATATTTCTTTGCCATTTATCTTTTGGCTATTTTCTATCCATTTGCTTATACTATTTTATGTTTTTGTCTGTGTGTGTGGTTACTTATGTTTTGGTTTTAGTGATGACATTTTTGGTCATTATTAATTTTGGCTTTTATGGCCATTATGTTGCCAAAATGTCACCGACTGACATCGGCTCTGTTTTCCTTTCTTTCTTGTGGTTTAGCCAAATGACATAACATTAATTCATAATGGTTTTGTGCTTTAAGATGAAGTGATTTGTCTGTGAAATAATTGAAATTTGAATGGCTTTGGAGCTTGGGTTTTCCCATTGTTAGGGGCTGGGAAACGAGAAGTACTCACAGTTGCCAGCTGTTTTTGTAGAGGGCGGTCAGACCACAAGATCCATTTTAAAAAATCCTGTTTCTTGACATTGACTTACTGCCACGATTTCATTCAAAATATAAACATTCCCCATTTCGCCATTTCAATTTCGGGCGGTCGAAATTCCTTCATCCGTAATTCATTTCTGTCAAAAAGGGTCTGAGCACTGCTGCCATGGTCTTAGTATGTGTCCAGTGTAGCTAGAGATAAATCAAAAAATTCAAGTAAGTTTGGATTTAACAACAAAGGAAAACAACTGTTTCCTATCTTCAGTTTTCAGTGGATTTCAATGTGAAAAGTTGTGTTTTTAAAGGAAAATAATAACAAGTTAAAGTGAATGTCAGAGAAAATAAATTGCCATATGTGTCAAATATTTTTGCCTAACAAAAACTTTTTTTCTCAAAATATGTCAAGCTCAAGCGGCTTTAGTTGCCCATGCAAGAATTGTGGTCAAAGAGTTTCATCGATTAGTGTTTTAAAAAGACATTTCAAAAATTACTCCAAAGGCACTTCATTTCAGGCCGATAATACTAAAGGGTTTTCCAACACCCCGTATTTCGGTAGCTTGTCACTTTTGAAACTTGTATTCTTTGACATTTCACAAGTAGAAACTACGCCATTACTAGAAATGGAACGATACACGCTTCAACAAAGAATCGTTAAATTATCATCCAACGAGATCTGTCCTCTCTCCTTCTCTATTTCTTATTTTGCATTGACGACCTGTTGGGACAGACTGTGATCCCAATCTAATCCTTTGCGGATGACAGCAACCTCTGTCGTTCATACTCATTTGATCACCGGCCAAGTCCCTCAAGGTCAACGTCAACAGACACTACTCCCTCTTTGCCCCCTCCAATAACCTTCCTTCATATCCCTAACACAGTACATTGTATTTATAGGGGGCATCGCCTGAGTGTTAGTCCATTAAAAAAAAAAAAACATTCCGACACACAGCTGCTTCCTGTGAAAAAGTTTATGATCCAAATTAACGATATCACAGCGAGGTTGAAATCAAATTTGAGACTCCCAACTCAGAATCCTGTGGAGTTAGCTAAAATTGCACAAAATTCTGCGGGAACCACGGATGAGTTCATTATATTCAACGTCCGTATTCCACTAATCAACAGTGAATCGTTTCAAGCATACGAAATGTATTCATACCCGACTGTTCATGACGGATTTTCAGTTGAACTTCAGCCAATCAGCAAGTATTTCTTGATTGACGACAAAAAGACGGTGTACTACAGCTTAGACGATGAAGATTTCAATCGATGCCAACAGATCAAAGATCTCATGATATGTCATTAAACTCACCCCCTCCTTCAATACAAGGAGAACATCTAATTGTGAGATAAATCTATTTTTGAGAACGAGAACGATGCCTGAAGACTGTGGGAAAGCTGTAAAAAGATTTCACAGTTTCTGGAAGCAAACTCATTCATTAAATACCTGGATATTCTCGCTGTACGAAAAAACACATGCAGAGATCACCTGAGCGGGGAAAAAAAAGATGTGTTGGAAGCAGAATGCCATCTTGAGTCTGCAGAGATAAGCTTATGGGCGTACGATGTACGATATAAAACTGATGCCAACTACGAGTCTCAATTTGACTATAGTCATTCCTGACTTAACGCCATTAGAAGTTAAATGCCGACGTCGAAGTCTATAATATGTCTGATATTCCCAAGTCTACGAATATATTGGGCTTTCCAACACATCTCCATATACACCATCTCACGCACTATGGACTAAGCGTTTCAACATGCATCATTACCGTCATCATCATACTTGTCTTGATTTGGATTCTGAATAAGATGTGCCGGATGTCATCCCAATATTTGCCTGCCACCCTCGCGCTACCTCGTGTTATTTAGGGTATGTGTAATCATTATTTGTTCGTTACTAATTCTGGACTGCACTGTGCGGCATTAACAATCAAAAATGGCGCATTTGTGGATCGCAGAATCCAAATCAGATCCAAGGAACTCCACAGAATGACCAAAAAGTGACCGTTTGCCTTTGGTGTTTGCTCCTTACGCATTATTGAACCATTTTTTCTTTAGAGATGGCGAAATAGGCAATGGTAATCGATATCGGGGGATGTTGGCTGCATTATGTCTGCCCGAAAAAAAACCGTGTGGTTGTTCTAGTTGGTTACTGACTTCAATAGAAAGCTGTGCCTTGCCACACTGCAAAGCAAATAATGAAAAGTTCCTGCAATGCAAATTCCTATCCGAGATCTTCAGATTTGTATCCCTTCGGAATGATTTTTGAGTGAAACCTATTCTGTGTCCCCCCACCTTATGCCGGGCAATATGAGTGGGGAGACGGCTGCACCGTCCAGATCTCAGGTGTGTCAGTACGACTCTGGTTTGTCATAGCTGCCTTTGCTCCTCGTCTGGCAAATTTGGTCTAGCGATACTGCATTTGGACTGTGGTCCGAAGTCCAAACATTGCGCGTAATCAAAAGAAGTTCTGCCCGAAATGAGGCTGCCATCGTCTGTTCTGCACGCTAGTGGACTGCACTTACGATCCCCGTCATTGTACGGTAGCTGAGAGTGTGAGACTGAGTCCAGGAACATCCCCACGCCATCGATCTCAACAACAACTCAAACTCAGGAAATTTTGCACAAAAACCTCAAATTATTCGCTTACAAAGTCCATTCGATTAGGATATGTTAACAAGCTAACGTAACGTATCTGAGGATCGAAAACTCGAACGAGAACGTCGCCAAAGCCTGTAGATCATCAGAGAGTGACAGTTTGCTGCGGATTTTTGAGCAGTGGCATCATTGGCTCATTTTTCGTTGAGACTGCGGCTGGAAATGTACCCGCACCAATCGATAGTTGGTGTAGGTTAGGTTAGGTTGAGAAGAGGAGGCGGTTTTCTCCGCCTCATGTTGTTGGACATACACATAAGCCAGTATTCGGCTTGTTGTGCGCTCTAAACTGTACATTAGGGTGGAGTGAAAACATGCTTTTTTTTAATTTGAAAAAGTTAACCTCGGAAAGAGATGTAGTCTGGGGTCCAAATGAAGGGAAAAATAAAGAAAAAAATTTTAAAAAAAATTTAGGGGTCGCGCCACTCCCTCGAAATTTGGAAATTATCGCTATTTTGGCGTTGATTTTAGAAAAACCCTAAAAATTAACGACTTAACTTATTCGAAATTTAAAAGTTTGAGCTTGTTCAGTGCCCAAACAAAAGTATTTGAGGCAAATATGAGGATAATCGACTAATATTTGTAGCTTTGGTGGCGATTTCATTGTTCAGTCAATTTTCTGAAGAAGGGACGATTTGACGTATTTTACTTTTTGAAATTTTTGAACAATGAGAAAATTTTTTTTAAATTTTTTCATGCCCTTATTTCATTGTTTACGCTATTGCAAACATTTATTGACATAAAACTTTTTAGGATTTTTCTAAAATCAACGCCAAAATAGCGATAATTTCCAAATTTCGAGGGAGTGGCGCGACCCCTAAAATTTTTTTCTTTATTTTTCCCCTCATTAGGACCCCAGACTACATCTCTTTCCGAGGTTAACTTTTTTTTTTTTGAATTTCACTCCACCCTACTGTACATGGAAAGGTCTTGAGAAGTTATTTTAAGAACTCTGTACTGTTGACATAATCTTTAATTGTTTTCCTGTCTGCGCCCCTGAGATGGGTCAAGTCTGTTAAATAGTTGGTGTAACAAGTTCGGTAATTGTGTTAATAGTCGCCTCAGTCACCTTGGAGATGCGATATTTACTGACCCGGTGAAGTAATTGCGAAAAAATTCGTCTTTGCCCGATAGCATTCAACACCTACCCATTCTAGTATCTAGTTCTAGTTCGATGCCTCCGAAATGTTTTTCAATAAAGGATTCTTGCTGATCCCATCGTAAATAAAACTTCGTGGCCGCATGGTATGTCAGCACTTGTTCTATGTCAGTGCCCTTCCAATGCCAGTGGGTTTTTGCGGAATATTTTCAACATGTCGTACGGTACTGGTATTTCCCCCTTCACATTAGAAGGCCGCCCAATATTAGGCCGGTCCCCCAGAAGGGTAAGGCTAAAAATTCTGCAAATTACCGCCCATTTGGGGCATCCCCACTCCGCAAACAGTAGGTGTGTCATCTTGTTCTTGTAACAACTTCCTTAGTACATTTCTCTGCTCGTGTATGAGGGAAAAGCACGAGCCAAAACAATAATTTTCCGAAAATAATAAACTTGAGAGAAATGTTTTCCATTGTTTCTTAAAAAAATACCTTAAATATTCCCTCAAATTTCACTTAATACAATAACAACATTATCCAACTTTCAGAGACGCAGGGCTCCTCTTACCCCCAACAAAAATATGGTTTCACATATTTCGTGGCGCCAATATGGTCGTCGCCTGTCACATCATATCTGTTTTCGTTGTTTGTTTATTACCCGTTTCCACATCATTACTTATATTTCCCGGCAGATGGAGGAATTTTCTCATCTACTAAAAGGACTATGACAGTTTCTCATTACTTACCTTCCAGTCTGACTCGGCCAGCCGCCTGTCAAGCTGTGACTGGTTGTGACTTCTGCATCAACAGCTGGGTCAGCCTTCTGTCGCTGGACAAAAACAAGACTATCACATTTTTCCTTATTCTACGAAATTTGTGAGATTTCTGTGGGTATCACAAAAAAACAAAAAATTAAAAAGCCATTTCTTGTTATGTGCGTATGTGTTTTTTTTTCTTTCATTTATTCTTTCTTTTTTTATTCTTTGTTTCGTATGAGCGTTACTTTATTGTTGTAGCTCTGGCGGCTTTTCAAAAATTTAACATCGTTTTCATTTCATTTTGTCCTTTTGTCAAGTGTTAATGGTTTTCATTATTATTGTTATTTATTTTTTTTTAAACATAAATACATATAAATACATTCGTTTTGAGAGGTTTTTAATAAGAAATAATACATTCACACTCGTACATATCGAAATAGGAACATTAAGAGGGCGGTTTGGCTAATCGGAGCTCATTAACATTAGATGGGTATTAACATTTGTGCAGTTGATGTTGTGTTGCCTTCACTACATACCGACCACTTGGAAGAATGAAACCCCTCGGTGTACTATGTCCGATTCACACAAGCGGAAAAAGTCTCTTATCCATCGCCTACAAAAAACCTTTTAACCTCTCTTGTGTATACGATTGCAGAACAAACTTGATGATCAGTCCGATCAAATCAACTATCGGCCAAATTTTAAAACCCGGCCAAATCCTTGAAAATATACATACATATATGAGAAGAAAATCTTGGCATCGATCCACATCAGATTATGTTTTCATTTGCAGCAGAGCTTGCTGGTTCCGTTGAGATCTCTCTCTCTCTCTCTCTCTCCTAGGGTTTCGCCGTGCAACAGTACCGACGTTGCGAGAGAACATTTCTTCATTAGTTCCGGTGGAGAATTCCCACCATTCGTTGCTAACTCTTACTCGTCGCCCTGATGTTACTTCCATTCAACGGCAGAACAAACGTCTCGTATATTCCCAGTATTAGCAGCATGTTCTGCCTGACTCGCCTCCGCATTAACATAAATTGTTGACACTCTGTTCTAAGTCGTTGACAACTTGTGGTGAAATTTTGACTTCCTGCGTTAATTTTTGATGCCCTGTGGTACATTTTTGACCCGCTGTAGTACCCCCTATTATAAATTGTAATTGACACCCAGTGGCACATTTTGACATAGCGTGATAAATTTTGACACACTGTTGTAACTTTTTTTTTACCAGCTGTGGTACATTTTAACACCCTGTGATAAATTTTGACCCGTTGGGAATTGTTGGCACTCTGTGGTAAACATTGACACCCTGTTGAAATCGTCTGGTCAGATTGGACACCCTGTGGTAAATTGTTGACACCTGTGATTAATTTTTTTACACCCTGTGTTGAATTTTGACAGCCTGTACTAAATTGTTGACACCCTATTGTAAATTATTGACAGCCTGTGTTAAATTTTGACACCCTGTTCTAAATTGTTGACACCCTGTACTAAATTGTTGACAGCCTATTGTAAATTTTTGACGGTCGGTAGAGAATTGGGACACCCTGTGTTACATGTCAATCTTGACACACTTTATTAAATTCTGACACCCTGTACTAAATTGTTGACATCCATTGTAAATTTTTGACGCCCTGTGTTACATTTTGACACCCTGTACTAAATTGTTGACAGCCTATTGTTCATTTTTGACACCCTGTGGTGAATTTTGACACCCTGTGTTACATTTTGACACACTGTATTAAATTTTGACACCCTGTACTCAATTGTTGACAACATATTGTAAATTTTTGACACCCTTTGGTGAATTTTGACACCCTGTGTTACATTTTGACACACTGTATTAAATTTTGACACCCTGTACCAAATTGTCGAAAACCTATTGTCAATTTGTGACACCCTGTGGTAATTTTTAGACATCCTGTATTCATTTTTTTACACCCTGTGTTAATTTTTTTACACCCTGTGTTGAATGTTGACACCCTGTGGTAAATTGTTGACACCTGTTATTAATTTTTGACACCCTGTGATAAATTATTGACACCCTGTTGTAAATTATTGACACCTTGTTGTAAATTGTTGATACCCTGGTGGCAAATTGTGACACCCTGTTTGTCAATTGTTTACAACCTATACACATATGTGACACCCTGTGTTAAATTTGACCACGAGACGTTTTTGAAAGTCTAGCAACTGCTCTACAACCCTTTTATAAATTATATTGCAATTGGTTCAGTAGTCCTTTTTTTTTCGTAGTAACCAATGTGCGATGGTTACTTAATTTATGCTGACCAACACTCCGAGGTTGCCCCCTAGGAGTTCAATTGACTGCGTTATCGATATGAAATCAGGGTATCTGATCGAGGAAAGATGGAGTGGTGTTTGTTGATATTTGCTGAAAGAGTATTTCACAGTTCGGCTGAAGAACGAGTTTTCTATTTAGTGCCTCGTTTAGTGCCGATTTCCTGTACCGTTTTAAAAAGCCTAAACACTTGAATGCTTCATTCGACACTTCAAAAATATGGCTAGTCCGACGTGCAACACCCTCTTTCTTCATGACCAGAACTTTATGATTCGTTTATATCCTGAACTTGAGATAGAAACTTTAAAGGCAGACTTGTGTTATTTTACAATCGTTTTCGTATTGAAAACAAAACCCTTAAGTTTCATTCGATATTTCAGGATTTTTAAGTAGATCTTTAGAGGACTTTAAGGAATAGAGAGTGAGTAAAATTGGGACATAACCGAATTTGAAACCAAACCACAGCCCGAGAAAATTTATAGATACAATGAAAAAGTTACCCTCTAAATGCTCAGCAATACTCGAAACTTATTTTATTAAGACATCTTTATAAAACTAATAGTTGATTAAATATTAAGAAAAGACAAAACATAAAACTTACACAATACATTTTAAAAAGCACAAAATCTTTTGGGTTACCGACAAAGAATTCATTCTTTTGTGTCATAAATATTACTTACTTTACATATACATACACAAATACAGACATACATACCTTTAAAACATTTACCATAAAGTTTTCTAAGATAGTTTTACAATGCTAGGGACAACTCAGTCCTGTGACGGTTCATTTAGAAAAAGCTTTAAGGCATTTTTATCTTAAACACTAAAGATCAAAACTCAACAGAGAAAGAAAAGGTGGGGGGGGGGGGCGATAACTGATAAGTGTCTTATACAACTAAGGACAGCAAGAAAATGGAGACTTAGAATTAAAAAGAAGAATGTTTATCTGCGATGACTAGATTCAACTGAGGTTGTTTCCGTTTCCGTTTCTCTTTCCTTAGCCTTAACTTTATTGCTGTATTTCTTTGCGGAACTTTTCACTTTTAAAGGTATTCCAAGGGAGCAAAACGCGCCGACCGATACAATATGACACTGGAACAACGCGCACAGTGCTGCTGCTATCATACCTCTGACATGGCATTGTGATTGACCGAATTCGATTTGGGCCTCTCGCAGATCACCACCCGCGTGGTGCCCTTGTTCGAGCGACGCGACACCGTCAGCGATGTGGTCAGCGTGCGCATGGAGTCGCAGCTGTTGTGCAAACGACGTCCCACCGTATGACAGCGATTCTGGGCGGAATTGTGGCGATACGACTTGCAACAGCATGTAAACCATTTAAACGGCGGGAAGCGACTGCAAAACATTAGAACAGAGAACAAAAGAAAAGGCCATCAATTACATGGCTATCTTGGCTTTACGAGCGACTTCCTTACCTTAATGTCCTAAAGACGGTGGACGAGAAGAGACAATAAATCAATGGATTTGCCGCTGAATTCAATGGTGCCAAACTCTGTATGAACGTGGCTATGGCTATGTTCGTTTGTGTCTGCGGTATGTGGCCGAAGACTTGCAACAAATCGAAGATAATGTACGGTGACCAGCACACAATGAACACAATCACAATGACAAATGTCATTTTGACCGTTTTCACCTTGGCTCGTGGTATAATGCCCCGGCTGCTGGCCCTACGCGTTGTGTTGTTGGTGAAGCCCGCCCGTTCGGCTGGTATAAATATGGAGCCCTTGGCCCATATTGTCTTGACAATGATGGCATAACAGGCGGATATGATGAGGGCGGGAAAGGCGAATAGGGTGGCCGACACCAGACCCATGTAGATTTGCCAGGAGAGCGGAGAACCCAATTCAATCCAGCATTGTGTTTGACCCTGTATCAGCTTCTCTTCGTACAGCATCAGTATGGGCAGAGAAAATAAGGCGGAGACAATCCAAGCGCCGGCCACCAGATGGCGGGCTCTTTTCCCTGTGGGCAAGTAAAGAATAAAAAAAAAGTTCGATTCGAGGTAAAAAAAAAGAATATATTGAAAGAAAAAAATTTAAAGAATGCAGCGATTTAAGACAAAAAGTGGACAAAGAAGAAAATTAAGAATTAAAAATTTTTTAGAAAAAAAAAACAATTGATAAATATTTATAAGGTTGGCATTGCGCCCAGCCAGGAACAGACCAAGCTTATTCAAAACAAATAAAGCTATTGAAACTTGTATGTGGATTCTCGGGGACAAGAGTCTTTTATCAAAATTCACACCCGTATATGAACGACTTTCCAGCCTAAAAACTTGGTCCAAATGGATTCTCGGGGACAAGAGTCTTTTATCAAGATTCACACCCGTATATGAACGACTTTCCAGCCTAAAAACTTGGTCCAAATGGATTCTCGGGGACAAGAGTCTTTTATCAAGATTCACACCCGTATATGAACGACTTTTCAGCCTAAAAACTTGGTCCAAATGGATTCTCGGGGACAAGAGTCTTTTATCAAGATTCACATCCGTATATGAACTACTTTCCAGCCTAAAAACTTGGTCCAAATGGATTCTCGGGGACAAGAGTCTTTTATCAAGATTCACACCCGTATATGAACGACTTTCCAGCCTAAAAACTTGGTCCAAATGGATTCTCGGGGACAAGAGTCTTTTATCAAAATTCACACCCGTATATGAACGACTTTCCAGCCTAAAAACTTGGTCCAAATGGATTCTCGGGGACAAGAGTCTTTTATCAAGATTCACACCCGTATATGAACGACTTTTCAGCCTAAAAACTTGGTCCAAATGGATTCTCGGGGACAAGAGTCTTTTATCAAGATTCACACCCGTATATGAACGACTTTCCAGCCTAAAAACTTGGTCCAAATGGATTCTCGGGGACAAAAGTCTTTTATCAAGATTCACATCCGTATATGAACGACTTTCCAGCCTAAAAACATGGTCCAAATGGAACTTTGTTTAAACTTTCTCTGACAGCAAAATAGAGACAGCGAAAACAGTCCTACTGGTTGCAACTACCACAACTCGAGGATGACAGTTAGAGATTTGATGTTATGGATAAAATCGTATAACTCAACACCATAATCAACAAAAATACTGACGCCAGCCTCAAAAAAAAGCGCCAGAGGCTCCACTTTGGACCGTATCAGTATCTGAAAAGTTTAGTGATTTAAAATTAAACTTTGTCCAAAATACGAATCCACTTATTATTAAATTCCAAAATGAGTTATTTATAAAAATAAAATAAAAACTTATCATTGTTATTCAGCTGATGCCATTACCACCACTATCTACTTACATGATTTGGAGAAATTCATGGGATGCGTTATGGCATCGTATCTATCGATGCTCATCGCCACCAGGACATATGTCGATGAGTAGGTGACACAGACTTGTGAGAAACGGATAACTTTACAGGCCACATTGCCAGCACGCCATGATATCGTGATGCGCCATATAATGTCAGTGAGGACATTTAATAAACCCACACACAAATCTAGACGGCAATGGATACACGGCCGAGAATGTAAAGAGAAATAAAAAGAAAAAAAAAGAAATATATGTTATTAGACATGAATGGCAAAGATAAAAAATAAAATAAACTGTCAAGAAAAGAAATGTCCTACCTAAGGTAGGCAGGCCATGGAAAAAAGAGCCACATAAATCATATTGAATTTTTGAACATTTAAATGGAGCACTCATAATGTGTTTTATGGTAACGCCATCTTTACAATTCAGCGTATCTTCAATGTTATGGAAAATTGTCCATGTAAATATACAGTTGGTCAAGTAAATGTTTGGAAAAGTTTCCAAAATATTGGAAATTAAGCACTTATTTAAAAAAATTTCGATTGATACACAACCCCAATACCCACATTGATGTTTGGAAAGTTGTCAGTATTGGCTGGGACATGTATGTAAAGGGTGTTTTTTATTGAGGTGTAGAACTTCGAATTGAAATAAAACACAAGAAAATCGTTTTATGTCCATCAATTTGGCTTTATTGGAAGGATACTTTTATGCCATTAATGTTTAAATATGATTTCGGGCTTGTGGCCGCCGCGGCTGGCTCGAATAAAGCCAATTCTACAGGTCCAATTTTCCAATTGTGATGAAAATCAGCATCGAGATGAATCTCATTTTCGGCCCATACACCAAAATCACGACGCATTGCATGGTCTGGCGGCTTTAATTATTGCACAAGCTGGATCTTGTAAGGTCGCAAGCCAAGATCTTTGCGCAAAATCTTCCATAAAGTTGATGGACAAAGCTCCAATTGCTGTGCACGGTGGCGAATCGATTCATTCGGACGGAGCTTGCGGTGAACTTCGCGAACTGAACCATTACTTTCGAAATAAATTTGCACGATTTGCAAGCGTTGTTCTTTTGTCAACCTGTTCATGATGAAATGGCAAACCAAACTAAATATTAATCACTTGACAGCTGACAAAATGGCCGCCAGTTAAAAAAGTGATGCCAACTTAAAGTTCTATACCCAATAAAAAACACCCTTTAGTATATCATGCAAAGTGGTTAGATGAAGTGATGACCAAGGAGGTGTGCCTTGATATTTCAAATGTTGAAATCAGAGCCAGTGGTTTATTGACTCAGAGAACACGCAGAAGTTAAAATGCAAATTGAATAAGGACAATGATCCGGAACACGAACCCACTTCTGTCTATTAGAAAACTTTCATCAATACTTCAGCCGAGACATGAATCACATCCAAAATGTATGTGTCCATCTAGGTCCAAAAAGGTTGGAAGGTTTGGGCATTGGAAAATCGTCACCTTTACATTCCTCTCGTGGCATTGGTAATTTTGTTTACCGTCAACGAATTACGATATCGTGATATTTTCACAATTTTTTTTTTACCAAATTTTTCATAATATGGATTTTGGCGATATGTGTCTGCAACAAGACGGTGCGACATGTCACACAGCCAACGAAACCATACATTTATAGGGAAGACAAATTGCACGAAATTCTAAAGCAATTTCACCGTCAAGATTGTCCGATTTAATGCCTTTGAAGCCTTGAAAGACAATATTTGCCGTGAAATGTCCCAGATTGATTTCAAATTTCATCAAAATAATCGACACGTATAGGGTGTTTTTTTAAGAGCTTGAGAACTTAAAATGAAATGTCGTTGGAAAATGAAACTCGCAACTGGAATATTGTGAATACTATTTTTTAGTCTATATGAAGTGAATTCATTTATCAGATTCTGAAGTCCAGGCATGCTACCAGCGAGAAAGGACTACAGAAATACTAGTATGGTTAGACTATTTATATGGGTCCATTCTTAAATTGTAGCATGTTTTCAGACCCATTGTATCCACAAACATATGCCAGTACATGCATGTGTTTTACCTGTCACGTAGAAGTTGAACAAAATCATAATATTTCACTGACAGTATGTGTGCGATCTATGTTCGTATAACTGTGAGAGTGTGTATTTGTGGACTGTGACAATTCATGGGATTTTTATTTACATTTGTATGGTCCTTTCAAAGGAATTCTCCGTATTGCATTGTCATACAAACATATTGAGACATATTTACCAAAGCACACGAGCTTCCATTTTCCAAATACAAATACACTCTATATACGCGTATATGTTTCATACACACATAGACGCCTACACGAGTGTATGTATTGATGTCTGTGTTTAGATTGACAAACGCTTTTCACTTACCTGCCAATGCCAATTGTTTTATAAAATAATTCATGCGTGATTTGCGATTTTTATTCATAAACATCACAAACAGCACCGCCGAGTTCCCCAGGACAATGATGGTGAAGAGAATCCATAGAACGGCAAATTGTTCCGTCTGCAAATATAACAACAGCAAAAGAAACAAAACAAAGCGAAATTACAATTAAATTGGGTAGGAGATGAGAGCAAGCAATGCAAAAGTAATTGAAGAAAATGACTACAACAATTGAAATGTGTACATTAGTGAGGGCTCCGTTTTTGGGGAGCACATAAACGTGGCAAGAAATTGAATATTTTCCTAAATTAAATTTAGAAAAAATGGAATTCAGCTGTTAAAAATGCATTTTTAATCACAGCTTAAATAATATTGTTTTTATAAATTCAAAAAATCCATTTTGTTTAGCATATAGTGTTTTTTTTGCCACTATTTATGGAACACGATTTCTTTTATACGGCTGCCTCAGCCAGATTGCAGTAGCGCAAACTAAATTTTCGAAGATTTTGTTGGCGGTTTCTGGGTTTTCGCCTCCAGGGCCGGAAACGTTCGCCTCCAGGGCACAGAAATGTCTATGGCAAGACCGGTTGATTGTTCCTTTATGGAAACTGTGCCTTCGTCTTCATGGGCAAAACAAAATGTTGACCCACTCTAGTGTACATTAGGGTTAGTCATTTTTTCATTTTTTTTTCGAATATCAAAAATCTGTGGAAATGGCATGTAGGGCAGGCAAAAATAATAAGAATTGCGTTTTTACTTTTTCGAAATTGTAAAAAAACCTTCCGCACAAAATGCAATTACTTTAGCTAAAAACAAACTTTTTTAGTTTACTTTTTTTTTTAAATTTGAGAAATTTTTTTCTGCAATAGTTGTTCTTGGAAATAATTTTTTTTAGTTGGTTTTAGTGCATCGATTTCAAATATGCAATTTGATCAAAAATCTGTCATTCGTTTTTAAGCTACATCGATTTTAAAATTTGCAACTCGGTTTCATTTCCCAGTTTTAAAATTTTTAAACGAGTTGCTCTAATAAAAGTTTGACAATACAGAAGTAATGTCATAATACATAATTTATATCGTTTTTAGTTTTAAATTATTTTTTCATAGTTTGTGTTCACATTGCCATGTCGTTTAAAAAAGTTGCAAAAATGTCCAAAAAAAACAGTGATAACTGGGTCAAACATTTTAAAGCAAAAAGACCGAATGAAATAAAAGAAGCTGTTTTGCCGCTATACCATTTATACGAATTTCCGAAAGAAATCAATATAATTGAAAGATATAGAGGATTAGTAAAGTATAAAAAAAAAAATTTTAAAAAAAAAATATCAAATTTTCAAAATCACAAAAAATTCAAATAAAAAATTTTGTTTTGAGCTAAAGTAATTGCATTTTGTGCGGAACGTTTTTTCACAATTTCGAAAAAGTAAAAACGCAATTCTGGTTGTTTTTGCCTGCCCTATATGCTATTTCCACAGATTTTGAATCTAAAAAAAATGACTAACCCTAGTGTACATACATGATGATGTAAATTATCCAGACTGAATCATTCAATGAAAAATGATTCGATTTTATTCAAATTGCATTCCCACCGTCACTGATAATTTTTTTTTTTTTGGAAAATTCTATAAATAATTCTACTGGATATTTTCTCAAATTTCTTTTTTTATTTGAAAGTACAGAAAGTGCCAGTTTCTTTCATTTTTTTCACAAGATAACGAACCTACGGAGCTGACGCTTTACCATAGCGCAAATAGCTAAGAACCCAGTGTTGATCCCCGCCTGTTCACCAGGGCAGATAGGGGCTTGTAGTCCATATAGTAAACCTCATCTTCATCCTTAGCGCTTCTGCAGAAGTCACACTAGACGCTACCTCCGGTCTCATTGCATGTTTTCCTTTTGGACGAAATAAATCAATGAGACATCGAATGGATAGGTTCCTCATCTCAGCGGGTGGCACATTAGTCTGGATTGAAGGCTGCCTGGGACACATGCTCATCCATCTTTTGTTTCTCTGAAGGCTCTTTGAAGTCTACTCCTTGGCAGTGGCCTGAGGCCTACTGATTACTAATGGGTTGAAATTTGGTGTGTCAGATAGTGTGTGCGATTACCACACAGCCGAACCTGGGTTCGAACTCTGGTTAGACCATCAAACCTTTTTCCGCGTCTGCTTCCACCTCGCAAATGCTGGGCTCTTGGCGAGTAAGAAAGTAAGTTCTAAGCCATGTTAATGTTCTCGGGAAAAGCATTGACCGTTCAGAGTCGGCTTTAGACATTAGTAGCCCGGTCACTGGGTATACATGTTATATCGAGATAAGTTATGAGATCTGACACTGATTTTCAGTCCAATTCATTGAATTGAAAGGGAATTTCCTAATGAATCTGGGTTGGGTTCGAGTAGCCGTCCTTTTATGTAGACTTACTTGGAAGCAGGTTCCTTGATAATCGGCAAAATCGGGCCAGTGTAAATTCATCGAAAGCAATAAATGGATGTAGTTTGTAAGCATCATACTCCACCAATCCTCTACCTCTTTCCACATCCTCCTCGAACCAAGGTGAATGAATTTATGAGCTCCGAGTGAAACTGCTGTCAGGAGTGGACAACCCCTTCAATCTAACCTAAGATGGAGTTATTTTTTAGATGTGACTCGGCGGCATTGGACGTGGGAAACCTTTTTAAGGTTTTGGTAATGTATGAAAAGGGTCTCAAAACCAGACCTGGACTTTTGGCAAGGACATTTCCTTAGAAATCTACACACCAGATTATTTGTGATCATCAGCCCTTCTCATAACATTTTATTTCGGATATTTACATTCTGTTCCGTTTAATATGAAATATCTTTCGTAGGATTGCCTGCTGCCTGCGTTTTTCTCAGACTCTTCTCAGAATTCAGCCGAACGCTGAATAATGAACGTTCCCAGAACTGCTCAAGTTGTCGCTGTTACAATAATTTGGTCATCCAGAAAAGAGCAATCACATTCTGGTCTGTTGCATCTTGTTGTCCTAATGACAAAAGGTATAAATTCGTTACCCCCTCCCCCCATTGGCCCAAATGACAACTACACTTGGCAGGGTTTCCGCTGTACTGAAGTACCTTTTTTTTTTCTTCGGAGAAGGATTCCGAACGGCTAAGAGAACGCTTTTGTTAACACAAATTTTCCACAAGACTAACTTTACAAATTCAATAAACAACACAAACTTTGCCTGGGAATTTGTTTGGTCGTTCGTTCGTTGAGTCTGTCATTTGTACATTTCATCATTTATTTTCTGGTCATTACCGTTGGAAAACTTTGAATTTCCAATCACTTCTTTGATAACCCTCTCCCCGTACTTCAATCAAACGAGAAGCGAGAGTTTCACTTTCAAATGTCCTGAAAATTGAAAGGAATTTCTGTAACCACAGCCAAAACAAAAACCAAAAGTGTCTTTGGTAAAGTAAAATTGTACGACCATTTGAAAACGGATAATGAACCCGGGGGGGGATGATAGTTTCTTTCAGTCGCTGAACGTTGTTTTCCTTGCAGATTTTCTTGTTAACTTTTTGTAGTTTGTTTTGTTATTACCACAAATTGGGTATGTTGTCTTTTTGGTCTTTTTTCCTTCTTCGTTATTTGCTAATGTTATTGCGTTTTTGTGGGGTTCTGTGTGCCTTTGTATTGGAATATATTCAACTGACTTAATTCCAATTCCAGTTAACTCTTTGACAAAGGCCAGACTTCATTTGGTGAACGCACTCACCCTGAGCACAATCCCTCCTTCAATTGCAATTCCCAAGAATTTGAGTAGATGATAGTAAAAAAAAAAACAATTAACGGAGGTGAAGGAGGTGATGAAGACCTTAATCACGACTAAACTACAAAGCGATGACCAACTTATCCAGAAATTCTATAGATGTTAGTATGAAAATTCCCTGTATGACGTTATACCACATCCAATTAACTTCTTAATAAACGTCGAACAACTTGAATGGACCCCGCAAATTCCCTACTAAAGCGAAATTTACACTAGAACTTAGATAGCCACCTAGAGTCGGCTGTAAAGAAGCCTATGATCCATCGCATTTACGTTCGGATCCCACCAGTGCGACTTTAGGGGCAAACAAATCCACAATTGACCAAATCTCCACATTCTGACAAAATGTGGAAAAGAAAGCCAAAAAAAGTGTTCGAACAAATCTGCCGGTAAAATGTTGATTTCCACGGACCGTTCAATAACAGAGAAAAGCGATCTCTGCAAATTCAGAACATGGTATTTAAATAAAAAAAATCTTCATCTTCTATACCAAGTTAACGATGACCAGATACTCACTGACCCGGTTTACAAAGCTAACCTTGTGGCTGAAATATTTTCAAAGAATCAATTTTTGCCAGAAAGCAGTCAATCACTCACCGCAATCGAAAACCACTGCCCGTGATCGAAACGTATCAAAATTGCAGACCCATTCAATAGACAAATTTTAATATTCATCAGCTGATGAATATTAAAATTTGCCTACTGAATGGGTCTGCAATTTTGGTAAGAACAATGGTAGCCATACTGGCTCTATGAAAGATGGCCCCAAAAGACCAACGTGAAAATTTCCCCAAAAATTCTGAAAATTCATTCAAATAATATAAGTCATACTGACGGCATCGGGGGCCATGTTATTTCTTGGCTTTAAGCTTTTTTCAAACCTATTACACTAGTCAACAGTCAAAATGTACTCGGGATGCAATAATTTTTTCTGTGTAGATAACCTTGACATGAGCTCGAAAAACGCAATAAAAAATTTTTTTTTTCGTTTGGTTTTTGTTTTATTTTTTTTTTTTTTAAATTTTAAAAAATTTTTTTTTGGTTAATTTGTTTCGTCCGGCATAACTCGGGAACCACTAGCCCGATTTAATTGAATTAAATTTTAAAAAATTTAAAATTACAATTCCCTTAATCTGTTCATATATTGTTTTCATATATTGTTTTTTTTATTACTTTTACGTAAAGTCACATAACCTATGAGCAAAATGAGACAAAGATCATGAAAATCGATGCACGCGTTTCGCTTTTATTCGCAATTGAGTAAAGGTATGAATTTCAAATATATTCAAATTTCATATATTTTTGTCACCCAACAAATTTTAATTTTTTTTGTAATAAAAAAGAAAAAACCTTACCATAGACAAAGTTGTGCATATGTCGAGCAAATTTTTGAAATTCATACCTTTACTCAATTGCGAATAAAAGCGAAACGCGTGCATCGATTTTCATGATCTTTGTCTCATTTTGCTCATAGGTTATGTGACTTTACGTAAAAGTAATAAGATTTGACATTTTTTTTCATTTTGGATTTTTCATGGATTTTTTAAAAAAAAAAATTTAAATCTTTAGGCAAAAAATAAGTTTTTTCCTTTATATATTCATTTTTAACTTGGAAACTGTTGCTTGTATAGGAAAACAATATATGAACAGATTAAGGGAATTGTAATTTAAAATTTTTTAAAATTTAATTCAATTAAATCGGGCTAGTGGTTCCCGAGTTATGCCGGACGAAAAAAATTAACCAACAATTTTTTTTAAAATTTAAAAAAAAAAAACTAAAACAAAAACCAAACGAAAAAAAAATTTTTCGAGCTCATGTCAAGGTTATCTACACAGAAAAAATTATCGCATCCGGAGTACATGAAATTTTTTTCATTTTGTTGAGTAGTGTTGTTATTCCCGACATTAAAGACTTCTTACTTTGGTCATGGAAGTCCTTAAGAAGATTTAATTTCGTAACTTACATTAACACATCTTATGAGAAAAAGTACTTTATAGCTGTCGCAGCTGAGCCCCTGTGTACATTAGGGCGGATTACATTTTTGTTAATTTAAATGGGGAAAAGAAAACCATATTTGAAAAACTCTACAATTTGGAGAAAAAAAATACAAGCCAACAGTTCTAAACATCAGATTCCATACAAACTGATGCATATTCCATTGGGTTGCCTTCCAACGACTATAACTTTTTTCTCATTAACAATATTATTCTGATATAATTAGCGTTTT
This sequence comes from Hydrotaea cyrtoneurina, assembly GCA_958296145.1. Classification (NCBI taxonomy): domain Eukaryota; kingdom Metazoa; phylum Arthropoda; class Insecta; order Diptera; family Muscidae; genus Hydrotaea; species Hydrotaea cyrtoneurina. Next base: position 24,942,482 of record OY282512.1, read on the forward strand.
TTTAATAATTCTATTTCCCACCTACATATCTTTATTTAACTGAAATCGACTTTAACTAGTTAAGCTACAAGCAATAAACTGAACCGGGGTTTGAAAAAAAGATTTGTTTTCATTTGAAATGCGTATATTTCACTTTCCGTGAGAGACAAGCTCAAAGTAAAAACATATTTCGATAAGTCTTGACCACACAGACTTAACCTCGAATAGACTTCAGCTAGGTCTGTGTGAAATTTAAATTAAATCGGACAAGCGAATTGCAAATAACAAATGCATTTCCAAAACAAAAACTGTTTGACCCAGTGCACTGAAAAAAACTTCATCAAATCATTGAAAACCCTAGTTCTACATGAAATTGATAAACAAATTCATTACTAACTTATTTCCCTTAACATGCCATGAAGGAACAGACGGGGAACTTCTCACGAATCAGTGAGCAGTGCGCCATATAATTGTGTATACTCACTGAATGGGACCTACTCTCTTATTAAAGCCGTCTCCGAACGGCTAATGCTTGTCTAGAGAAGTTTTACATGGCTTAAAGATTACTCTCTTACTCGTCGCCAACATTTACGAGGTGGAAGCAGCCGCTGAAAAATTGTTGATGGTCTTACCCGGTTTCGAACTCGGCGTTCATCAAAGTGATGTAGTATTCTAAATCAATCTTGCAAAAGCAAAAACTCTATGAAAGAGTGTCCCATTCTAAAATTGTTGTTGCTTTTTAACAACATTGCACGAAATGAATACGTTTCTGCATGTGTTTTTTTTGGCTTTACTGGTGCCGATAAAGAAGCAAGTTAGCTTCCAAAATGTTTTCCAGAAATTTTTTGCAATATAGAAACGTTTAATTTTTTATATAAATTATAATTGATGTATACCGTTCATTAAAATGATGTATAATGTTAATTAAATTGATGTACAATGTTCATTAAATTGATGTAAAATTTTCATTAAATTGATATAAATTTTTCATTAAATTAATGTACAATTTTCATCGAAATGATGTACGGAATTGAAGAAAAAATAATGAAAAGTTCTACATCAAATTGAAGAAAAGGTTTCTAGATTGGAAAATGATGTCCAAATGCATCAAATTGATGTCAGAATTTCCAAAATTTATGTTTATTTATTGATGTAAGAATTCGTCAAATTGGTGTAAGAATTTCTAAAATTGATGTTTATTTATTGATGTAAAAATTCATCAAATTGGTGAAAGAATTTCTAAAATTGATGTAAGAATTTCTAAAGTTGATGTACGAATTCATCAAATTGATGTAAGAATTCATCAAATTGATGTACGCATCCATCAAATTGATGTAAGAATTTCTAAAACTGTTGTACGAATTCATCAAATTGATGTACGAATCCATCAAATTGATATAAGAATTCATCAAATTGATGTAAGAATTTCTAAAATTTATGTTTATTTATTGATGTAAGAATTCATCAAATTGCTGTAACGATTCATAAAATTGATGTACGCATCCATCCAATTGACGTAAGAATTCATCAAATTGGTATGAGAATTTATTATATTGATGTAAGAATTTCTAAAAATTATGTACGAATTCATCAAATTGATGTACGAATTCATCAAATTGATGTACGAATTCATCAAATTGATGTACGAATCCATCAAAGAATTTCTAAAGTTGATGTAGGATTTCATAAAATTGATGTAAGAATTCATCAAATTGATGTACGCATCCATCAAATTGATGTAAGAATTTCTAAAACTGTTGTACGAATTCATCAAATTGATGTACGAATCCATCAAATTGATATAAGAATTCATCAAATTGATGTAAGAATTTCTAAAATTTATTTTTATTTATTGATGTAAGAATTCATCAAATTGCTGTAACGATTCATAAAATTGATGTAAGAATTTCTAAAATTGATGTACGAATTCATCAAATTGATGTACGAATCCATCAAATTGATGTAAGAATTTTTAAAATTGATGTAAGAATTTCTAAAATTGATGTACGAATCCATCAAATTGATGTAAGAATTCATCAAATTGATGTACGCATCCATCAAATTGATGTAAGAATTTCTAAAACTGTTGTACGAATTCATCAAATTGATGTACGAATCCATCAAATTGATATAAGAATTCATCAAATTGATGTAAGAATTTCTAAAATTTATGTTTATTTATTGATGTAAGAATTCATCAAATTGCTGTAACGATTCATAAAATTGATGTACGCATCCATCCAATTGACGTAAGAATTCATCAAATTGGTATGAGAATTTATTATATTGATGTAAGAATTTCTAAAAATTATGTACGAATTCATCAAATTGATGTATGAATTCATCAAATTGATGTAAGAATTCATCAAATTGATGTACGCATCCATCAAATTGATGTACCTATTCATCAAACTGGAGTAAGAATTCATCGAATTGATGGACGAATCCATCAAATTGATGAAAGAATTCATCAAATTGATGTACGAATTTCTAAAATTGATGTACGAATTTCTAAAATGGATATACAAATTCATCAAATTGATGTACGAATCCATCAAATTGATGTAAGAATTCACACATCACCCTTACAAATTAAATTATTTTTTATTTTTTTGTATAGATATTGTAATTTATTTGAAAAACAAGGGGGAGGCCTATGAACAATTTGTAAAAAATCCTTTTTTTTGTTTGTTAATAAACCAAACCTTATATAAACCACCACGAATGTAATTATTTACATTTATTTATTTTTTTTTTAACTCAAAGTCGAGAAATGCTAAATGCAAGAGGGAATTATTCTTCTCGGCCTTAAACCGTCATCCTCCCTAATGTACATACATAAACATACGATATTTGCACACCTCAGTGTTCATCATCCTCAAAATAAACAAATGTCTAGGATGGCACAAAGCAATCTGAAACAGACATGACGACGACCGACAGTGTTTCGTCACCATACAATGATGGGACAAAAACAAAAAACTGACTGCATATGTAATCGAAGTTTTCCCCCAGATACATTCCCGAAAAATTATCAAATTGTGAAACTGAGCTATTTTTTTTTGTAGGTGATTGCTCCTGTTTTTAAATTCACAACAACTGGAAACGAAATAATGTTTTGTGAGATTACAAAAGCATGACTTGAATTTTGTATATTTTTTTCTTCTCATCAAGAACGCAATTTTTCTTTTTTTTATAATATTAATTAGAAGTAATTATTTTAAGTTACCATGAAAACCAAAACTATAAATGGATCAAAATATTTAATACCGACGTAGGCCTTAATTTTTTGTTCAAGAAATTTATAGAATTTTTCTAGGTGATTGTAGGAATGATCCAGACCAATATTTTGTTTCTTTCTATTAATTTTTGTACTTTTTTAGGGCTTATTACCACATTAAATTTTTTTCTAAAAACACATACAAACCTTTGTTAAGAAAAATGTATGAAAATACAAAACAAAATTGTACTCAGTTTTCTTAAGAGAATTTTTAAAGCTGTTTTACCTGTTTATGAATGCGGCTGTTAAATTGTAAGCACTCCATTGAAATGGGTCTATGAAAAATGCTCCAAATGAAGAATTCATTTCATTCCATTTTTATTCATCTTTACTTGCAATTTAAAGCCTTACGGCCAATTTAAGATAAATTACAAAATGCATTGATAAAACAGCAATTCGTACCTACTCAACATACAATGTACAATAGGGTGGAGTGAAAACATGCTTTTTTTTTAATTTGAAAAAGTTAACCTCGGAAAGAGATGTAGTCTGGGGTCCTAATGAGGGGAAAAATAAAGAAAAAAAATTAAAAAAAATTTTAGGGGTCGCGCCACTCCCTCGAAATTTGGAAATTATCGCTATTTTGGCGTTGATTTTAGAAAAATCCTAAAAATTAACGACTTAACTAATTCGAAATTTAAAAGTTTGAGCTTGTTCAGTGCCCAAACAAAAGTATTTGAGGCAAATATGAGGATAATCGACTAATATTTGTAGCTTTGGTGGCGATTTCATTGTTCAGTCAATTTTCTGAAGAAGGGACGATTTGACTTATTTTACTTTTTGAAATTTTTGAACAATGAGAAATTTTTTTTAAATTTTTTCATGCCCTTATTTCATTGTTTACGCTATTGCAAACATTTATTGACATACAACTTTTTAAGATTTTTCTAAAATCATCGCCAAAATAGCGATAATTTCCAAATTTCGAGGGAGCGGCGCGACCCCTAAAATTTTTTTTAATTTTTTTTCTTTATTTTTCCCCTCATTAGGACCCCAGACTACATCTCTTTCCGAGGTTAACTTTTTTTTTTTTAATTTCACTCCACCCTAATGTACAATGCTTTCCTTCTTATTAATTAACATTCCCCAAAATAAATGTAAAATCCCCCCAAAAAACCCAACATGAAAATTCCACCAACAATTTTGAAAAATCCCACAAAGAAAGTATACAAAAATTACCCAATGCAAAATCAGCCAAATATTATGAAAAATTCCCCCAAAAAAACGTTATACAAAAAATTACAATTTCACAAAAAAAAAATACCGAAAAATTCCCCAAAAATAAAAAACTGTGTAATTTTACATTGCCCCAAAAATAAAAAAATTCATTGTTACCTAAAAATTATGAATTTAATTTTTTCATTATGAAAAATTCCCCATTTTGTATGTGTTTTTTTTTGGGGGGACATTTTTCATAGAACTATTGAAAATCCTCTTTGAATTCGCAATTCAACTTTATTCACTCCCTATAAATTCCTCTGATTTTTTTGCGCAAAACGAAACACTGTGCCACAGCCAGCCAGTAGCAAAGCAAAACAACAACAAAAACAAAAAGACAAACAGCTAGAGCAGACGTATGGTGTGCTATTATTTGACTTTCCTTGTGGCTTAGATAACATCATTCCAAAGTATATTAAGACATGATTTACTTTAAACCGGTTGGCAAGTGCTTCATTCCGAGTCTACAAAAACATTTTGTTAAGACTTTCTTTCCATCAGTTCTGTGTGTAAACTTTGATACTCAAGTTTGTTTAGTTGTCTGCTGTGTGCGTTTCTCTCTGGGTGTATGTGTGTGTCTTGTAGAAGTAACGGTAGGAAAGCTTGACAAAGGAGAGGGAGAGAGTATGTGTTGTTATGAAATGCATGCAAAGTCTGTGACTATTTTTAAAATACAAATTAAAATTTAATTCAAATTGAAATGTCAGCATGGATGCAAATGAAAAGCTGGCAATATTCTCGTAATTGATAGGCTGACTTCGGAATTGATCATTTAAATGGTAGGAAATTGTAGGGATAATGAAAAGTCTGTCATATAGAAGCGTTTTGCAAACGGAATTCCTATTGTATTGAAGAAAATGCTGTGTATAAATTAACTAATTTAATAATTAATAAAGAAGTCTTGTTACTTTTAGTTACAAAAATCAACTGAACTTTATTGATAAATTTTGTTTAACGATAACTTACTTCACTACCCTAGCCAGCAGAATCATGTTGATCGAACCATCGCTGTTGTGCTGTGTCAGCGGCACGTGTGGTGGTTCGTCATGTCGATCGAACCATCGATGTTGTGCAGCGTCAGTGGCATGTGTGGTGGTTCGATGTTTTTTTTGTTAAGTCGCACCGTCGACATTTATGTTTCGATTGCAGAGCGTTTGTTGGTTTTTTACTTTATTGCAATACCAGGTCGATAAAGTGTAACTCGATATCCGGTATTGCATTATATTAGGGTGGGTAGCACTTTTGGCGTTAACACCTCCCCTTTAAATACCGAGCGTCCTCGTTCGGTTAGAAATACGGAATATGAGATATTCTAGTTATTCTCGATGGGTTTTCCGCTTTTACTTCTGACAGTTCGGGCATTGAAGTATGCAATGTGGCATTATTTTTTGTTACATACGGTGGTACAACAAAATCAGCTTTCTTCGCAAATGGCCCCTTCCTCAGCAACAGAAAGGCTACTACGGTGATTGCTATTGATGAAACCCCAATATTGATGGTAAAACCCCATTTATGGTTCGTGGTTAATTGATCTATGGCTTCAGTATTCATCGTCTGCAGTTCTTTAACCATTTCTAGAGACAAAGTATCTTCAACGCTTGGTTCAGCAAGCCGAGGTGTCAAGATAGCTGGAAGAGGTTGTATGTGCGTTGATTCGAAGCCGTTATAAGTTTTGTTCCATATCCCGATAGAGGCATTGTGGAACTGCAAGACGTACGTTCCAGACAGCTTTTGGGATTCATTGTTAATGTTGATAGTTCCATTAAATTGGTTCAAAAGGATTATACCAGGGGCCACTTCCTCGATTGTAGGAATGTGTCGATTATCTATTACGCTACAATTGGATGATTTGCTTTTTATTAGGTTCGCTAAGCATGTGTCCTTATCAATATTTTCTAATTGCGTTCTCTTACAGACAGTAATGTTATTATAAGTTTTACAGTTTGTTCTTATTCCAAAAATCGTCTTGTTGCAAATTATTACGTTTTGAAAGTTAATTTTGTCTATGAATTTACTAAATTTAACAGGTTTAATTAATATTTTATTACAAGAAGTGCTTTCCGCTGTTGGAATGTTAATGATATAGACAATTGAATTTTTGTTTGATGCAATTTTTACTTCTGCAAATTCAAAAACTTGCTCTATATTGACAAATGGTATTAATTCTTGATTTATAATGTCTTTAACAATATTAATTTCTTCGGAAGATAAAATAAATGAATTAACTACTCCGACCTTCGCCCAATGAATAGCGTACTGAATGTTTACAATTTCCGTTTTTAAAATGTCAATTTTTAGTTTAAATTTTTTAACCATTTGATCTCTTATTGTTTCATTGTAATTTACAGTTTTAATTATTTCATTTGTGGTTTTAATGAGTTCATTGATTTTTTCTAATGATAACTTATTTATTACTACTTGTCTATTATTGTTAGCCAATATCTCATCAGTTTTCATTTTTATAATTTCGAAATCGTCGTGGTCTGGATTCCCAGCAATCCATTTCCATGCGGATCCAATAAAATTCAGGGATCTTTTCGTCTTTGGTTTCAGTCTATCCAAATAACCCTGTAGTTCAGCTAGTTCGTAAATGATAAAAGGTCTTAGATAATGAGTGCTACTTATGTTCTGGTCTATCGTGATTTTCATATCGTCGATTAATTCCTGGTATTTGTCAGTCTCAATTATGTGAATTAATTTAAAGGTTCCAGTTTGTAATTTCGCCAGTCCCGCGTCTAATGTCACTATCCGTGAATTGGTATAGTCCAATATTTTTACGTCGCTCATCACCAAAGAGCAGAATGTACTGAAACATAAAGATTGTATCAGTTTCTAATATTGTTTTTGTGAATAGTTTTCCCTGTTTCTGTTATGATAGTTGAATTTTTATTTTCCCTGACTATTTCCTCTCTATAAGATTTACTTAGCTTAGTTCCTAGTCTTTTGTTTTCCCTAACAAAGATGTGTTGCCCTGGTTTGTAAGTTTTGGGTGTTGTTTTTGTCTTGTTATGATAATTTATGTCATCTATTTGTTTCTTTTTGAGCTTTTGAATAATATCCTCTCGTTCCTTCTGTATGGCATCCGGGTCTGTGCCAATTTTTCTACCAAAGAAGGCTTCAACCGGTTTCCTATTTATTGTAGAATGTACGGAATTATTATATTCATAAATAGACCTGTGTAGTAGTTCCGAAAAGGTGGTATTTACATTTTCGGTTGTTAAGCATCGCATTATTTCAGACAAAGTTGAATGAAACCTCTCAATTTGTCCGTTCACGCTACTACTGTAAGGAGGTATTTTGAAAATCTTAACGTTATACTGGTTTTCCAGCATAAAAATAATTGCATTGGAATTAAATGATTTTTCATTGTCAATGACAACAATTTCTGGCATGCCGAATGACAGAAGAACCTCCCTTAGTGGCTCCTTAATGTCAACCGCTGCCCGGGACTGTAGTATTTTTGCCTGCGCATATTTAGAGAATTTGTCTATAGCCGTTAGTATTGCTTTCCTCTCCGTTAAATAAATATCGATGTGTACAATTTGTCCTGGACGCTCGGGTATCGGCGTCGCACTTAATTCGATTTTATTCGGGTGCCTGTCATATTTGTTTTCCTTGCACACTTTACAAGATTTAACAACCCTTTTGATCTTTGAGTGCATTTCTGGAAAGTAATATCTAGACAAAATTTGAATTCTATTCTCTACACTACTCCTATGTGCCCTATTATGTTCATTTATAATTACCTCCTCCTGTTCGTCATTCGTCTTAAGATCAGTCACCATGGTCCTGGAGTATTTAACTTTATAACGTGAGAAATTGTCATTGAAGATCTCTTGTAGAATATCGTCAGTGGTTTTTATACAATTCGTAACCGATGGGTTGAGGTATTTCTTGAGGATCCCAGTAAGATTGTCCGGTTCGACGTTTGGTTCGTTTATGGTATGTCTATGAAAAGTTGGGAATACGACCTCGAAGTTATAAGAGGGATTTTCATCCTCGGATGATAAAAGAATTTGATTTTTAAATGCGTTTATTGGTACGTCCGTAAATTGAATAAGGTTTTGAGAGGAACTTTCGTCACTATGCTGCGTAGCAGTCATGGAATTTACCTGTGAAACTTCTGGAGGTCTTGATAAAGCATCGGCAACGACATTTGTGCTCCCCGGTTTATATAAAAGTTCATACTTAAAATCTTCTAGAAAAGCTTTCCATCGTTTCAATTTGTAGTTAGAGTTCTTATTGTTCAGAGAATAAGTGAGTGGTAGATGATCTGTGAAAATTTTCATTTTCGCCGAGCCATAGAGGTAGTTTCTGAGTTCCTTTAGAGCCCAAACAATAGCGAGCATTTCCTTCTCGTTGGTCGCGTAATGTTCCTCCGATTTCTGGAGAGTTCGAGACAAAAAAATTATCGGTCTGTCATCCTGAGATAAAACTGCGCCAAGGGCGTAGTTGGAAGCGTCCGTGGTTAAATGAAATTCCTTGCCAAAGTCCGGATAAGCTAGCAAAACATCTTCTGACATAAGAGAACTTTTCAGTTTATTAAATGCATCAATTGCCTCCTCAGTAAGATTTATCCTGATTTTACTGGAAGTATATTTGGAGGCTCGTCCATTCTCCCCCCTTAAGAAGATTGTCAGGGGTTTTGCAATTTTAGCATAGTCCCGTATAAATCTTCTATAAAAATTTGACATCCCCAGGAAAGACCTTAGATCCTTCAAGGTTTTAGGAATGGGAAAGTTATTAATTGCCTCTACTCTGGTTGGATTTGTCTTTATTCCAGCATCCGAAACAATAAAACCCAAGAATTCGACTTCCCTTCTTAGGAATTCGCATTTGTCAAGTTGCACTTTCATGTTTGCCAGTTCTAGTGTTCTAAATACCGTGTCCAAGTTTTCTAAATGAGTTTTTTCATCTTTCGCAAAAATGATGATATCGTCTATGTAAACAAAACAGATTTTGCCGATGTGTTCTCTTAAAATGTCATCTAATGTCCTTTGAAAAATAGATGGAGCATTTTTCAGCCCAAATGGGAGTCTAGTAAACTCGTATTTACCGTTGTTAACGGAAAACGCTGTTTTCTTCCTATCGCCTTCCCTTAGGGGGATTTGATGAAATCCACTTTTCAGATCTATCACTGAAAACCAGTTGCTTTTCGAAAGTTGAGGTAGGACATCGTTAATATTAGGAATGGGGTATTTATCGGGAATCGTGACATCGTTCAGTTTCCTGTAGTCTATAACCATACGATATTTCTTTTTTCCCGAGGCATCAGCTTTTTTCGGAACTATCCATATTGGAGAATTGTATGGTGACCGTGAAGGCCGTATTATGCCGTGATCTAATAATTCTTTTATTTGTGATTCTACCTCATCTTTGAGATGCATTGGATAGGGATAATATCTCGAGTATACCGCGTTTTCATCTTTTGTCTGAATTTCACCGATAACAGAAGTGGTGTATGTCAGTTTTTCATTAGGATCGCTGAATAAATTTTTGTGGTTCTGCACCAGTTCGTCGATTCCTAATTTCTGTTCTTCGGTCATGTGGTCATTCCTAATGTTAATTGCGTTCACCGCCTGGGATTTTAGTTGTTTTAGCCGTAATTTAATATTCTTGTTCACAATCATGTAATTGTCTGCTGCGTGAATAACAGCTGACATCTCTTTCAAACTATCGTTCCCCAGAATTGCATGAAAGGTTTTAAGTGTTGGCAAAAGGAAAAACTTCAGTCTTTTTGAATTTTCATAAAAAAGATTAACAAAAGTATGATGGGTGATTTTTGTCTGTCCGGCAATAGAAGATGCAAAGAAATTTTTTACGTTGGGAATAGGATTTTTAACCAAATTAGGTTGAATGTAGTTTTTATTGGACCCAGTATCGACCAGTATTTTCAAAATTTGACCTGAACTCGTCCTACTCTCAAAATAAGGTAGCGACGAGTCTGTTAATCTAAAAAATGAATATCGGCAAATTCTTGAGTTTCCGAGTGGTCATTGTCTTCAAGGACATCGTAATGATTTTCTATGTAATCATCCAATGGTAAAAATTGTTCCTGAGCCTCATAATTCTGCAACTCAGACTCATATTGTTGTGGAACTTGATCCTCAGTTTCCCCTGTGTTCAAATGAAAATTTCTTTGCATTTTCTGAGGATTTCGGGTCTGTTCGGGTTGGTCGTTAGGCCTTTTACCAAAAAATTGATTGTTATTTGTCGGTCTATTCATGTAATTCACCGCTCTTGACCGCAAAGAATGGTCTATGTCCATAGGTTCAGGACGGTTTTGTGGTTTTGGTGCAGTTGGTCTTGGGATTTGAAAATCATTATTTCGAAAATACTGTCCTTGTGGCATTTGATTGAAATTGTTCATTGAACGCATCGGAGGACCAGTGTTAAATGGTTGAATACTCTGATTTACTGTTGGCATGTGGGCCAATTGAGGATGAAATACAGGGGCGAAATTAGGACGATATTGTGTTCGTGGTGGCAATTGTGGTGGTGTTTGTATGTTAGGTTTATTAGTCCTAACGTGCTGTCCATGCGAATTCGCGAATTGAGCCCTAACAAATTGGTTCTCCATTTTCAAGCACAGCTGAAGAGCCTGTGGGAGATCCCTTGGTTCTTTCATGCCCAAGTGTATGGACATTTGACCCTTGAGACCGCGTATAAAGGTATCCAGAGCCTTGTCCCGGTAAGTTTGAGCCAAAATATCGAGAGCCTCTCGCCCAATGTCCATACAAGACAATTTGTTCATAATAAGAGAAAGGTGAGAGTAAACTTCTTGATAGAAGTCTTGAATCTTATTATTTCCCTGCACTAAAGTAGTCATCTGGTACTCCAGAGTAGTGAGGTCTCTCTTATCTGCGTAGTGTAGCGTTAAGCATTTTGAAATGCAATCCCAATTTAAGGGTGTGTTATAAGATTCGAGAGCCGCATCAGCGTTACCCGTGATCTTATTTCTAATAATGTTCAAAATAGCATAGTATTTAGGAGTACCTTTCTTTGAATCGTAAAGTCTCAATATTCTATCTACACTTTTCCTCCATGAACTAAATTCAGACGGATTCCCAGAAAATTCCCTCAAACTTCTAACAACATCAGGGACTTTGTCTAAATCGTACAGATCGTTTCCGTATCGTGCCTCAATTGCTTGGTCTATACCAGAAATATCAGCACTGGGATTTAAATGTTGTCTAATGGCGATTTGACACTGTTCCGCACAAATTCGTGCAATGGTTTCCTGCATTGCCCTGTTTTGATCCGCCTGAGCAGCTCCTTGGTCTGGGAGGTTAATTATCGAAGGTCTAAGTATGTTTCCGTTTGGATTAGCCATAATATTTATTTTCACTTTTCTTCTTTTTTTTCTGAGAGATAAAGGCTATGTTTTCACTTGTTAATTAATTGTTCACTAGTTTTATTTTTTTAGCTACTGGAGGGTCCCATAGGATTCGCAATAGTATTTAATATTTTTTTTTTTGTAGTTACTAGCAATTATTTATTTTCTATTTTTCAACTTAAAGTTGTTCACTTAATTTTAACTATCTTTCACTTATTTTGTTTACTTAAATTATTCACTTAGTTTAACTTACAAAATAGCAGCTATAGTGGGATATGAAGGAATAGACATTATCCGTTTCCCTGTTGTACTTCGGTATCACCTCCTTACTCTTTATTCCACTTGTCAGTCTTCGACTTGATCCTTCGCTGTTATTTTACTTAGTCCTGTGGGAACTACTACCTTAGGTGTCCACGATACAGCCTGTGGGGTGTCTTCTCAGTGGATCCTTTCTAGTTGGGCGCCAATTAACTAATTTAATAATTAATAAAGAAGTCTTGTTACTTTTAGTTACAAAAATCAACTGAACTTTATTGATAAATTTTGTTTAACGATAACTTACTTCACTACCCTAGCCAGCAGAATCATGTTGATCGAACCATCGCTGTTGTGCTGTGTCAGCGGCACGTGTGGTGGTTCGTCATGTCGATCGAACCATCGATGTTGTGCAGCGTCAGTGGCATGTGTGGTGGTTCGATGTTTTTTTTGTTAAGTCGCACCGTCGACATTTATGTTTCGATTGCAGAGCGTTTGTTGGTTTTTTACTTTATTGCAATACCAGGTCGATAAAGTGTAACTCGATATCCGGTATTGCATTATATTAGGGTGGGTAGCACTTTTGGCGTTAACATATACATATGATTATATTCAATCATATATATGATTACAACCAATCATTATTAAATTATTGATTAAATTCAATCATATATATGGTCAAATCCAAACATTTATATGATTTCATTCAATCATATATATGATTAAATCTTATCTTACATGGTTGCATCCAATCATACATTTCATGATTGCACCAATCATATATATGATAACATCCAATCATATATATGATTACATCCAATCATATATATGATTACATCTAATCATATATATGATTACATCCAATCATATATATGATTACATCTAATCATAGATATGATTAAACTAAATCACATTTGAAAAATGACCTCAATTTCGAAATGAATGACGGCCCCAGCAAAATGTGAAAAATATCCCCAAATGTTCAAGTTATTGTGTTCATTATTAATTCATTATTGAATTGGGGCCATTTTTCAAATGTAATAATTTGGGTCGTAACCCCAACAAATTTTCAAAATATAATGATCATATGATTGATTGGGTGCAATCATTTATATGACTACATTAAATCATTTTTTTTATAATGTGTTGGGGTTACGACTCTAATCATCATAATTATATGATTGGGTTCAATCATATATATGATTGGATGCAAAAGATGCAAAGATTGATATTTGTTTTGAAAAATCCCAAAGAAAAAATAAAAAATCTCAAAATGTTCAAAAACGGAAAATGATTGCCTAAATATTATGAAAAACAACACAATTTGTTCATTTTGGAAAATTGTTTTTTTTTTGCGATTTTTTTTTAAAACAAATGTGAATCATATCTTATCATACATATGATTACATCCAACCATACATTTAATTTTTTGTATAAGAGTTTTTGGGGAATTCTTCTTTTCCATAAAGCCGGAAAGTTTCATAAATTATTTCGGGATTTTTCGGGGCCATTTTCATGTTGGCCTTTTTGGGAATTTTTCACTTATTTATGGAATCTCTTCATTTGGGGTGTACTTTATTTTTATTTTTCATAGAGCCTGCAATTCTAAAGATACAAATTTAAAAAATATCCTCATGTATGGAAATCGGTTGTATTCTATATTCATATATCGCCATTAAAGAGTGAGCCACCCTGTACATTAGAGAATGCGAACTTACGGGTAAAAAAAAATAGTTCGACATACCCTTTCGAATATGAAGTATTATGGGAAGGAAGTTTTGAATTTTTTTTTTGGCTGAACTTTTGGGTCTTAGGTGCACTTTTTGGAAAAAAAAATATATTTTTTTTGCCGAACGTAGGGGTCGCGCTTTTACATTTTTCTTTATATAGTTGGCATTTACAGCCCTATCTTAAAGTGTGATACATCGATGTTTTTGTCTCAAAGAGTCCAATTTTTCCGCTTTTGTAGTCATTGACCTCAAGTACCATTTTCTGGCACTTACCGTCCATCATATCTCAGTTGCTAATACCCTAATGTACCACCCTAATAACAGAAAATCTTCATTAAGTTCTTGCTTCAAAACTTCAAAACCAGAAAAAATTGGTCTCTGTAAATGTCAAAGATATACCGAATAATATCGGTAAAAAAAAATTTTTTTTCGAAAACCTTTTATTAACACATTATATTCAAAGGTATCCGGCGAACTGTTTTTTTTTTGGCGTATTGCCCACTGTACATTAGGGTGTCCTGATTTTTGGCTCAACTTGATTGTGATAGCTTATGGTGTAAAATATTTTTGAGACTGTAAATGCAGAAGATATACTGAAAAACGTAAAAACGCACCCCTACGTTGGGCAAAAAAAAAACAATTTCCAATCTACTTCCAAAAAAATTTAAAAAAAAAAATCTCAAAAATACTTTACTATACTTTATAAAGCTATCAAAATATATTTTTGGAAAATTTTTCTCAGATTTTTTGGAAACGGTTTAGATGCGCCACAAATTCATATTTTCTAAGTTTTCCCGTATTTGCAGCACAAGTTGGTCAATAAAAAACATTTACAGTCTTTCAGTCATCATTGCAAAAGAAAAATGTTCGAGCTTAAACTGGATGTACATAAGTCATAAGTTTTGTAATTTTTTTTTGGCTCGTTTTGCTCTTAAATATAAAATTTTTGGGGGAAATTTTACATAAACCAAAAAAGAAAGGTGACATAACTTTTAAAAATTCCGTGGAAGTGTAAAAAATCTATGATGCATGCATGTTGTTTTAAAGCTGGGAAAAATTCTAAGTAATTTGGAAAAATAGGACATGAGAGGACATGTATTTCTTTGTCATGCACTTAAAAAAACATGAATATTGTTTAGACTATTTCAATCTATGACAAATTCTGCTCAAATCCTTGAGTTGAGCATCCTTGGAAACAACAGAACGAATTACATAAATCAAAAGATTGCAGTTTAAAAAAATCTTTTTTTTTTTGATGTGAATTAAAGGTGTGACATGTATTTCTTTGTCATGCACTTAAAAAAACATGAATATTGTTTAGACTATTTCAATCAATGACAAATTCTGCCCAAATCCTTGAGTTGAGCATCCTTGGAAACAACAGAACGAATTACATAAATCAAAAGATTGCAGTTTAAAAAAATCTTCTTTTTTTGATGTGAATTAAAGGTGTGAGGAGTAAACCTCATCCTTTCACCCATAGATTTGCCCAAGTACTTCACCTCAGTCACATATCTAAGGGTAACACCATTCATTCTAACAATTAGCGGTCGACTTGTGACAATCTGCCCTTAAGCAGCATGGTCACAGTCTTATCCTTTGCCACACTCACTCCAACACTCTCACCCTCTCACTCTCACTTACAACTAAGTTCGTTTCTGGCAATAAAATCCGCTGGTTTTGGGATTTCTTAACAAAATCGAATACACTTTGTGTGGAATGGACCCTTGAAGTTCCATTTAGGTACACTCTAAAGGAAAACCTGACACGGCCAATAAATATCTAAAACTAGTAAGTTGTAATGCGCCTATGGCGCCCATTGAAATATGGAAAAAAAATGTTGTTAAAAAAAAATTTTTGCTGAAAAAAAAAATTTTGTTGAAAAAAAAAAATTTTGTTGAAAAAAAAAAATTTTTGTTGAAAAAAAAAATTTTTGTGGAAAAAAAAAATTATGTTGAAAAAAAAATTTTGTTGAAAAAAAAAATTTGTAAAAAAAAAAATTGTAAAAAAAAATTTTTTGTTGAAAAAAAAATATTGTAAAAAAAAAAATTTTGGAAAAAAAAATTTTTGGTAAAAAAAAAATTTGGGGAAAACACAATTTCTGTACAAAAAAAAAATATTATTATTATTTATAGAAAATTATATTTAAATTCCTACGTACTGCGTGACAGAGTCAGTGAATCAGTGAATCAGTGTCGAGGGTAAATATATATTAAGATAATTAAGGAATTTGTCTCTGGTCAATGTGTATTTTATTTTGCCCTATATTTTTTTTTTCTTCCCGACCTAAAGGCAATTTGCGTTTATTTAAAATTCCCATTTACAAAAATATTCTCTTAAAGCCAGTTCAGGTCCAGGCTCAATTTAGATTTTATTTTTAGACTGTTTGCCTTTTTGTCTGACCTTTTTTGAAATGCGAATTTTTTTTTTTAGAAATTTAAAAGGTACATTTATGGAAACTGGCAATTTACTAGGAATTCTCGCTGAGCATGTGAAATGGAAATGGAAATATTTCTTTTCGGTCTATTAGCTTGAAGTCTCGCCGAGAATGTGTAACTGAAATATCGCTTTATTGTAGATTGTATTTTATGATGTATGACGTGTTTTGCTGGTTACCCACATGTCCCTTTCACTAGGCAATAGAATCCCAGGTCCAAATGTTAGCTACTTAAGGCCACTTTTACTTTTGGTTTCTTACCAGAATTCCCCGCAAATCCATTTCTCTTTCAGTCATCTTGAAAAGTCTATTGACTTTGTCTAACTTGCAATTGAATTATGGCCTTGTCTGATATTTTGTTTTTCTTCCTCCCCCCCTCCATTTTAAAATGTCTTTCCCAAAAATATCAATTAATGATTTATGTTGAAAAGTTTTCCCAAATGATATTGAGCAGAAATTGTTGCAGACAAATTAACCCCGCCAAGCACGACATCTTCGCAGGGAAAAGTTGTGTTGCGCAACTGAAAAAAGTTTCTGGTCTTTTTTCTCTCGACATGTTGGCTGGCGTTGTGGCGCTTGTCTCTGGGCAAATTATTCTAATGGCTTTTAATAATAATGTCATTAACGAAATGTCGTCGTTGATGTTTGTGTTTTTACTTTTTCTTCGGTTTTTCATTTGTATATTTTTGTGGAATTTGTTCTTTCGCTTTAATTGTGGGAATTTTAATTGATAACATTTTTTCCATTTTCCATTTATGGTTCAAAGCGAAATCAACAAAATATCAAGTGTATGTTAATGAAGGATATTCAGACCAAGAGCATTGATTTGCCGTAACCATTTTTTTCAAAAGGAGTTGCCATCGAAATGGGTTTTCAGGGATTTGCCGGCCACCGTTTGTCTATTGTTTCGCCGTCACTTCGAATGGTGTTTCAATGATTTCGTTTGGAAATCATGCCGGCGTTGCCAATAGGGGGCCACCTGGGAGTTGCCATTTCACGACGTTAGACTTTTTTTTTTGTAGGTTAGGAAAAGAGGCCCAAGAAAACAGTAGACTGTCGCAAATAGTCAGCCCAAGTTAAGGACAAATCTGAATTAGCTGCTGCTTGTTTATAAGTGATCCATTTCTAAACGGTAAATTATATTTTTTTTGGTAATAAATCTGCCATTTACTATTGGCTTGCCCGGTTTGCTTGCAATTTCAGTCAGACCCAGCTAAAGTGTGTTCGAACTTAGGTCCGGCAGATGAACCCCCTGCTCTGTTATAAGGATCCCAATTAGGGGAACCACGGGTCTCAGAAAAATATTTTTGTAGAAATTCAATCCATACAATCCTAGATTCCTAAAATGAGGGGAAAAAATCCCCAAAAAGTTTATTTTAGTAAATTTGCTGTAGTTTTAAAATTTTTTGGAGAGACACAGAGTTGATAATAAATAAACAGACATAGACACTATAAAGTCGGTCTATAGTTTGGAAAGTTTAGCATTGCGATTGTCATTTGTAGTGTGGACTGGGGGAAACAGTGCGGTGGTAAGGGGTAACCCTTGATTTTCTTTTTTTTTTATTAAATTCATCCGCGTTTGGTTCTGTTTCAGAAAATTTTGTCCAGATCAATGTCATCCCACTCCGACCATAAGAAAACATTAACGATCTTTCGATAATTTTGCAAACATTTTTGAAACAAAAGTTTGTACTTTTTATTTATCAAAAAATTGTCAACTTCAGAGGGTACTGGGGAAAACACTGTAGGGGTACCCTAGATTTACTTTTTTTAATTCGTCTGCGTTTAGTTCTGTTATAGAAAATGACAATTTTTCTTTTGTGTTCATAGAAAAACAAATCGTTTTTTTTTTATGAAAAATTCTCATCTTTGGAGTGGTGTTGGGGAAACAGTGTAAGGGTAACCTTATGTTAAATTCATCTCCATTTAGTTCTGTTTCAGAAAATGCAAACTTATTTTTTTGTGTTCATAGAAAAAACAAATGTTTTTCAACAAAAGTTTGTACGTTATTTTTTTTAGCAAGAAATGTTGACCTTTTAAGGGGTCCTGGGGAAACAGTGTAAGGGTAACCCTAGATTTTTTTTTTAATTTCATCTCCATTAAGTTCTGTTTCAGAAAATGCAAACTAATTTTTTCGCGATCATAGAAAAAACAAATGTTTTTAAACAAAAGTTTGTACGTTGTTTTTTTTTTAGCAAGAAATGTTGAACTTCGGATGATTCTGGGGGAAACAGTGTAAGGGTAACCCTATATTTTTTTTTTTTTAATTTCATCTCCATTTAGTTCTGTTTCAGAAAAAACAAAATAATGTTTTTGTTTTCATAGAAAATAACAAAAGTTTGTACGTTTTTTTTTAGCAAGAAATGTTGAACTTCGTATGCTTCTGGGGGAAACAGTGTAGGGGTAACCTTAGATTTTCTTTTTATTAAATTCATCTACGTTTGGATCTCTTACAATGAAAATGCAAACTTATTTTTTTGTGTTCATAGAAAAAACAAATGTTTTTTAACAAAAGTTTAAGCGGTAAGAGCAACAACGTTGGAAATAAAACCCTTAAAACTGAAACCAACTTTTTGTCTGTTTTTGCCCCCCTTTTATCAGAAACTTTGGAACTGCTTGAATTAATACAATTCGGTGAGTTTCTACATTCTGATACAGTCCACTTACAGATATATCCCCGAATTGTACATGGTCCTTCGAACCGGATGTCCAATTCCTGTGTTCATAGAAAAAAAAAAAACAATTTCTTGTAAACAAAAGTTTGTATGTTTTTTTTTAGGAAGAAATGTTGAACTTTGGCGGGGACTGGGGAAACTGTGAAGGGATAATCCTAGATTTTTTTTTTTTTAATTTCATCTACATTTAGTTCTGTTTTGGAAAATGCAAAATAGAATTTTTGTTTATATCTTTTTTTTTGCAAATAATATTTTAATATTTTTTTTTTAAAATTTTCGAGATCCAGCGACTATAACGTTTTACTTATTACCGAGATTGTTCTAAAGTATTTAGGGGGAGTTTTAGTAATTCTTTTTCCAAACCAACGAACGTCACTTGACCCTGATCGGACTTCAAATAGTTGAGATATGAGCAATATATTTTTGTTTGTTTCAACTGCTTGTACAGGGTTCTCCCATAAGAGGTGTTATTTGGTATTGAAAGAAAAATGTAATTTTTTGAGATAAATTATTGGATGTTTATTTCATAATAAAGCGGAAGGTATGCGGTTAATAATGAAGAACAACATCAGCCAAATGGCCAGCACGACCACGCTTACAGGATGATATCCTTTTCATGAATATTTTCCATAACCAAATCGCAAAGTGGCTGCCCTATGTTCTCGATAGCCTGACGAATTCTACGGTTGAGGTTGAGGCATTGTATTATTGAGCCGGTGCTGAGACCATGAGGGGCGTGAAAGATACTCACGCTAATCTGCAGCACACCTGTGAGTCGGTGATGTATCACATAGTCAGCTCAGCCAAACTTAAGCCTTTGCCTAGTAGATTTTAATGTAATGCGATACAAGACTTTAATCGATTTCAATTAAACATTGAATTGCCTATTCGACTGTAAGAAATCTTTACATAAACAGATATTTTTTTTACACTCCCTCCTATAGTAGAGGTTATAAAAATCGTTGAAAAAAAAAGAAAATAAAATTCAACTTGCAGTTTAGGCACGTTTTACGCGAATGTCCTTGGGAGAAAAAAGAAAAAAAACCAAAACGTCTTCCCACATATTCCGACGTGCGTGATGCACTTCACATGGTCAGAGAAATTGTGAAACTAAAACGGAAACGTAATAAAAGCATTTATTACATTGGGGGGGGGGGGGGGGTTATTTCTATATAATTGGAACCCCAAGGGGGCTCACATCATAACGCGAGATTCATTCTCTGTGCTTGGGATAATAATATTTTATAATCGCTTTTAAGGTCTTGTGGACAAACAAAAAAAATAAACAATTTATAATCTCTAATGGAAGACTGTTGTAAGAGGGCAGTAGGGTTTCTGTTTTGTTGTTTTGCTTTATTTTGAAACTATGACCAAGAGTTTTACTGTCTTGTGTTATGTGACTGGAACGGTGGCCGGAATTAAAAGTAATTTTTTGCTGAGAACTTTAAACTTTTGCATTGGAACGGGTTTCCATCTGAATTCCTCTAAGAAACTGTTACGAGTAATAATTGTAATTCATTTGTGTGAACGCAGCTTTGCTTAAATTTCAGCAGAAACAATTATATGACTGCTTTTTCCGACCAAATGTTTTATTTCAACAACGGCAGCCCAACTTCCAGGAACGTTCACCTTTGCAACAACTTTTGTCGATTCTGGGAAATCTACAATCGGTTTTTAATGTAATTGTCGATTTGTCACATTTCAAATATCAAAGTCTGTCACGTAATTCCGGTTTGCTGGGAAATTGTGTTTTTGCAACAAGTTTTATTTTTTCTCGGAAACAGTAGCCAGTCCCATAGTTTCCATGGAAAAGTTGAAACTTGCTGACATTTTAAAAGTCACGTTTGTGGGAACACATTTCTGTTCTCTCAGAATTCGGAGATTGTTGCAGTAAAATGTGAAATGAATTTTAGTTTTAAATAAGACGTTTAGTAAATATCTGTATTCGACCGTTTCCATGAGTATGAACTAATATTTTATTTATTATTTTTTGCTCTTAGAACACAAATTCGGCAATTCTGTTTATTGACATATCCACTGATCCACAAATGAGCCACGTCGCTGCAGAGACTTTTTCAATAAACGGAAATCGCCCATTCACCGTTGTTGGTTTCCATTTTTCCTCCACGGAATCACTAAGTTCGACTCTAGAGTAATTTTGGCCCTTTGTCACATTTCCAGGCGAAGAATTCGACATTCTGAAAATTATTTCCGACAAATGTCCTTCTAGCATCTTTAGCGGTCACTATTACCTATAATTAAAGGATAGTGTCATAGGGGAAAATATTTCCATTTTTCCTCCACGGACTCACTAAGTTCGACTCTAGAGCATTTTTTTGACATTTTGCTTTAATTTGAAAGTATAGTGAAAAAAATTCCGATTTTAAATTGTCTTCCATGAGCCAAAAAGTTGTATTTCGAATACAACTTTATTAATCCTTCGAGGACCGGAGGTTTTCACCGAAAAAAGAATATAAAAAAGAATTTAACTTGACTCAAATATTGTTTGAATAGCCTGTTTGGTGGGTTGACCTTGAAAGGGACATAACATGCCAAACACAGTTTTCTCCTTAGCACGAATTTCGATAATAAAACTTAATATTTTTCAGCAATTTTATGTGAAAAACCTGTTTATAAGCACAAACAATGTTTAAAAGCACAGCAACATGTAGATGAGTTTATAATGATGGCTTAATTTAGAAAGGGTGGGCAACACTACTCTTTTTACCATAATTTATTATAGTCAAAAATTTAAACCGACAAAACCATAATAATAAAAAAAAAATTGAAAAAAGTCAACAAAAAAAAATTTTTTTTTTTTAAATAAATTTTAAAAAAAGAATTACAAAAAGAAATTTTCAAAAAAAAATGTATCCATAAAATTTTTTTTTTATGAAAAGAAATTTTTAAAAAAAATTTTATCCGTAAGATGTTTTATTGTTAAAAAACCGTTAAAAAAACAAATTTTATCCATAAAATGTTTTTTTTATGAAAAGAAATTTAAAAAAAAAAATTATTGAAAATAATTTAAAAAAAAAAGAAAATCTTATCTATAAAATTTTTTTTTTTGTAAAAAATTTAAAAAAGAAATTAAGAAAAAATTTTGTCCCTGTTTTTTTTTTTAAAAAATAAATTTGTAAAAAAAAATTATAAAGAATAATTTAAAAAAAATGTTATCCATAATTTTTTTTTAACAAAATTTTAAAAATGATATTTAAAAAAAAAATGTTGTTTATAAAAAAAATTTAATCCACAAATGTTTTCTTTTTTTTAAAAAAATGTCCATAAAATGTTTTTTTTTTATGTAAAGAATTTTTTTAAAAAAAAATTATAAAAAATAATTTTAAAAAAAATCTTATCCATAAAATGTTTTTTTTTTAAATTTAAACAGAAATTACAAAGAAAGCTGCCCATAAGATGTTTCTTTTTTCAAAAAAATTTCTGAATAAAAATTTAAAAAAAAAATTAAAAGAAACTTTAAAAAAAATGTTATCCATGAAATGTTTTTTTTTTATTGAAATATTTTAAAAAAGAAATTTAAAAAAAATGTATCCATAAAATGTTAAAAAATTTTTTTTTAAAAAAAACGTTGTCCACAAATGTTTTTTTTAAATTTAATAAAAACAATATTTTTTCCCTGATTTTAGCAAAACCAATAACTTTAGTTTCGAGACAATACTTTTTTTTAGAATTTTGTTTATTAATTTCTTTTAATGTTTCTTTTAGAATTTTTTTACAAAAAATTATAAAAAATAAAAAAAAATTATAAAAAATAATTTTAAAAAAAATCTTATCCATAAAATGTTTTTTTTTAAATTTAAACAGAAATTACAAAGAAAGCTGCCCATAAGATGTTTCTTTTTTCAAAAAAATTTCTGAATAAAAATTTAAAAAAAAAATTAAAAGAAACTTTAAAAAAAATGTTATCCATGAAATGTTTTTTTTTTATTGAAATATTTTAAAAAAGAAATTTAAAAAAAATGTATCCATAAAATGTTAAAAAAATTTTTTTTAAAAAAAACGTTATCCACAAATGTTTTTTTTAAATTTAATAAAAACAATATTTTTTCCCTGATTTTAGCAAAACCAATAACTTTAGTTTCGAGACAATACTTTTTTTTAGAATTTTGTTTATTAATTTCTTTTAATGTTTCTTTTAGAATTTTTTTACAAAAAATTATAAAAAATAATTTAAAAAAAAAAATCTTATCCATAAAATGTTTTTTTAAACATTTAAAAAAGACATTACAAAAAAAATTTGTAAACAATATGTTTTTTTTTAAAAAAAAATTTTGAAAAAAAATTTAAAAACATCTTATCCATAAAATGTTTTTTTTTTAAATTTAAAAAGAAATTACAAAAAAAGCTTGCCCACAAGATGTTTCTTTTTTCAAAAAAATTTCTGAAAAAAACATTTAAAAAAACTTTAAAAAAAATGTTATCCATGAAATGTATTTTTTTTAAAAATTTTAAAAAAGAAATTTAAAAAAAATGTATCCATAAAAGGTTATAAAAAATTATTTATGGATAAATTTTTTTTTAACAAAATTTTAAAAAAAAAGTGTTGTCCATAAAATGTTTTCTTATAAAAAAACGTTATCCACAAATGTTTTTTAAAAAAAAAAAAACTTCAAAAAACAGTTTTTTCCATTAGTTTTTTTTTTAAAAAAGAATTTTTTAAAAACTATAAAAAATAATTTTAAAAAAAATCTTCTCCATAAAATGTTTTTTTTTAAAAAATTTTAAAAATTAAATTAAAAAAAAAAAACTTTTCCATTAAATGTTTTTTTTAAAAAAAATTAAAATAGAAATTTTAAAAAAATGCTACCATGAAATTTTTTTTAAAAAAAAAAAAGTTAAAAACAGCGTTATCCACAAATGTTTTTTTTTTTTTTAAAAAAATGTCAAAAAACCCTTTTATCCATAAAAGGGTTTTTTACCCTGATTTTAGGAAACTATTTGCATCAATGCGGAAGAGCAATAACTTTAGTTTCGAGACAATATTTTTTTTTTAGAATTTTGTTTGAATTTATTCTGATTTTTTTGTGGCACTCAAAAGTATTTTTTGTTTGTTTTTGGTTCACCATTATTTTTATATAAAAATCCGATTTACAATATTTTTAGCTCACACAAGTTTCTTTAATTTGCTGTAAAATAATAAAAATAGCCCCACAAAACCAGCAATTTAAAATGATTTTTTTTCTGGTTTTAGTTTCTACGAATCACTTGTTACAATGGTGTGATGATCATTATTTTGTAAAGCCAAGAGTAAAATCAAACAAAAAAATACTTCAAGCGTATTAGAACTGCATTATTAGCTTTTTTACACTTTCATCAAAATTATGAAACATATTTTACTCCGTTATATGATTTTCTGTGCTTCCGTGAAAATTTTAAAAACTCAATATCCAATAAAATCTTTGTTAATTGACATTTGACAATTAAATGTTGCCCGCCTTTGTTGGGATTGTTATTAGAAATCAAAAAAAAAATTAAACTAAATGTGAGGGTTTTTCCAACAAGAGGTGTTATTTTGAATCATCCGTCACTTTTG
Organism: Hydrotaea cyrtoneurina; assembly: GCA_958296145.1. Taxonomy (NCBI): domain Eukaryota; kingdom Metazoa; phylum Arthropoda; class Insecta; order Diptera; family Muscidae; genus Hydrotaea; species Hydrotaea cyrtoneurina. Next base: position 24,966,946 of record OY282512.1, read on the forward strand.
AGACACGGTCTTCATTAAGTGTGTTTAATTTCATAAACAAGATTTGTTTTGTACATATTCCCTCTAAAAAATCGTCATTGACAATTTAATCCCATCGATTGAGTGATTTCGCTATTATACAGATCACCCTTTGTTGCGACAGGGCGACCATAAATCTGTTTTTTGCTGGCACTTGTACAAATCGTCTACAAATCCTTCATTGATTTCATCCCAAGCGTTTGAAGCGTTTCTTTATTAAAATGACACCTTTTGTGCACCAGTGCGTATGATTGTTATGCGAGTATCAAATAAAACACACTAATACGCCACCATGGACTCAATAACAATTCTATTTATGAATTTAAGTGCATAACATTCAAGTTCGTTTATGACTGTCATTTCACACAAAGTCTATCAATAAAGAAGAGAGGGAGAGCGTGTTAGAGAGAGAGAGAGGAGAAAAATACCTCTATTGTCCTCATTCAATATTCAAATCCTCTTATGCCAAATTGCCATTTTGTGTGCGTATCCTCAGCAATTGATATGAGATACAACAGAAGAAAAATATGCGAATTCATGTGATTTTATTTTATTTAAATAACAAAATCATTGAATGTGTTTACTTAATGTGGCGGTAATCACAATATGTGCGTGTGATTTAGGTGACACTTTTCATTGTGCCGGAAGGTAAAGAAGTGTGGGAAATTAAAAAAAAAAACACAAACACAAAACTCAACTTTCTGATATTTCACAAATTAAATTGAAAGACTGAAATGGCTGCAGACAGACGTCATTTATACACATTTGCATATTAAAAACAAAATGAAATGACAAGAAAGACAATTTTCTTTCTTAGAAGTTAAATGAAAAATGAAAAAAATAAACAAAACTCGCAGAAAAATAATATGCTTAGGGCTTAGAGCAGGAAGAGCAGCTAAGTTCATGTTTTCCATTGCCAAAGAGAAGACAAGGTATGAACTGTAGGAAGTTAAGCTGGGCCGGGTCGAATGGTGAATACTCTTTGGTATACATTTCTTTCGCTTGTGGAATAGTGCAGCTTCCATTAGTCGAATTTTCTTTAAGCCGAAGCACTTCCAGTGACAGTTAAGGAGACAAATTCCCTTAAACAGTTTCATAAGTAATTCCGAATATAATATTTTATCGAATATAATATTTTAAAAGAAATTCGTATTATAAAATTTTTTTAAAAACATTTTGGAAAAATTCAAAATTATTGCTAGAATAGAAAACTATTTATATTGAATATAATATTTTAAAAGAAATTCGTATTATCAAATTTTTATAAAATTTATGTAAAAAAATAATTTTGAAAAAATTCAAAATTATTGATAGAATAGAAAACTATTTATATTGAATATAATATTTTGAAAATAATATTTTAAATTCATATTATCAAAGTGTGTCATGTAGCATTTAAATCCAAAATCATCCAAATGCAAATAAACATTTGGATTTGTCTGTGTCTCGTCTCAACGAGAAGACAAGAAAATATTTACCGCTAAATTAAAACAAAATACATGAAGAAGAGCTAAATATTATGCAAATATGGTAGAGATATGGAAAACCGAGTTTGTCATAAAAATAAAGTAAGGCGTCACAGTGGTTGGCAACCTATATCTATAAATAGTCAACTCGCGGAAATATGAACATTCTCCAAACATGAACGGCACAGAAACCATATGATGGTCTAGACATAAAAGATAACTGATTTTTGGGTTTAATAACACTCGTGTATAATTTGTAAAATCTCCGCCATTGAACAATGAATTTTAGTCATTCTTTAGACAAAATAATTTTTTTAATCAATAAAACACTTTATTTTTCGATATACAGTCGAATTCGGTTAAGCGGAAATGAAAAAAAATCACAAACAAAATTTTCAATTGTACGGGATTTTTAAGGATTTCGGATAATTGAACCTGTTTTCATTTAAACGAATTCGCTTAAGAGAAAATGAAAAAAGAAATCCAGAAATTTGTTTCACTTGTGAGGGATTTTCAATGAAAGGGATTTCGGATAATTGAACCTTCTTACATTTAAACGAATTCGGTTTAGCGGAATTCGGTCACCTATGCGGGATTTTATATTAAAAGGCTTTCGGATAATTGAACCTTCTTACATTTAATCGGATTTTCTATTAAAAGCATTTCGGATAATTGAACCATTTTTCATTTAAACGAATTCATGAAATGAAAAAATAAATCCAGAAATTTGTTTCACTTGTGAGGGATTTTCAATGAAAAGGATTTCGGATAATTGAACCTTTTTTTCATTTAAACGAATTCGGTTAAGCGGGATTTTCAATGAAATGGATTTCGGATAATTGAACCTTTGTTCATTTAAACGAATTCGCTTAAGCGAAAATAAAAAAAAAATCCAAAAATTAGTTTCACTTATGAGGGATTTTTCAATAAAAAAAAATTTGGATAATTGAACCTTCTTACATTTAAACGAATTGGGTTAAGTGGAATTCGGTCGCTTATGCGGAATTTTCAATAAAAAGGCTTTCGGATAATTGAACCTTTTTACATTTAAACAAATTCGGTTAAGCGGAAATGAAAAAAGAAATCAAGAAATTTTGTTCACTTATGCGGGATTTTCAATGAAAATGATTTCGGATAATTGCTCATTTGTTCATTTAAACGAACTGTTGTTCATTTCAACGTTTCCGTCACCTGCTCTCTTATTTCCTGGACCCACAATTCTCCTATGTTATTGTGTATGTAATTGATGTGATAAAATGAAGTGGTGTTGAAATGAGAGGGCCCATCATAATTTGTTGTCGCCATTACATTCATCATATCACTCTTAAGCGGTGTTCGTCTCACATAATTTTGCATTAACAAAGTGTGTTTCACATTTACTGATGTTTCAATAAAGCGGATTTTCGTTTAAGCGTAATAAAGTGCATGAAAAATCATCCTGAGAAATCGTTAGTAATATTTCTTTTTCAATTAAGCAATTTTTTTAATTAAAGGTTGTGCGCTTATCCGAATTCGACAGTACTGGGTGCTGAATGACCCCCATTTCCCGGTTTAACTCGAAAACATAACGGCTACGACTCTGTTGAGTTGCACTTATCCTCCCATCAACTGAACATAAATAAGTCACTATATTATTTGTGATTTCCCACCACTGTGCACTGACAATTTTTGTTTTTTCGTTTTCACTTTCAAAGGAGTTTAACGATTTTTGACTTTATTTTGTCTTCGGATCGAATGCCACCGTGGAAGGGACGAACGTAAAAAAAAACCGACTACAGAACTAAACAGAAAAGAAAAATGAAACAAAATTATTATAATATGCCTCGAGAGAGACTTGTGCTCGTTAAGTGTTTCATTAATGCCCCAAAGTATGCAATACAAAAGTTTGAACAGTCTGTTTTTGACGTGTGAGAAGAATGTGTTTACACGGCTCCATTCATAAGGACGAAACAAACACACACAAACACAGAGTGTTGAAAAAGCTGAACAAAAAAAACTGAATAAAAATAAACCGTCATAATGCCAGTGTTGATGTGTTTTATTGATAAAATGAACAACAGACAACAACAATTTGAACAACATCTTTAGTTAAACAATTGAGAAAAGACACAGCAGCCATTTCGGGCCATACAAATTCCATAACTACTCAAGGGCATCATGTGTGAAGTTTTGTGTTTTCAGTCTGTCTGCTAGTCCCTGGATCATTTGTGTGGCATGCAAATAGTTGAGTAGATTTCCCCGAAGTGTGGCATGGAAAAATCAACTTAAAACAACGGGAGAGTTTCTTGTCTTGGTAATTGAAGTCCTCGTGGGAATGGGACACGTAGTTTGTTGGACTAATATTACCAATAATATTCTCTCAAATAGGTTTTTAATAAAAAAAAAAATATTATAGCCTTCATGATTTAATAGTACAGCAGGTTCTGAAGGAATATTTTTACACTGGAAACAACAGTGAACAGCAGAATAACTCAATAATAAACCAAATCATATGAAAAATCCGCTTTATTGAAACACTGTTTATGTGAAACACATTTTTAATGCAAAGACTCAGACTTATATTTGTCGAACACCGCTTAAGAGAAACATGATGAATGTAACGGCGACAAGAAATAATGTTGTGCCGTCTTATTTCAATACTACTTCATCCAACTTATTAAAGGACATATACAATACTGAAGACTTGACAGACATGGAGGTAAGAAAGGAGGTGACTTGTAATTGCAATCATAATAAATTTTATTAAACCCACTGCAAAGAAGACATCAGAATCTATTTTGGTAATGAAAACATTTTGTGAAGAAGCTTGGAAGCTTTGGGCAAAACAAATGATCTCAAAAAAAATTGTGTGTCAATAACATTTCAGCCAAATGAAAATAAGTGACTATTTTCATTCAAGCTCATTAATATTGAAATTAAATTTTACATATTTGTATTTTAATAGTTGTGCCACAGGTTTCTATCTTCATTGCATAGAAAAATTTCAAAAGTACATAGTCAGTTCGTTTAAATGAAAGAAGGTTCAATTATCCGAAATCCTTTTCACTGAAAATCCAGCATAAGGGAATCAAATTCTAGATAATTTTTTTCATTTTCGCTTGTGGTTTAAATGTAAGAAGGTTCAATTATCCGAAAGCCTTTTAATTGAAAATTCCGCATAAGCGACCGAATTCCGCTTAACCGAATTCGTTCAAATGTAAGAAGGTTCAATTATCCGAAATCCTTTTCATTGAAAATCCGGCATAAGTGAAAAAAATTTCTTGATTTCGTTTTTCATTTCCGCTGAATCGAATTCATTTAAATGAAAAAATTAATTATCCGAAATCCTTTTAATAGAAAATTCCGCATAAGTGAACAATAAATATTGATTTTTCTCATTTCCGCTTAACCGAAGTGGTTTAAATGTAAGAAGGTTCAATTATCCGAAAGCCTTTTAATTGAAAATTCCGCATAAGCGACCGAATTCCGCTTAACCGAATTCGTTCAAATGTAAGAAGGTTCCATTATCCGAAATCTTTTTCATTGAAAATCCCGCATAAGTAAATCAAATTCTAGATAATTTTTTTAATTTTCGCTTAAGCGAATTCGTTTAAATGTAAGAAGGTTCAATTATCCCAAATCCTTTTCATTGAAAATCCCGCAAAGGTGAAACATATTTCTTGATTGTTTTCATTTCCACTTAACTGAATTCGTTTAAATGTAAGAGGGTTAAATTATCCGGAATTCTTTTCATTGAAAATCCTGCATAAGTGACACCCCGGTTGACAAAGCATCGTTCATATTGTACCCTCCAATAGAAATCCGCAACAACAAAATCACAAACAAATTGTGTGTCAGACGGCCGTGGTGAGTTTGGTCTTAAGCACACAGCAAATCTTGGTTCAAATCTGGATTTGCATCGACCTTTAGTTGAGATTATCAACCTTGTTTGCCCTTCTCCAGGTCACAGTGTGTCCGGTATTGCGTTTAGGCCTCTTACATATTCTTCAATTACCGCACAAGACACACATTTACCCTTAACTTGTTTGCCATTTCTTAATCCTTTTCTAAATCCTTAAACGAAATGGTTCTTTAATTCCATTCGTAACAACACTCAAAGGTAATAATAAGTGAGATTTTTTGCTTTCAAAGCTCTTTTAATTGCCAACACTTCCAGCACGTTCTTTGGTTTATAAGAAAATTGCTGTGTCTCTTAAAGAATCAAAAAAAAAAAAATGAACATTATAAGCACAATTTCCCACCAGAATACAATTAAACTTGCACGAAATGTGCCACATACAATTAAAATGGCTACAAAAACTAATAGGCCAGCGCTGAAAAACATTGCAAAGTGTGATATAAAAACGCCTGGTGGCAATTGAAGGCAATTGCCCCTTAATTTAATAACAGAGAGGATCGGCGATAATTGTTAATAAAATTTCCATAAAAAATGAACAAGGGCGAATAGACTTGGTAGGCAATTAACGTAGATGTCTGCAGACAAAAAAGGGTTAACAAAAGGGGAGGAGAAGGGTAGCCCAAATGAAACACTCGATTTTCACGTATAGAGGAAACATACAATTTGGGCAAATCCGAGGCATGGAGAAAGCAGGCTTTTAAATGCAGGAGAAAATTAGTTAAATAACAATTTGGAAAGGTGGTTAAATAACCCTTTAATGATTTCAAAACTTCTGATAAAAGTTACGCCTTTATTATTAACTTAGTTAACTTTGTACCATTTCGATGTACCATTTCGAAATTTTAATAATAACGGAGGACCTTCTCTGGGGATTGCATCTACTTTCGATCTCTGGTTTATAAATTCGAATTTCATTGGTGAGTATTCCCATTAATTTTGTAGTTAAGATTCCAGTTATTCAATTTATTCAAAACATACATCCATCCAATCTACTTTGAACTGAACAATAAAAAGTATATCATCGATAACCTCCCTTGCCTAAAACCCTCGAAATCCCCCTAAATCATATTAACATTGACTCAATAATCCATTTAAATATTGCCGCCAAAACTCGCCTCAAATCATAAAATATTTGCATATTATTTCAAAACCCCAAATAGCGAACGCACTCTGACAAATCTTCAGAAGAGAATCTACATGCGAGTATTTGTAAATAAACATCAACCAACATCAGCCGTAAATCATGTAAAATCATCCACAATGTCAAAGACTCAAATTTGTATTTATCTAAACAATCAAATCAGACTTTGTTGGCTTTTCCCCGTCAATGATTCTAAAGCAAATGCAACAAAAATCCACATCAAACAGTCGTATTATATTTTGTTTTTTTGTTTTTCTGTATGTCTGACACAAGTGCGCGACACCAGACCGCAGCAGCAGATTATAAATTCGATACAACGCACACATCAGACATGGTGTGATTTACAGTGGTACGAAATAAAATAAAGTAAAATAAAATAAAATAAAATAAAATAAAATAAAATAAAATAAAATTAAAAATTAAAAATTAAAAATTAAAAATTAAAAATTAAAAATTAAGAATTAAAAATTAAAAATTAAAAATTAAAAATTAAAAATTAAAAATTAAAAATTAAAAATTAAAAATTAAAAATTAAAAATTAAAAATTAAAAATTAAAAATTAAAAATTAAAAATTAAAAATTAAAAATTAAAAATTAAAAATTAAAAATTAAAAATTAAAAATTAAAAATTAAAAATTAAAAATTAAAAATTAAAAATTAAAAATTAAAAATTAAAAATTAAAAATTAAAAATTAAATATTAAAAATTGAAAATTAAAAATTAAAAATTAAAAATTAAAAATTAAAAATTAAAAATTAAAAATTAAAAATTAAAAATTAAAAATTAAAAATTAAAAATTAAAAATTAAAAATTAAAAATTAAAAATTAAAAATTAAAAATTAAAAATTAAAAATTAAAAATTAAAAATTAAAAATTAAAAATTAAAAATTAAAAATTAAAAATTAAAAATTAAAAATTAAAAATTAAAAATTAAAAATTAAAAATTAAAAATTAAAAATTAAAAATTAAAAATTAAAAATTAAAAATTAAAAATTAAAAATTAAAAATTAAAAATTAAAAATTAAAAATTAAAAATTAAAAATTAAAAATTAAAAATTAAAAATTAAAAATTAAAAATTAAAAATTAAAAATTAAAAATTAAAAATTAAAAATTAAAAATTAAAAATTAAAAATTAAAAATTAAAAATTAAAAATTAAAAATTAAAAATTAAAAATTAAAAATTAATATTTTTCTAAAAAAAATTTATTAAAAACGTGTATTTAAAAAAATGTGTGATGTCTTCATTTGGTCTGAGGTGCAATAGTTCATTTTCTTTTACTATCATTTAGTAATTTGTAATTTCCTTTCCTTACCACGCTACCAATTACATTCTCCACATGCATTCATAGTTTATTTTATAATTTCCAACATATCTGTATGCACCACTGTGCCATGCTCCCTATGGCGACCTACTGAATCGCTCATATTTCCTTAACAACCGGATTCGAGTTTGCCAGAAAATGTTTTTATTAACATCAGCCAAAAATAAATTGAATGAATATTCACAAAATGGCAGCAATAACGCAAATCTTTGACTACATCAAATAGAAAAAGATTATGATGACAAAAAGAAGAATGAAAGGAGAAAAAAAAAACGGAAAACAAATGTTGGCATTCAGTTTTTATTTACGACAAATGTGGAGACAAATAAATAAAAAACAAGTGGACAAATAGTAAGTTCGGCCGGGCCGAATCTTATATACCCTCCATCATGGATCCTTAAAAAGTCAATAAATAAGAAAACTAACTGAGTTTTTGGGCCGCTCGTGACCCGATAGTCCCAGGAACCCGATCACAAATTTTATCCAAATCATGAAAATAAATGCATATTTGGGTTCGCGAGAAAATTTCGTTGCATTTCGATACCCATATGTCCATGTTTGTCAAGGGACGGTTTTTGGGCCGCTGCTGACCCGATAGTCCCAGAAACCGGATCAAAAAATTTAGGCAAATCATGAAAATAAAGGCATATTTGGGTTCGTGAGTAAATTTCGTTGCACTTCGATACCCATATGCGCATGTTTATCATGGGCCCTTTTTTGGGCCCCAAGGGTCCACGGAACCCATGAGCACGCCCATTTTTGGGATTTTTTTCCCATCTATAAATTATATAAACTTAGAACTTAGATGTAGTGAAAAAAAATATTTGAAAAATTTGATTATGGCCGGAATATATTTAGTCCCGTAAAGGGGAACTTTTTCCCCTTTGGTCCGATATGGCCCATTCTCGAACTTAACCTGCTTATGGCCAAAAAACATCTTCCGACAAAATTTCAGCTTTTTAGCGTTGATCGTTCGCACTCTATCGTGATTTCAACAGACGGACGGACGGACAGACGGACATCGCTAGAATGTCTTAGAATGTTACACTGACCAATAATATATATACTTTATAGGGTCGCAGATCACTCTTTCGAGGTGTTGCAAACGGAATGACAAACTTAGTATATACTCCATCCTATGATGGAGTGTATAAAAAACGTTGATAAGTAAGGTCGGTCCGAAGCTTGAGTGTGCCCTTCAGCATGGAAAACGAATCCTAGACAAAATGTTGTATGAGAAAGTCCGGTATGACGATTGTGAAATATTTGCAACGATTGAAATGGACATGGATTTGATTTAAGTCCCTTCGAGGGTAATTTTGCCCATATTCTATTCCATACTACAAATGACCATAAGTCATCATCATGCTAAATTTCGGGAGTCTACGTCGTTTCGTTTGACCCCTGTAGTGATTGCCACAGACATGACCAAATCGTTTGAGAATTTCACACCGATCAACAATCTCTAATCTCCCTGACCAATGATGCCAGGTGTTGCAAACAACACGTCGCATTCAGTGACACTACATTCCATGGTAGCGGGTATAGAAGACAATAACATCCGCCGGCTGCTTTGACAAAAAGTATATGAGTTTCAGCGAGCGAATGGAAATGGAAAAAACAACATTACAATCAAATAAAATCAAGTAGAAGATGATGGAACATGAAAAATGGATGGGAAATCATATAAAAAGCCCCAAACGAAGAAAAAGATGAGAGATCATGTGACATTGATGGCATTTATTTGCAAAGCTGAGGTAGTAGCAGAGGGTTCCGCAAAACATATTTTCACTTCTCTATACAAGCGACGATGATAGTGGGTAATGCTGGACAGAGGTGGGATGGCAATGGAGGAAGGCGAGTGTGTGTTTCTACAAAAAAGTTTTTGTTATCTACAAAAGTCAGCTTTCTGTTATCTAGCTAAAATTTTCAGCTTTTCAGCAAATGACAAAAAACTTACAGTTTTGCTTTTATTTATGAATATGAATATCAATTTCAAAGGCCAAGCAGACAATTTTTTTTCCTGGCAACTTTACGAGTAAGAGAGTAATCTCTAAGCCATGTAAACCTCTAAGCCATGTAAACCTCTAAGCCATGTAAGCATAAGTCGTTCGGGACCGGAGTAATGTTTGCGGAATGAAATCGCAACAAATTTTACAACGCTGGGTACAAAGCAAAATTAAAAATGTAAACAAAGTACCTTTATGTTTCATTTACCACATGTTTTGTGATGTTGCTATTTGATTTTTGCTGAAGTTGATCATTTATTTTGTTTGCAGTGTCGTCAAAAACCATTTGTAATTTTTTCGACCATCATCCTGATTGGAAGAAATCCGATATCGTTTCTCATTTTCTAGAGCAAGGAGAAAATCGAAGTTCGGTATATAGAACACTGGCGACATATGAGAAAAGACAAACAACAGAATGAAAGCGTGATTCTGGAAAAAAGTGTAGTTTGAAGGACTCTTCTATGAGAAGCCGACTTCGAAAAATTACCGATGGTAAAGTCGCTAAATCTTATAGGGGAGCTTGGGAACAAGTTCCAATGTGACGGAAAAACAGTGACAAAGTATCTGAGTGATATGGGAATTCAGAGAAAGTCCAGAAAAAACAAGCCAAGAGCGTCAGAAGCTCAAGAAGTTACCCAAAAGTCTCGACTTGGAAGTTTGGTCAAAAATACATTCAAAGCCAAGAGCGTATGCATCATGGACGATGAGTCATATTTCACATTGGATGGAAACGAATGGCAAGGAAAACATTTTTTTGAAGGACAAAAACACGTAGACAATAAAATTAAGTATGTGGATCATTCAAAATTTCCTAAAAAAAATTATTGTGGCTTGCAATTAGTCAGCATGGAATGTCAGAACCAGTTTTTTTTTGAGTTCGGTTTGGCGTCGATTCTGAAAGATATATTAATTTCTGCTTACCAAAAGTTGAAGAATTTATGAATAAGAAGCATAGAAACTTCTACAATTACAAATAATCTAAAAGTATTCGGGATTACTTGCGATTACTATAAATAATCATAAAGAATCAAAAGTAATTAGAAAATAATCCGACTACTTTCCGAGATTACTTTTGATTCTTTCGGATTATTTATAGTAATCGGAAGTAATCCTCGATTTTAAATTGCTAATATACTCGTAATGGGCCAGGCGTTTGTTATTTCTAATGGCGTTCAGCTATGTCTGTTGACCTAAAACATATGAATAAATGGCACACTAAATACAAAAGGTGCACAACTCAAAATTCTAACGCAACTAAAAACAATTGTCTTTAGTTGATGGTGCAGTAGCAACACGCAGTTAACCTTAAAATAGACATAACTGGATTTTTCCAGTTAAAGAAGTGAAGTGATGTGAAAGAAATGTTGGCAGTAGTTAGAGATGTGTACTCAGTTTTGGAATATTTTGACTTGTGCCCCTTTTGTATTTAGAATGCGAAATGTTGATTGAAACATTCGACACACAATTCCTCAACAGTTACGGAAACTTGCCTCAATAGCACTCTGCCATAACTTTTGACAGAATGGACAAACAAGTATGGCAACGCCGCAAGGACTTGCGAGCAATATCAGGTCTTCACTTTATGTCAATGGAAAACATTTAAAGTTATTATAAAAAAAATATAGTAGCACATGTACATGTCTCTCTCTCTCTCTCTCTCTGACATGTAAGAAAAGTCCGGGACAACCCATCACACAGCCAAACGCCTTGAAATGGAGTTAAAAAGGAACACACACATATATTTCGTTTCATTTCCTGCTGATATCTGCATAATTTCATTTGCATTCATGGGAATGTGCAATTTTTAAGCGAAACAAAAAAACTCACAATGATAACAGACAAACGAGTACAGTGCACAGTGGTTTGCCCTGCACTTTGCCGCCAATAAGCCCAACTAAAGAAAAAACATAATGGAGAGGAGTCTTTGATCAGACTCACATGTTCCCCCAGGGCAGCAATGGCACTAGAAGGACTACAGAAGGATTATTATTTCTGTTTTTTTTTTCTTTCGTTTTTAACCACTGTCTGATGTTTTGCGTTTGTAGGATGCTGGCAATGATGGGACTGGTGCTACTGATGATTATTTTGGCACTGGTAGTGTTCCTCACATGTGTGCCATGTAAATAAATGCTTCCATAAAAAAAGTGACAGCCACTATGTGTGTCTGAATGTGTCAAACACAAAAAAAAAAGAGAAACACATAAATGGTGCATTTCGTTATTATTTTCCATTTCTACTGCGCGGAAAATTGTTTTTTCCGCTTTTTTTCTGTGTGTGTCCATAAAACAAAATGAAATCTGCATATGTATGTTTTACTAACCGTTTCGCTTATTGGACAGCGTAATAATTTGGCAAGAATGGAAATGTCTTTTTTATTATTATTATAGACAAAGGGTTTTTTTTTTGGAAGGAAACTTAAAGTACAGCTGGAGGGTCGTTCTTCATCCATAAAAAAGAAGAGCGAATTCGAATTTTTCTGTTCGAAATAAGAAAATAGCTTATCGATTTCATTTGAATTTCACACTGAGCTAAATAAAGTGAGTTCGAGCTTAAGTCTGGAAGATGGACCCAGTGGTTATACCCGGAGATGAGCTCCAAGGGTCCAAGTTGGGAAACCTCGGTTCTAAAAAAAAAAAAACTTGCGGCAAACTTATTTAAATACATGTTTATATATTTAAATTAATTAAATGGTCCAGCTGTTTGCTACAGCCTCCACAAACATTTTCAATAATAACAATTCCTTGAATTCGTTTTTTTTTCACTTGGCAAGTAGTGACAAATTTCGTCTCACCCACAGTCCTCTAAAATCCAAAAAAAAAAAAGTAAACTGTATACATATTTCCCATATATAAAAATTGTTCTGCAACCAAATCCTCCTTTGGACCAACTGATCCTTATGTGAAATGATCTCCTGAATCCGAATTGAGTGTCCGCTATTGCCTCATCAAGCCTGAGTTTTAGTATTTCCGTCAAAAAAGTCGCACAATTTTTTAACGTTTTTTTTAGACAAAAATTAACAATGGAAAAAAATTAACAAAAAACCGCACAAAAAGAGGTTTCCCAAAAACGTCGCTTTGTCAAAAAAAAACGCACAAAAAGAGGTTATCTAAAAAAAAGTCCCACAAAAAGTATTTCTGTCAAAAAAAGTAGCACAATTTTTTTAACGTTTTTTTGGACAAATAAAGTTATAAATTAACAATGGAAAAAATTAAAAAAAAAAGGTTTTCTAAAAAAAGTCCCACAAAAAGTATTTCTTTCAATAGTCGCACAATTTTTTAACGTTTTTTTTTGGACAAATAAAGTTATAAGTTAAGAATGGAAAAAATTAAAAAAAAAATCGCAAAAAAGATGTTTTCTAAAAAAAGTCGCATAAAAAAGTATTTCTGTCAAAAAAAAAGTCGCACAATTTTTTAACGTTTTTTTAGACAAAAAAAGTTAAAAAAATATGGAAAAAATGTAGTGTTACCGCTGAGAAAGTAGCAGAAAAAAAGTCGCACAATTTTTAACGTTTTTTTTGGACAAATAAAGTTATAAGTTAAGAATGGAAAAAATTAAAAAAAAATCGCAAAAAAAGATGTTTTCTAAAAAAGTCGCATAAAAAAGTATTTCTGTCAAAAAAAAAGTCGCAGTATTTTTATACGTTTTTTTAGTCAAAAAAAGTTATAAAAAAATAAACAATGGACAAAATTAAAAAAAAATCGCCCAAAAACGTCGTTTTGTAAAAAAAATAGCAGAAAAAGAGGTTTTCTAAAAAAAGTCGCACAAAAAGTATTTCTGTCAAAAAAAAAGTCGCACAATTTTTTAACGTTTTTTTAGACAAAAAAAGTTAAAAAAATATGGAAAAAATGTAGTGTTACCGCTGAGAAAGTAGCAGAAAAAAAGTCGCACAATTTTTAACGTTTTTTTTGGACAAATAAAGTTATAAGTTAAGAATGGAAAAAATTAAAAAAAAATCGCAAAAAAAGATGTTTTCTAAAAAAGTCGCATAAAAAAGTATTTCTGTCAAAAAAAAAATGTCGCAGCATTTTTATACGTTTTTTTTTAGACAAAAAAAGTTATAAAAAAAATTAACAATGGACAAAATTAAAAAAAACCGCACAAAAACCGGTTTCCCAAAAAATCGCCCAAATATTTCGTTTTGTCAAAAAAAAGTCGCACAAAAAGAGGTTTTCTAAAAGGAAGTTCCACAAAAAAGTATTTCTGTCAAAAAAGTCGCACAATTTTTTAACGTTTTTTTTACACAAAAAATGTTAAAAAATTAACAATTCAAAAAATATGGAAAAAAAATGTAGTGTTACGCTTTCTTAGACAAAAAAAAGTTATAAATTAACAATGAAAACATGTAAAAAAAATCGCACAAAAAGATGTTTTCTAAAAAAGTCGCACAATTTTTTAACGTTTTTTGTCTAAAAAGTTATAAAAAAAATTAACAATTCAAAAAATATGAAAAAAAATGACTACAGTGTTACCGCTGAGATCTTTAAAAAAGTCGCACAGAGAGTTGTTATCAAAAAAAAAATCGCACAAAAAAGTCCTTGTCAACATGACAAAAAACTAATAAAAAATTAACAATTCAAATAATATGAAAAACAATTCATAACAGAGATTAACAACAGAAATTTTAAAAAAGTCGCACTAAACATTTTTTTAAATATAAGTCGTTTTGTCAAAAAAAAAGTCGCACAAATTTTTAATTTTTTTTTGTGACAAAACCGCTTGAATGTCGCACAAAAAATCTCTTTTTCAAAAAAAGTCGCACAAGTTTTTGATGTTTTTTTAGACAAAAGAAGTTACAATTCAAAAAAATTACAAAAAATGTGGTTTCCAAAAAAAGTCGCACAAAAACGTCTTTTTGTCAAAAAAAAATCGCACAACTGTTTAATGTTTTGACAAAACAAAGTCGTAAAATTTTTTAATGTTTTTTTTTACAAAAAAGGTACAATTCAAAAAATATGAAAAAAAATTTACACAATGTTTCCGCTCAGAAAGTCGCACAAAAAAGTCTCTTTTTCAAAAAACAAAAGTCGCACATGTTTTTGAAGTTTTTTAGACAAAAAAGTTATACAAAAGTACCATTCAAAAAAATCCAAAACAAAAAAAAATCACAGAAGTTTTATTTATGATATTAGGTCTTTACATTTGGTCCTTCGAACCGGAATAGTGTTTTACATTTGGTCCTTCGAACCGGATTAGTCTTTAATTTGGTCCTTCGAACCGGATTAGTGCTTTACAGTTTTTTAAAAAAAAATAAATTTTTTATTTAAATTTTTGTTATAAATTTTTTTTTATAAACTTTTTTTTTTAAAAATTGATTGGATTTTAGTGACTATTTAAATTTTTTTTTTATTTAAAAATTTTTTTTTGATTAATAATAATTTGAAATCGACTGATTTTGCTGAAACATATTTTAAAAAATTTACCACCAAATTATTTTTATCCATCTGATCTTTTGATCAGAATGACAGTTTCAGAGTTGTACACAAATTTACGACGGAAATTATTTTTTTTTTGAAAATTCATATAATATCGAAATTTACAAAGTTTATCATAAATCCACATATCTTACAGCTTACATGGGCTATAGATCTTTAAAATCGATGAAGTATTTTCGATTTTATTGTCAATTTAATGGAAGCCCTCCATGCTTCTGTCAAGAAATGTCCTCTGCTCTGTGTATTTGTACGGGAACTACTGTTTAAGAGCGCATAACCTCATCATCTCCACAAAAAATAAATTAGCAATAAAATTGACGTTATGAACATTATTAACAAATTTCTATATAAACACTCGCTAAAAATCTTCTAAGGAATTTAAACTCCTCATTGAATTTCGGACATGTTCGATTTTCCGCCTTTCCCATATGTTTGGGCACGAATAAGTGAACGTCTTGCCGAACGGTTTTTTCACGCCGCATCAGCTGAATAATATTTCATTAGAAATATTTTATGCTATGACATTTAATTTCAATTTAAATATCTTTCAATTTTGCAATAAAAGCACATCCACCAATTAAAGTCGTAACCAATGTGAAAACAAATGTTGTTTCTTCTTCGTTGTCCCCAATATAACTTTCCATCGAAATTATAATGAGCTGTTTTGTTTTGTAATGCCACAACCACGTCCTCCCGCAGCTCTCACACACCTCCATCGTCAAGTCACAGACGAAGAATCGTATGCTTTGATTATTGCAAATTAAAACTCGATCATAAATGAATGAAACAAAAACCCACAAACAAAACGATGAAGAGAGAAAGGCAAGGGCAGACACATTAATTAAATTCATTACGAAACAACAGCTAGAAAAGCCATGTGGAAGGGACCACACCCCCCACACCCCCCATACCCCGCCTAATTCCATTACCACCATTCAAACAGAAACAGAAATAAATCCAAACAAATGCCAGACTGCTGGAACGAACTGCTGAGTGGAACGGTGAGGGTACAGCAAACATCGCTTCGACAGATACACAGATTCGCAATAAACCCAATTAGGCTTTACGCTCCAGTTAAAAGCTGGTGGGAAAGGGGCACATGTTAACAGAGGGGGGATGCACAACATTACAAGAATGTACAACATTTAGAGTGTAAATTAAGGTTTTTTCTCTCTTGTTTCACTTAGGTTTGGGCCCCAACGAAATTCATGCTGATTTTCTTAGAAAGGTCTTCTTCGAATATAAAAATCATATTAGCTGAATTTAAGCAAACGTTCCTGAGCTAGGCTAAGAAAAGACAGTATTTTTTCGTAGCTTTAAAGAAGTTTGTGTAGGTTTAGCCTGAAGGATGAGAATGAAAAATCAGAAAACTGATGTCGAATTTTATCGGGGAATAGGCAGCGTACAGTGGGAGAGAATTGATAACTATTTAGCAAATAGAAAAAACATAATCGAAATTGGAATTGGAATTTTCAAATCCTTAACTAGTAATTCGTCATTCGGTGTACAGTGGAACAGAAAAAAAAATTCAATTAAATTCTTTAAAATTTCCAAAACCGAAATAGTTAAAAATTTAAAAAAAAATTTAATATGCAATTAAACGATAACATGAAAATATGTTATAAAAATTAAAGTCAATTAAATTTTTTTTTAAAATTTCCACATTTGAAAAAGTTCAAAAAAATTATAAAATTAAAAAAAAATAAAAGTCAATTTTTTTCAAATTTACAAATTTGAAAAAGTTGATAGTTCTGAAAAAAAAAGATATTTTTCAAAAAAAAAATTCAATAAAATTTTTTAAAATTTCCAAAACTGAAAAAGTTACAAATTTAAAAAAAAAAATTAAAAGTTTAAAATTTTTCCAATAAAATTTTTTTCAAATTTCCAAAACAGAAATTGTTAAAAATTTAAAAAAAAATGTGAATATGCAATTTAAATAATTTCTTTAAAATATGGAAAAAAAAATTAAAAGTCAATAAAAAATTTTAAAATTTCCAAATTTGAAAAAGTTCTAAAGATAAAAAAAAATTATAAAATGTAAAAAAAAAAATAAAAGTCAATAAAATTCTTTAAAGTCTCCAAAATTTAAAAAAAAAATTTAGTATGCAATTAAACAATTTCATTAAAATATGTAAAAAAAAATAAAAGTCAATAACAAATTTTCAAATTTCACAAATTTTAAAAAAAGTCAATAACAATTTTTAAAATTTCCAACTGAAAAAACTGATATTTTTCAAAAAAAAAATTCAATTAAAATTTTTCAAATTTACAAAACTGAAAAAGTTAAAAATTAAAAAAAAATGTAATATGTAATTTTTTCAAATTTACAAATTTGAAATTTTTTTAAAAAAAAAAAAATGATATTTTTCCAAAAAAAAAATCAAGAAAATTTTTTCAAATTTCCAAAACCGAAATTGTTAAAAATTTAATTTTTAAACAATTTCATTAAAATATGTAAAAAAAAAAGTAAATAAAAATTAAAAGTTCAAAATTTAATGTGTACAAAAAATAAAACTCAATACAAATTTCCTAATTTGAAAAAGTTGAAAATTATGAAAGAAAAACTGATATTTTTCAAAAGAAAAAATATAATAACAATTTTTCAAATTTCTAAAATTGAGAAAGTTAACAATTTTAAAAAAAAATTTAATATGCAAGTTAAACAATTTCATTAAAATATGTAAAAAAAACAGAAAAAAATAAAAAAAAAAAATTGTTTCCCTTCTAAAATCGCAAAAAACAAAAATTAGCCATATTGGGAAATATTTGTAAAATACATCTAATTGTTAGTTGTTCAGGGTTAATACCTTAAACTAATCCGTCACTCCTGGCCTAAAACTATTTTTTTCCAGAACTCGAAAATGTTCACTAAATCAAAAGTTACAGACTTTTGGCCGATGGATTTGCATTGCGGACCACTGTGCGACGATCACTTTATTTTCTTAAGAATACAAAAGTAGGACGTGAGCGCCATCTTTTTTTTTTGGAGCACAAAAGCTCTTCAAATGTATGAGATACAAGAGAGGTTATAACGAATTCCTAGGGACTCGACAACCTAGTTCGTTATCCAGGGTAAAATAGGGTAGAAGCAAAACTCTCGGGACTTAAAAATTTTTTTCGTTATAGACGAAAGTTCATTATAACCGGTATACGTTATAACCGGACTCGACTGTAGTTTTTTTAATTTGGAAAATAAACAGTTACTATAAAATGTGTAAAAAATAACAGAAAAAAATAAAAGAAATTGTTTCCCCCCAAAAATCGAAAAATACAAAAAGTTGTCAAATTGGGTAATATTTAAAAAAAATCTAAATGTTTTTAAAAAACCCTCTTAATCCCAACATATTAAAAATTAGAAATTTATATTTAAAAAGATATAGCAAATTCATTGGTATCGTAAGCACCACTAGCCTTTCTGCTTGACCCCACAAAAAACCCTCTTTCGGAAAATTTTCTTTTTGGCGATTACCTCTTTTTCCCGTTTCAGGCTCGATATGATGAGCCCTAACTCTCCGTGCTTTTATTATTTAAAATATACATTAACACTACTAAATCGAACACTTGATTTAGTGTGTATGCAAGAAGAGCCTCAACTGCTGGGGTTTCTTTTATTTTATTGGCGAATTATTTCTGACAACATGTTCGTTCGCCTTAATCCTGCACTTAATTACATTAAACCAACTTCTAAGGTTAAATGTATACATTTTGGGCCATTACTAGCGTACTCTGTGGCTGGCTGGCTGGCACTGGCAACAGTTTCATGGGAGATTTATGCCCAACAGATAATTGCGTATTATGTGGCTGTTTGTTCGGTCAACTGTTGTTATTTCTTTGTGGAATTACTCGGCGTCTTGTGAGCCCTGTTCAGTTGCTGTCTTCGAATGTATATCTAACTTTGGACCATAATTAATATCAAACAACCATCTCTCCCTCCTACTTCTTTGAGGGAGTGCGGTTTTTATTGACACCTACATTTTTCGGTAAAGACCATCACACCACCACAAACACCCATCCCACTCCCACTAAACACTTGTCTGTTGCTCCTGTAAGGATATGCTGATGCATATGCCAGGGAAATTCTTGTTAATTTATTGCCAAGCAGATAAGCCCGAAGGCAGGTCCGAAATAAAATGTAACAAAATAATATTAACATTTTGATTATTTTTCGTTAAGACAACGTTGACTTTACAGTTTAATTTCTAGAGCAAATATTTGCTGTATTGCAAATTAAATGAACGTCAGCATTAATGACGGACAGTTGTGGCTGAGAAGGAGGCTGCAGTAGTCGAGTCCGGAAACATCGACTTGCCATCGATCGCAACTACTCAACATTGCACCCACCAGGCTGATTTGCCTAAATAACTCGCATTTATTCGCTTAAGGCCAACGCTGATGCCAACTTAAAGTTCTATACCCCAATAAAAAACACCCGGCCGGTCCACACAGCCTATGCCATAATCGATTGTTGGTGGAATATTTTTCAGGCGTTAAAGATTACAATTTTTTTTTTTTAAATTAATTTTTTTTTAGAAATATTAAAAATATATTTCTATTAAAAAAAAATATTTTTTTTAAAAAAAAAAATTAAAAATATATTTTTAAAGAAAATTATTTCTGTTGCAAAAAAAAATATTTTTTATGTAAAAAAGTTAAATAGCAAAAGAATTAAAGAAATTATTTTCTTTTTAAATAAAATTTAAAATTTATTTTTGAAAAAAATGAACCCATTGTTTTTGGAAAAAATTTAAAAAATATTTTTTTGGAAAAAAAATTTAAAAAATATTATATAACTAGTAAGTTGTAATGCGCCCATGGCGCCCGTTGAAATATGGAAAAAAAATTTTGTTGAAAAAAAAAAATTTTGCTGAAAAAAAAAATTTTGTGGAAAAAAAAAATTTTGTTGAAAAAAAATTTTTTGTTGAAAAAAAAATTTTGTAAAAAAAAAATTTTTGTAAAAAAAAAAAAAATTTGGTAAAAAAAAAAATTGGGGAAAACACAATTTCTGTACAAAAAAAAAATATTTTTTTTATTATTATTATTTATAGAAAATTATAGAATGCCTATTCAAATTCCTACGTACTGCGTGACAGAGTCAGTGAATCAGTGTATCAGTGAATCAGTGTCGATTGTAAATATATATTAAGATATTAAGATTGGAAAAATATTGAAGAGCAGTGGGTAAAAAATTAAAAATGTATTTTTGTTTAAAAAAGAAAATAAAATATATTTTTGTTTGAAAAAGAAAATAAAATATATTTTTTTTGAAAAATAAAATTAGGTATTTTTTTGAAAAATAAAATAAGTTTTTTTTTTAAAAAATAAAATAAGTTTTTTTTTTAAAAAATAAAATTAGGTATTTTTTGAAAAATAAAATTAGGTATTTTTTTGAAAAATAAAATTAGGTATTTTTTTGAAAAATAAAAACGTATTTTTTTGGAAAAAAATTAAAAAAAAATATTTTTTTTTGAAAAAATTAAAAAAAATATTCTTTTTTTGAAAAAATTAAAAAAATATTTTTTTGTGAAGAAAATCTTAATATATATTTACCCTCGACACTGATTCACTGACTCTGTCACGCAGTACGTAGGAATTTAAATAGGCATTCTATAATAATTCTATAAATAATAATAATAAAAAAAATAATATTTTTTTTTTTACAGAAATTTTGTTTCCCCCAAATTTTTTTTTTACAAATTTTTTTTTTTTTAAAAATTTTTTTTCAACAAAATTTTTTTTCCACAAAATTTTTTTTCAACAACATTTTTTTTTTCCAAAAAAATTTTTTTTTTCAACAAAATTTTTTTTTAACAAATTTTTTTTTTCAACAAACATTTTTTTTTTCAGCAAAAAATTTTTTTTTCAACGAAAATTTTTTTTCCACAAATTTTTTTTTCCACATATTTTTTTTTTCCAATTTTATTTTTTTTCGAAATTTTTTTTTTTACAAAATAGTTTTCTCAAAATATTTTTTACAAAATACTTTCTCAAGCAAATTAACGGGCGCCATCGGCGCATTACAACTTACTAGTTATAAAATATTTTTCAAAAAAAAAAACAATTAAAATAATTTTAACAATTTAAAAAAAACTTATTGATCCATTTTTTTCAAAATATATTATTTTTTTGTAAAGGAAGACATATTTCTTTGGTAAAAAATTAAAAAAGGTATTTTTGTTTGATAAAGAAAATAAAATACATTTTTTTTTAAAAATAAAATTAGGTATTTTTTTGAGAAAAAAAAATATTTATTTTGAAAAAAAATTAAAAACGTATATTTTTTTGGAAAAAATTAAAAAAATTTATAAAAAATATTTTTTTTTGAAAATAAATTATAAAATACTTTTTTTTAAAAAACACTTCAAACAATTTTATTAAAAAATTTTTTTTTTGGAAAAAAAAACATTTTTTATTCCGAAAAAATATTGATTAAATTTTTCCTAAAATATATTATTTTTTCCAAAAAAAAAAAAAAAAATTTTTTTTAAATGAAATGAAGACCTATTTTTTTCGGAAATATATTTTTAAAAAAAAAATTAAAGAGCAGTGGGTAAATAATTAAAAATGTATTTTTGTTTGAAAAAGAAAACTAAATATATTTTTTAGTTTTGAAACATAGTTTTCTTTTTGAAAAACATTAAAAAAAAAATTTTGAAAAAAATTAAAAAAAAAAATTTTTTGAAAAAAATTAAAACAAAAATTTTTTTTGAAAAAAATTAAAACAAAAAAATTTTGAAAAAATATTTTTTTATTTGAAAATCATTAAAAAAATTTGTACAAAATTAAAAAATATTTTTTTAAATTTTTTTTTTTTAAAACAAAAATAAAGTAATTTTTTTTAAAAAAAATTATATATATTTTTTTTAAAAATAGTTAGGAAAATATTTTTTATTTATTTATGGATTTTATTTATGAATTCCCACCTGAGGCTTTAGTCTGTCGCTGCATAAACCTAGCCACATTGTCTGTATCGCCCGGTTTACCCTTGGACCCATAATTAGAATTAGTATTGCATTAAAAAAAAGATCATGTTCACACAATTTCTAGCGAACATAATTGCATTTAATTTGATTTATGTTAAGTTTGCAGATATTTTTTGTATTATTTTCTGTTGCGTGGTGTAATGGGAATAATAATATGCCGAAAAAAGTAAATGGTTGTAAAAAAAAACTTTTATTTCTTCTCTTATGTTAATCAAATCCATTTTTTAAACGGAATGTTTTTATTTAATCAAAACGAAAGAGAAGATGATCGAATCGAATAGAAAATAAAAAAAGTACAGTTTTTTAATTGTTTTCCTGTTTACGGTGTGATGACCAAAAGTGTTCAAGTCCATGGGTTGTCAATAAATGAACAACTTGGAAGGTATTTGTTCTCTCATATTAAATTGGACTTGGCCCTTTTGACTGTACGGTAGTGATATATAATTTGCCCAGAAATTTAGGAATTTAATTTTCCCTTAGCAACCTTGGCCGATGCTCTACGTCACTTAAAATGAGTCTGCTGATGTACGATATTTCTTTTTTTTTTCATTTACCTTTTCCGCAAAATTAAGATTTGCTTTTTTTTTTATTAGGACTTGAGTGTATTGTGCCTTACTCTTCACCCATATTTATAATTATGTGCTAATATTACTCGTGTAAGTTTGAGCTCATTAAATTCATTAGTTTCTTGTGCATTTTCTATTTATAGAAGCTGACAACTCCGAAAGAGGTTGTTTTGGGAGGGAAAAAAAACCTGCCAACACATGCAAGAGCGTCGTCTGTCTAGAAAAAGTTGAGTTGTAAACACGTAGTAATTTAAATATTTTACTGTGCACTCAGTGTCTGAAACTTTGAGGTACACGGACAAAAAAATTAACTTCGTTAAAATCAATGGGCAAAGAAACATTTTCGTAATTCGCATGGAACTTTACAAAAAGTTTTAGAATTTATGTGATATTTTTTCATAAATATGTTATATAAATTATGTACACTGTACAGTTTTGTTTGAAAAGTTTTCTTAAAAAAAAAACTGAGAATTACATTTTGTTCAGTGTCAGTTGCGTGTCGAAGAAAATAACAGAAATGGTGAAAATTTATTAAATTAAATTGAATATGATGAACGAGCAAAGACCGACGATGACACAAAAATAACTCAGCTACGGAATCCCCCAAGGTGTGCTATGAAAATTTTTAAGTCGGCTGTGACTCATCTCGGCACCTTGGGGGTCTCCTCTGAATGAACAACAAATGGGGATAATACGAATATCTCTGGAATATTTTTGATTAATTTTTAATCAGAGTATTATTTCATAGATCCAATGAAATGTTTCATATACCGAGTTTTCGAACAAGAGGTGTTATTTTGGCATTCAAAGAAAAAATGGAATTTTTCGAGATAAATGATCGGATGTTTATTTCATAATAAAGGGGAAAGTGTGCCGTTAATAATGATAAACAACATCAGCCAAATGGCCACCACGACCACGCTTACAGGACCAAATACTTTTCATGAAATTTTCCATAACCAAATTGCAAAGTGGCTGCCCTATCTCCTTGATAGCCTCACGAATTCTACATTTGATAAGATTCGGCCTGGACGCCTCTGACTTCACAGCAGAATGTTAGCCTTGATTTCCGCATGCGTTTTCTTTAAAACATGTTCCATTGTATGTCCACTGCAAGGCATTGCTAAAACCAAAAGTCACTCATGCGATCAGCTTCCATTTATTATGTCCTTTAACAGCGGCTGGAGTACATCATCACTTTGTCATGTCGTTTGTAACATAACTTAGTGAGATTGTAAGAGAATTTAGCCCTGAATGTGGAAGGCAGTTATGGGTTGATGATGGGTTTAGAAACGAATGTGAACGGAATCCGTTTAGCTCAATTTAGAATACACATTCGGGAGGAGGGCGTAAATGACTTTCCTCTCTGATAGTTGCGCTTGTTGTCATTTACAAAGACCATTCGAGCCTGTGGCTATCATGGTGCTGTGAAACTTAGTCCATGGCGTAGGGCATATTCGAGACGACTCGGTTGACCTCAATGCTTTGACGACTCCTTGAATATCCTGCAAGTATGTTATTGCAATACAAGGCATACTCATGTGTGCATTAGCAGACATTCCGACATACTCGTATGTACTGTGTGCATTAGCAGACATTCCGACATACTCGTATGTACAGGGTTATCCAAAAAAGTATCTAAATTCTTTCCTTAACGTACAAATCAACTACTTTCAAATAAATGACGTTACCTAATTCAATAGATTTTAGTTTCAATATGTGGCCTAAATTGGAAAACCAGTTCAAGTGGGGATAAACACCATTCATCCACATGGTTGTCCCGCCATATCCTCTAGGCCATTCATCCTTCATCCATTCACTGATCACTGAAAAATGTAATCGGAAGCAACTGCTTAAAATTACTTGAATTTCAAATACATATGTATATGTGGCACATACTTGATAACCCTTTACATGTGTGCCACTATGTCTATACTCTACGTACAATTGAAAAAGAAAAACCGAAAGAAAAAAATTCACACAGCCAATAACCAATAATGTCGCAATTTTCTTAATACTCTAAAGAGCAAAACTATGTACGAACGATTCATCTGCAGTTCATGCAAAACGTAAAAGAAAATCTATTTCCCCATAGTAATGCGACATCATGGACAACTATTTCATTTGTGGTAGAAAGTCAGAGGAGGAAGAAATTAAATTTATAAAATTTAAGAAAAATACAAATCCCCATTGGGTTCAGCGGATTTGCAGACCTATATATTTAATTTATTAATTTATTAATTTATTAATTTATTAATTTATTAATTTATTAATTTATTAATTTATTAATTTATTAATTTATTAATTTATTAATTTATTAATTTATTAATTTATTAATTTATTAATTTATTAATTTATTATTTATTAATTTATTAATTTATTAATTTATTAATTTATTAATTTATTAATTTATTAATTTATTAATTTATTAATTTATTAATTTATTAATTTATTAATTTATTAATTTATTAATTTATTAATTTATTAATTTATTAATTTATTAATTTATTAATTTATTAATTTATTAATTTATTAATTTATTAATTTATTAATTTATTAATTTATTAATTTATTAATTTATTAATTTATTAATTTATTAATTTATTAATTTATTAATTTATTAATTTATTAATTTATTAATTTATTAATTTATTAATTTATTAATTTATTAATTTATTAATTTATTAATTTATTAATTTATTAATTTATTAATTTATTAATTTATTAATTATTAATTTATTAATTTATTAATTTATTAATTTATTAATTTATTAATTTATTAATTTATTAATTTATTAATTTATTAATTTATTAATTTATTAATTTATTAATTTATTAATTTATTAATTTATTAATTTATTAATTTATTAATTTATTAATTTATTAATTTATTAATTTATTAATTTATTAATTTATTAATTTATTAATTTATTAATTTATTAATTTATTAATTTATTAATTTATTAATTTATTAATTTATTAATTTATTAATTTATTAATTTATTAATTTATTAATTTATTAATTTATTAATTTATTAATTTATTAATTTATTAATTTATTAATTTATTAATTTATTAATTTATTAATTTATTAATTTATTAATTTATTAATTTATTAATTTATTAATTTATTAATTTATTAATTTATTAATTTATTAATTTATTAATTTATTAATTTATTAATTTATTAATTTATTAATTTATTAATTTATTAATTTATTAATTTATTAATTTATTAATTTATTAATTTATTAATTTATTAATTTATTAATTTATTAATTTATTAATTTATTAATTTATTAATTTATTAATTTATTAATTTATTAATTTATTAATTTATTAATTTATTAATTTATTAATTTATTAATTTATTAATTTATTAATTTATTAATTTATTAATTTATTAATTTATTAATTTATTAATTTATTAATTTATTAATTTATTAATTTATTAATTTATTAATTTATTAATTTATTAATTTATTAATTTATTAATTTATAATTTATTAATTTATTAATTTATTAATTTATTAATTTATTAATTTATTAATTTATTAATTTATTAATTTATTAATTTATTAATTTATTAATTTATTAATTTATTAATTTATTAATTTATTAATTTATTAATTTATTAATTTATTAATTTATTAATTTATTAATTTATTAATTTATTAATTTATTAATTTATTAATTTATTAATTTATTAATTTATTAATTTATTAATTTATTAATTTATTAATTTATTAATTTATTAATTTATTAATTTATTAATTTATTAATTTATTAATTTATTAATTTATTAATTTATTAATTTATTAATTTATTAATTTATTAATTTATTAATTTATTAATTTATTAATTTATTAATTTATTAATTTATTAATTTATTAATTTATTAATTTATTAATTTATTTATTTATTAATTTATTAATTTATTAATTTATTAATTTATTAATTTATTAATTTATTAATTTATTAATTTATTAATTTATTAATTTATTAATTTATTAATTTATTAATTTATTAATTTATTAATTTATTAATTTATTAATTTATTAATTTATTAATTTATTAATTTATTAATTTATTAATTTATTAATTTATTAATTTATTAATTTATTAATTTATTAATTTATTAATTTATTAATTTATTAATTTATTAATTTATTAATTTATTAATTTATTAATTTATTAATTTATTAATTTATTAATTTATTAATTTATTAATTTATTAATTTATTAATTTATTAATTTATTAATTATTAATTTATTAATTTATTAATTTATTAATTTATTAATTTATAATTTATTAATTTATTAATTTATTAATTTATTAATTTATTAATTTATTAATTTATTAATTTATTAATTTATTAATTTATTAATTTATTAATTTATTAATTTATTAATTTATTAATTTATTAATTTATTAATTTATTAATTTATTAATTTATTAATTTATTAATTTATTAATTTATTAATTTATTAATTTATTAATTTATTAATTTATTAATTTATTAATTTATTAATTTATTAATTTATTAATTTATTAATTTATTAATTTATTAATTATTAATTTATTAATTTATTAATTTATTAATTTATTAATTTATTAATTTATTAATTTATTAATTTATTAATTTATTAATTTATTAATTTATTAATTTATTAATTTATTAATTTATTAATTTATTAATTTATTAATTTATTAATTTATTAATTTATTAATTTATTAATTTATTAATTTATTAATTTATTAATTTATTAATTTATTAATTTATTAATTTATTAATTTATTAATTTATTAATTTATTAATTTATTAATTTATTAATTTATTATTTATTAATTTATTAATTTATTAATTTATTAATTTATTAATTTATTAATTTTTAATTTATTAATTTATTAATTTATTAATTTATTAATTTATTAATTTATTAATTTATTAATTTATTAATTTATTAATTTATTAATTTATTAATTTATTAATTTATTAATTTATTAATTTATTAATTTATTAATTTATTAATTTATTAATTTATTAATTTATTAATTTATTAATTTATTAATTTATTAATTTATTAATTTATTAATTTATTAATTTATTAATTTATTAATTTAATAATTTATTAATTTATTAATTTATTAATTTATTAATTTATTAATTTATTAATTTATTAATTTATTAATTTATTAATTTATTAATTTATTAATTTATTAATTTATTAATTTATTAATTTATTAATTTATTAATTTATTAATTTATTAATTTATTAATTTATTAATTTATTAATTTATTAATTTATTAATTTATTATTTATTAATTTATTAATTTATTAATTTATTAATTTATTAATTTATTAATTTATTAATTTATTAATTTATTAATTTATTAATTTATTAATTTATTAATTTATTAATTTATTAATTTATTAATTTATTAATTTATTAATTTATTAATTTATTAATTTATTAATTTATTAATTTATTAATTTATTAATTTATTAATTTATTAATTTATTAATTTATTAATTTATTAATTTATTAATTTATTAATTTATTAATTTATTAATTTATTAATTTATTAATTTATTAATTTATTAATTTATTAATTTATTAATTTATTAATTTATTAATTTATTAATTTATTAATTTATTAATTTATTAATTTATTAATTTATTAATTTATTAATTTATTAATTTATTAATTTATTAATTTATTAATTTATTAATTTATTAATTTATTAATTTATTAATTTATTAATTTATTAATTTATTAATTTATTAATTTATTAATTTATTAATTTATTAATTTATTAATTTATTAATTTATTAATTTATTAATTTATTAATTTATTAATTTATTAATTTATAATTTATTAATTTATTAATTTATTAATTTATTAATTTATTAATTTATTAATTTATTAATTTATTAATTTATTAATTTATTAATTTATTAATTTATTAATTTATTAATTTATTAATTTATTAATTTATTAATTTATTAATTTATTAATTTATTAATTTATTAATTTATTAATTTATTAATTTATTAATTTATTAATTTATTAATTTATTAATTTATTAATTTATTAATTTATTAATTTATTAATTTATTAATTTATTAATTTATTAATTTATTAATTTATTAATTTATTAATTTATTAATTTATTAATTTATTAATTTATTAATTTATTAATTTATTAATTTATTAATTTATTAATTTATTAATTTATTAATTTATTAATTTATTAATTTATTAATTTATTAAATCGATCAATTGATTTACTGATACATTAATTTATTGAGTAACACGAAAGCGAATCAAGCTTCATCTGGCAACTCCCCATTAAAATAAACTACCCTGTCCTTTTTTAAGATCTAAAATTACCTTACGCTTCTGGCAGTCTATTATTTCCATGTCACCCGGCTACAAATTGTCCCTTTCAAAATAACCCGATAAAGCCTTTATTACTAGCCGAGTCTGTTTTATGTGAATTATATGAAAGTCAGTTTAACCAGCATCAACTTATTTATTGGTTTCACTAATAAAAGTTTTTTGGATTCATGTTTTTTTGTGCTTTACATCTCCGGCCACTTTAGGTTCCATCATCATCATGGCCTTGACACCACTGACATTCAGTGTGATGTGTATTAACTTTTTCTCTTTTCATTTATTGGTATATCATAGCATATCCTTAGGCTTCCGAGTCTAAAAATAAGTTGCATAAGTTGGCGAATATTTTAATTCTCACCAAACATTGGCTTTTTCCAATTATTCGCATTATGTTGAAGTTTATAATGTTGTGATCAAGTTGGAGTGTTTCACTGCTGAGGCTTGGCAAAGTATAAGGCAAAATAAAACCCTAAAAGTATGCAAGGATGTGTAGTAAGTTTAAAATCCTTTGGGTATACATTAAAAATGGGATAAATGAGGATGTATATGAAAAGTATATGTAGACTAGCAAAGTCTGTTTGCAGAAAGGGTATTTTACTCAACCGCCTGAAAGTATACTTTAATATTTAATAAAAAAAACACCAACTAAACGTATACTCTTGATTGACATCAGTTTTTAGCAATACTTGGCGACATGGACGTAACATTAAATGCCCAACTATAGGCAGTTGTCTGTATACGATTTCATTATTTAAAAAATACACCTTCATCTCATGTCATCTTAAGATGGCCATCTTTTTGTCTTGCCCTCATCAACCTCATCCTCAAGACAATTGTTGTTTTCATTTCACAGCCATTTGATTGAAATATTTCTTCAGTTATCAGTTACATGTTTTCAACAATATGTCATTTTATCGATCATAAATATTTTTGTGTGGAATCCTTTCTAGACCCATCCTTCCATTCTGTCCGTGACAAGAGGAAAGCAGCCCGTAGGCATCACAAAAGAGCCCTCCCCATTGACATGACCTGGCCTGTAAAATAATAAAATCAAACATTTGTCGTAAATTTCAATGATTGGCGAAACACATCCATTCTGGCAGCCATGAAGATGAGGGAAGCTCGAAGGCAACTCTACATTGGCCTTTCTTGGTGTTTTGTTTAAATCGTATTGAAAATAAATCCTGTCCTTTGATTTATCGGGTAAAAGTTTGCCAGACAATGGCTGTTCCCCCAAACACTTCCTCCTGCGAAGACAGCAGATGATGACGCAGATAATCAAATGCCCTGAAATGTGTTGGCATGTGTTTGTAAAGTGATGAGAGATGAAGTTAAACACGTTTAGGATATTCACTTGTATGGGGAATAAGAAGGCCATAAATATTCGAGGGACAGGATTTGTAGAACATTCGAGAGGACAGACATATTTGCATACATATGTTTTGGTAGAACAATGCATAGACCATTGAAAGACAATCTGAAGACCATATGGACGAGGGGTGTTGCAAAAGGTGACCATGTTTTAACGAACGATGCATTGAATATCCTGAGGGTCTTATGTTTTTGTTTACGGTGGATCAGATAAAATGATCGCACCAGTAGGAGGTTTCTGTGAATACCCCAGGACTCCCAGAAAATACAAAATAGTTCTTATAGTTGGCAAGGGTAGGAAATCTTACTGACGTATCCATAAAACTAATTTCGCCGTTGCAAAATCGTCAAAATGACTTTTAGAATTCATTGAATATCATTGTTTTAAGATATCTGTAAGAAATCATATCGGTCACAAGACCAAAGGAATGAACTCTAATTAATGAAAGTTTTATGGACGAACGAATTCGTTTTAGAGAAACTCCTACGGGTATGTTCTACCACTTTCGAAGGAATTAAGCAAGTGTTTTGAAACCTGAGATGGATTAATATTTTTCCCAAAATTATTTGTGGAATTGCGTATGGACTATATCGCCACACACCTTCTGGTACCTCTCACACAAATGTACAATTTCGCTCACTTCATAAATTGTGTAATAATATTATTTCGCCCCTCACAATCGTAACCAAATTATGTATTTAGTAAAGCTATAACTAGATAAACATTTCGACAAAAAATTGGATCCCTGGCCACGCCCCTTCTGGTACCTCCCACACAAAACACCCAGTTTGGAAAACATGTAATACAATTATTTTTCTGTAAATTTCGGAATTGGATTACGTTGGAATATAGAACATTTTATATTTAGTTTTTAAATCGAAATCTGAAGTCCATTTGCTTCTAAAACAGAAATTTAACCAACACTTGTTTTTGTTTTAGTAGTACTCTGAATAATAAACGTTAACCTCTCCAACTAATCCTTGTCAAAGATAAGAGATTTCTGAACATCGTAAATCATTAAAAAGTAATTATTTCTCCATGAGTGACTACACGTTTATGAATTGCTAATACTGATGTGAATTTATGCATGTGTTTCAAATCAAAAGTCTGTGATTCGGTGACATTGAATTTTTTAAAACAAATTTCCATCCATATGGGATGGAGGGTGTTGTTACATTTCCACAATAAAATTGTGAATCGGGAATTATGAAATCACACGAAAAATCCCTAATTTTCTGAAAAACTTACTTAAGAAAACTTGCTCTGAATAAAATTCAGTTTAAGAGGATCGAATATAAGCTCATGACCATTGGTCGAGAAATATAAGAATAGATGATGTCGGTACAATGGGAAATCGAAGTCGACACAATAATTTAATTTTTTGTTTGCTATTTGGTTTTTGTGTTAAGTTTTTGCAAGTCTCTATCAAAAAATGTTTAGTTTCCCTTACCATTTCATTGCGAATATACTAACAAACCTCTCTGGGAAATCATTAAGTCTTAATATTTTCAAAATGCAAGCTCTATGCTATAATTTCTGTCATCCTGGCCAAGTCAATAAACAGAATTGCGGAATTTTAGTAAATAGATTTTTTTGTTTACATTTTTTTTGAAGGACTCTTCACAGAATTGTGTGTGAAATCGAAAATTCTTCATCGATTTTAATGATGTGTAGCTCATTTTAATTTTAAAATTAACGAACTTATGATAAAAAAACTAAAAATGAAAAATTTTAACCATTTTCGATTTTATAAATTTTGCTTTGTTTTCATCATGGCAAACGTCAGCTCTAATTACAACAAAATATGTGTGTCAAAAAAGATTCATTTTTGGTAGCTTTTAGATGATTTTATTATTTTTGATTTTAAAGCATACTAAAATGTTTTTTTTTTCATTTTAAGATATGCTCTCTTTGTGAAGACCGCTGATGCAACGTCTCTCATCTATGGGTACAATCAAAGACGATAGCTGCCTTGGCCCAGATGTTGGAAAAAGTGTGCCAAAATTGGATTTTTAGAATGGACCAGCTAAAGTTTTCATTAATTTTCTGTGTTTTCTACACTTTGGAAAGTTTTGCTTTGCAATTCGAGAAATTGTGCTTCAAAGTGGGAATTTGCTGGTGGAAAAGTATTCGGGTAAGTCCAGACTTTCTTTTCGTTAAAGTCACCTAAGTTTAGTTTTGTTTCAGAGAATCCAATATTTTGTTTTTTCTGTTCAGTAAGAAAATGTTACAAACAATTGACAATCCGAGAAATTGTGCTCCAAAGTGGGAATTTGTTAAAAACAAATGTGTAAGGGTAAGTCTAGATTTTCTTTTCGTTAAAGTCATCTATGTTTAGTTATGTTTGAGAGAGAGTTATGAACAAAATTATGTTCCAATTTACACGATGACTTCTTCCCCCGGCTTTTTCTTGACATTTACTTTGGAAAATCCTTCGCAAAGTCAAGAACCTTTACACGATAATGGTTTAAAAACAAACCTGCTCGCCTGTTTCTGAACTGTCTTCTTCTATTGTACTGGGGTTTCCAACAAGAGGTGTTGTTTTGGTATTCAAAGAAAAATACTGAAATGCCGTGTGATTCAAAATAACACCTCTTGTTGGAGAAACCCTGTCTACACAATACAAAATTCACAATTTTTTTTTTTGAGAAAATCATTTTTTTTCCGTCGAAATTTCAAGTTACAACAACAAAAATCCATTTTTTTGGGTTAAATTTTTGTTTTTTTTTTTGGAAAAAAAATTGACTTTTTCTTGGGGAAAAATCCTTTTTTTCAAATTCTCAAATAACAACAACAAAAATCCATTTTGTTCATGTTACAACAACAAAAATACATTTTTTTTGGAATAAATTTAATTTTTTTTGGGAAAAAAGTAATTTTTTTCCAATTTCCAACGAATATTAATTTTTTTGTGGAAAAAAACATTTTTCTTTTTTTTTTTGAGAAAATCAATTTTTTTCTTCGAATTTTCAAGTTACAACAACAAAAATCCATTTTTTTGGATTACATTTTATTTTTTGGGAAAAAATTGACTTTTTTTTTTGTTTTTCAAATTTTCATGTTACAACAACAAAAATCCATTTTTTTTTGGAATAAATTAATTTTTTTTTTGAAAAAAAAGTAAATTTTTTTCAGGTTCCAACGATTTTTTTGAAAAAAATCCATATTTCTTTTTTGAGAAAATCATTTTTTTTTCAAATTCTCAAATAACAACAACAAAAATCAATTTTTATTTTCAAATTTTAAAGTTCCAACAACTATAAATTTTTTTTGTTTTTAAAGTGTTCATGTTACAACAACAAAATCCATTTTTTTTTGGAATAAATTAATTTTTTTTTTTTGGGAAAAAAATGGACTTTTCCAACGAATATAATTTTTTTTTTGAAAAAAATCCATTTTGCAATTTTTTTTTTGAGAAAATCAATTTTTTTTTTGATTTTTCAACATTTATTTTTATTTATTAATTAATTACAATACAAAGTAAATTTATATTCTAATTTTGGGTCCAAGGGTAAACCGGGTGACAAAGACCATTTGGCTTGATTTTTGCAGCGACAGACCAAAGCCTCTGGTGGGAATCGAACCCACAACCCCCACGCTGATAGGCAAGCACGCTACCAACTCGCCTACCGGGGCGCTTGGTTAAATTTTATTTTTTTTGGGGAAAACATATTTTGAATAGTCACCTTATGTAAAATAATAGTAATATTGGACTATAAAGAAAAATTTGGCATTATTTTCTTTGTTTTTTTTTGTGAACCGAGGTTTTCTATTTGTGACCTTTGTAGCTCATGTCTGTTTGGGCCCACAGGGTCCATCTTCCAGACATAAACTTAACAACACACTTCAGCTAGGTCTGTGAGAAATTTCAATCCAATCGGATATCACTTATTCAACAGGCCGAAAGACCAACAACAAGTAGTTTTCTTTTGTACTTCACACTCGGTTTTTTTTCTGTGAAAAGAATGTTTCATTTTGATTTTCTTTTATAATTTAATATATCTTGAATTAAAGACATTTTTTGTTTTTGTAAAAAATGCCTTATTCGTATTGCAGAATAGCAGACTTGCAGAACTCAAAGTCTCCTCTTAAGCAACTGCACTTTCCATTTCAAATGTTTGCAGAAAATAGAAATCCACACGAATTCCGGATTAGAATAATAAAATATAAATAATCACTCCTATCAATGCAGGATACATAACGAATAGTGTTAAAGTATCTCTGGACTATTATGCTGCATGTGCTTGAACGTTCACGTTCGCCATCATCCTCGCACTGCTCCCCGTGCCACACTCACTGAATATAAAATCACTGTCTGTTATTTCCCAGGCAACAACAGACATAATGGACATTGCGTTTGTTAACCAAGTGGCCAATAATATCCAATGAGTATGATGCGAAATACGAACTGTGAATAAATAAAAGGAACTACTTTTATTTCTGCGAAGGCATAGAAAAGTAGTCTCGTATGGAACAAAGAAAACCCAAAGATGTGTGTGATTTAATATTCCATACATTGTGTTCCTCCTCCAACTCTTGGTATGCATTCGAACCAAGTCCACTTGAAATTGTTGGCAACAACTGGAAATGAAAACACAATCAGAGCTGATATCCAAATAACACGCTTTCATACTTGACACTCGCTCTGGTCAGAGCGTGTGAAGGAGTGAACGCCTGTACTATGAGCACTGGCCAAAGTATTTGCCAGGGAAAATTAAATGTCTTGATGGGTGAACAAATGTTTGTATCACAAACACAGATTGTCCAATGGCACAGTGCACAGTGGGGGGAATACGAATAATTGTTGGAAAAAATGTCTCAATCCTATTGGATTGAAGTGTGTTTGGTCTTTAGTCCGACGGAAGGACTTAGTGGATCTAGCCAGAGCTGAGCTACAAGCAAAAAAATTAAAACTTTTGATTTATGGTCCAATATGCCTAATATTTTACATGAACATGATGTTGTTTAGGACTTATCAAAATATGTTTTTACTTTACGCCTGTCTCCCCATAAATTCAAATAGAAAATCCCTAATAATTTATGAAAAACTACCCAATGATAAATCGGTGCTACGAAGACTCCTGGATTATTTCGCCTATGAAAAATGACACAGAAACGAATAATTTAAATATTATCTAAAAATGATAAGAAAAAGTCCCATTTTTTTTTGGGTATTTTTCGTTGAGCCAATGAAAAATCCCCCAAAAAAGGTGAAAAATCTCTCCACAAGCCCTTTATGGAAATTTCCCCCAACAGTTGATAAGAAATTACCCAATGCAAAATCCGGAGTTTAACGCCCTTTGGGTTATGTTCAGGATTGGATCGCAAATCTTATATTTCAAGTTTCCTTACAGAAGCCCAAACATGGAATGAAGGCTACCCGGAATGGCTTCGACGCCCTGGCTGACTCCATGTCGAAAATATTAGAAGATTATCCGGACAGTGAAATTGTAGTTGCTGGGGATTTCAATGTCCATAATAGTTCTTGACTTTCCCATTCGAGCCATACATCTCCGGAGGGACAGTACGCTGAGCTTTTTGCCGCGCACAACGACTTGGCGCAATTAGTAAATGAACCAACACACATTTCGCGTGTTGAAGGGCAACAACAAAATATTCTTGACCTTTTCTTAACCTCACAACCTGAAAAGTACAAAGTATTTTAGCACCTCTTGGTAATTCGGATCATTGTACCATCTCATCATCCTTTTTGTTCTCCGATCTTCGAGCCACTTCCAAACCAGTCACGAAGCGGACGATGTATATATACGAAAAGGCACTTTGATCAAATCTCAACAATTTGTATCAGCAATTTCATTAAAAATTATGTTTGCTAGACAATAATGTCGAAATGGTCGAGACAATAATTCTTCTTGAAATTAACACGTTCATTCCCTCGAAGACTATTTCATTTAAACCTTCAAAGAATTGTTGGTTTAATCAGTCATGCAAAGAAACTGTCCGATCCAAAGGGGAAAGCATTCAGAAATTGGCATTTAAATAAAACTGCCAACACTGAGCTGCTACGCAAACAGGCAAGATCAGGGTGTGCCAGAGTACTTAGGCGTGAAAAACTTCTTCACGAACAGCGTCTTCGTACTAAAGTTCTTTCTTCTCCCAGGGGAAGTAAGAGCTTTTGGGCATTTGTTAAAAGAGTAAGGGACAAGTCGTCGTCTTCTATTCCAACTCTCGTTAACGATGACCACATATTCACGGACCCGATTGACAAAGCTAACCTTCGGGCTGAAATATTTGCAAAGAATTTATCTTTGCCAGATAGCAGTCAACCACTCCCCGTGATCGGAAATACTTCAAACCGTCGGATATCGTAAATATTTACACCACCTACATTTCCAAAATGTTTACTGCGTGGCGCACAGTGGCTCAGAATCCGTTTCCATCGGCCAACATGTGTGCCATTAAAGATAAACCCACCACATTTTCGCACAGAAGAGCAACCAGTGTACTCTGTACAGTTCAAATAATTCCCCGCACAACAGGCGTGTTCAAGTTCTAGTGGTCCTTGTTTAGATTTTATACATGAACCAACCAGGAAGTGAATCGATGGTTGTTGGGCGCTCGGCTTGTTGCATACGACGGACGGTATGTCAAATGTTTATTACATTTTCAGCGGTTGTCTCCTCGCCGTTTCTGTCGATAAAACATTTGAAGGTTTATAGCCTTTGGTTTTAATTTTGCCACAATTCTCATCTGCTGTTTTTTTTCTGTGGATTTTAGATTCAAGCGATATCCTCCCTTTCCCCTATTTTTCAGTAAACATTCTTTCACAAGTCCATTTGTGAGTTTATTGGCATTGTGCTGATTTTATTTAGCGCCAAAAGCAAATGAACTCAAGAACGAAATAAAAAAAACCGAACTGAAATTGCGACATTCAAATTGTTTATTTTACGTGGTTTGTCAGTAAGGATTATTACAAATGTTGGCGCTTTAAATACTTTGTGTAAGGATGCCGCAGGACCACAATCACCCGGTCTGTTATCTCCGCCGCCTAAGGGTGTGACTGTGCTGCAAAATATGAATGCGAATATTCGTTTGCAAAACTTAAAACCGAACGCAACACAAAGCATCTGTCTGAGGGTTTCGGAAAAGTTATAACGAAAAAGTTCCTACAATCATACGCTTAATCTCTTATAAATATTCTAATCTGAAATTGTATATTGTCGGGCTTAAATCGGCTTTGTGTGCTATCGTCCCTTCGTTTGGGATTTTATTAAAATTTGCATAAGAAATTAGATTCATGTTTCAATTTTGCCATAAATTCGCAATTAGGAATTATGATACAGCAAAAACAAATACACAAATTGAAATAGTACAGAGTTTGCTGGAAAGTATGTAATCTCTTCGATATGGTTTCTAAAGCCTTAAAGTAGGCAATTATATATTTTATGAAATATGAAAAGTCAAAAGAAAGCCACAAACTGATGTCAGGCTTAACGCCCCAGTATAGGCAATACATTTTGGTAAAATTTCAATTGGCACTTGAAACAAAGCCAGGCAGGCAATTTTTTGTTGCTATACACAGTTGTATGAAATAAATGTTCGCATATGTCTAGACAAATCTGTGTGCCTCTGAGTACTTGAAACAGACATGGCACAGCACAGAATATTCCAATTGAATCTGTAGAGATGATGACGCCAATTGTAAATCTGCCTGTCAATAGGTTACATAATTTCTAGGCAAATATCATTAATGGCATAGAAACGGAAATCGAAATTCAGCAAAATATTAGGCACAACGATATTAGCTCTCTTGACGCCTAAGTGTAGGCAATGAATTGGGCAATTTTTGCTTACAACCAGAAATACAATAAAAAAATATATGGAAGATGCCTAAATGTAGGCAACAAGGCTGAGCCAATTTCAAGTGGGCCCTAAATCCAAGAACGCCTATGGAAATTAATTTACATAAAAAAAATATAAAGCTTCTTAATAATGAAAATAAAATGAGTGACGTCAGAACGTTGTCTTCCTTTTGCAAGTAGGCTAGTATTTTGTAAAGTCCTCAAAAGTTTACCAACGGATTTTAAAAAACGAGGATGCCATTTTGGTTAACGTACTTTTTAAATAAACTCGCATGTTGTAGGGTTCTCTTACAAAATAATGTGTAAAAACATCTTTAAAACTGAAAAAGGGCTAAGTAAATGAAAAAACTGTGTCTGTTGGACAGAATTCTTACATAAAGTATGTGTTGTTCAAGTTTTTTAAAAAAAAATTAAATTAATAATTTTTAAAAAAATTGATCACTAAATTGTTTTTATTCTGTCTTAAGTATTTTAATACTTAATTTTTTTTTTTTAATAGTTTTTTCTATCCAAAATTGTCGTAACGTTTTCGTCCGATTTCGAAATTCTAAGATTTATCTAAAAAAAACAAACAATTTTTTTTTATTTATTGTTGATTTTTCATTTGTTTGTTGTTTGATTACGACATCGTTGATTAATTTCCATTTCTTTTTCAGAAATCGAAATGTTTTAAAAAATGATTGAAACATTGTGTTTGCTTTGATTTCGACATTAACTTTTTTAAAATTAAATACAACAAAATAGGAATAGACTTTATCGAGTTACGATAATTTAAGTCTCAAAAAAAAATATTTAAAAAATAAAAAAAATAGAAAAACATGTGGACCATTTTTTGTATTCAGGGGATTACATTTCTTTGGAATCCCGAAAATGGGATTAAAAAAAAACTATCCATTTGCTTTGTTGGGTAGTGTAATCCGTTATGTTACAATCGGAAGTTTACTTTTGCGCCACCTGTTATAACTCCAACGAATCCAATTAGACAATACACACAAAAATACATAAGACTTTCGTGTTACAAAAACCCAAACTGACGAAACAGAATTTCTGTTGATTATTTTAACGAAACGAAAGACCCATTCGTTTTATAGGTAGGCTGTTAAATCTTGTTGATTCGTAAAAGTCAAAAAACAATTTAAAAAAAAACCTCAAATTATTGATTTGCGACTTTTTTCTACCCCGCAATCTTATCTACATCTTTCACCTGCAAACTTGAAAATCATAATTTTAAAATCAAGCAAAAAGTCACCGTGTATTTTTATATTTTTATTTTTTTATATTTTTATATTTTTATATTTTTATATTTTTATATTTTTATATTTTTATATTTTTATATTTTTATATTTTTATATTTTTATATTTTTATATTTTTATATTTTTATATTTTTATATTTTTATATTTTTATATTTTTATATTTTTATATTTTTATATTTTTATATTTTTATATTTTTATATTTTTATATTTTTATATTTTTATATTTTTATATTTTTATATTTTTATATTTTTATATTTTTATATTTTTATATTTTTATATTTTTATATTTTTATATTTTTATATTTTTATATTTTTATATTTTTATATTTTTATATTTTTATATTTTTATATTTTTATATTTTTATATTTTTATATTTTTATATTTTTATATTTTTATATTTTTATATTTTTATATTTTTATATTTTTATATTTTTATATTTTTATATTTTTATATTTTTATATTTTTATATTTTTATATTTTTATATTTTTATATTTTTATATTTTTATATTTTTATATTTTTATATTTTTATATTTTTATATTTTTATATTTTTATATTTTTATATTTTTATATTTTTATATTTTTATATTTTTATATTTTTATATTTTTATATTTTTATATTTTTATATTTTTATATTTTTATATTTTTATATTTTTATATTTTTATATTTTTATATTTTTATATTTTTATATTTTTATATTTTTATATTTTTATATTTTTATATTTTTATATTTTTATATTTTTATATTTTTATATTTTTATATTTTTATATTTTTATATTTTTATATTTTTATATTTTTATATTTTTATATTTTTATATTTTTATATTTTTATATTTTTATATTTTTATATTTTTATATTTTTGTATTTTTGTATTTTTATATTTTTAGTTAATTACAATACAAAGTAAATTTATATTCTAAGCCTCTGGTGGGACTCGAACCCACAGCCTCCACGCGTATAGTAAGAAATATTATTAATTTTTTTTTAAATTTAATTTTTTTTTAAATATTTTAAACGACTGTAATTTTCTTTAGGACTGGGAACTAACTAAATTACCTAGCTTGTTATGTTCTCTTGAATAGGAAACAAGTTTCGTAAAAATCGGTTTTGCAATTTCAGAGCAGTGAACGCCAGAAAGTCATGTATTCCCCATTTTATAATTTCGAGTCCTAAAAGAAGTACAAAAACAAATACAGAAAATTTCAATTCATACGATTTCAGGTTTCTCTCGCCTTGTTTACTCAGCATTTGGTGCATTCAAAATGTGAACTAATTGCCTGTACTGCCGATTGATTAAGACTTGTACTAGTCTCGCAGACATTTGCTTATGAAGTTCCTTATCCATCTATGATGCAGATATATTAAATCTCATCACCCAATTGTTTTCCCATTGACTAAATCGAATGGTCTCTGTTTTTCCTTTCATTGT
This sequence comes from Hydrotaea cyrtoneurina, assembly GCA_958296145.1. Taxonomy (NCBI): domain Eukaryota; kingdom Metazoa; phylum Arthropoda; class Insecta; order Diptera; family Muscidae; genus Hydrotaea; species Hydrotaea cyrtoneurina. Next base: position 25,008,071 of record OY282512.1, read on the forward strand.
CTCTGTAAGGGTGGTAATTAGGGTGTGGGGCTTTGGATGTTAATCCAACAACCATGTTTTAAGAAAGTTTTTTAAAAAAAACCTCAACAATCAAAGAAACCAATCTTCATGATTCACTTCCACTTCCAATAAAGTATCTTATTTTCTCGCCATGTTTCACTTCCAATTATCGGAGTGGTCTGAAATAATCACATAGCATTAACACTTATACAGCGCGTTTTGTAATCTTTACATGGCCCAACAGCTCCACATTCCCAAATATTTGTATTTACTTCATATGCCCATCTTTGCCATATCGATTGCCCACCACTCCCGCCCCCAGCATATCTATGACACTTGACAATTTAATAGATCCCTTGGTTTCACATAATTGGTTGGCTCAACAACCCAAACAAACAGTCGGTTTTGGTTTCGCTTTTTTTTATATTAAAATTCCATCCCAACTGAAATTATCATAAACTGTCCGGGAGTCTTAGCTGTCCCATGCTCCCCTTCTCCACACACACACATAAGGATAAGGATAACAACGAAGATTTCTTGACATATTAAAATGTTGTCTTAAGGTCTATGAAAAAAACAAAACAACAACCTCACAAAATCAGTATGATTCAGGAACTCCGAATGTACACATGTCCCTTAAGTAAACAACATAAATGTATGTCTATGCCCTCCTAGATAGTGGAACGGTCTTTACAAATATTTAATCGACGGCATTAATCTGTCAATAATGTGGAAAGGAAAAACATGTTTATCCTGAAATCTCCACATAGAAATTCAACACCCATCTCCCCCTCAACAAAAAAAATGGAAACATTCTGTTCTATCCCACATATTTAATAGGAGTAAAATTGTGTGGAAACACTATGACACAAGAAATGTGCCAACAAAACAAGAAGTGAGAGTTTTAGGGTGGAAAGCGGAGATAAATTACAGTTGACTCCGCTTCTCTGAAAATGAGGAAAAGCAAGAATTTTATTACTTTAGAATACTTCGGATAAGTAAAATTTAATGTAAGGACTATAATTCAACCAATTAACTCTGTAACCGGCAGTGAGGCGGTCTTCATTAAAATTGATCAAATAATTATTTAACCTTTTGTTGTAATGCCCTTCTGACTACAGTTACAGAGTTAGAAACAAAATAAGTCGGTTTTTTGTTTTATTTCGTAATTATTTTGTGTTTTGTGAAAACTCCAAAAACGTTCGATATGGTTGATATAAATTTTAAAAAAAATTACCAAAATTGTTTTGGTCGTAAATTGTGATAAAATACAAAATTGATCACTAAATTATTTGAAACCTTTGCCTTTTTGGGACCTTTAATCTGAGTTATAAACAAATTCAGTTCAACGTTTTTTTATTTCGCAATTTTATGGCATCATTTAAAAACAAACACTTTGGGGTCTATATTTTTTGTTTTAAAATAATTGAATCTTTTCAAAAATATTATAGACCAAATAATACAAAAAATTTTACTTTTAGGAAAAGAATTTAAAAACATATACCGTTAGGTTTAATTTGTTCATAACTCCGAAACTGTCATTCAGACTAACAGGCACTTTGGTGAAAGATTTAAAATAATATAGTGATGAATTTTTTAAATTTTATTATTTTTATTAATTTATTGCAAATATAATTTTAAAAAAAATAGTAAAAAAGGACCGCCGCCTTTGATTTTTTAAAATTTATTATTATTTATTTATTGCAAATATAATTTACAAAAAAATTTAAAAAAAGGACTGGCCGCCAGAGCCTACGCCTTGTTTTTTTTAAAATTTATTATTAGTTATTTATTTATCTGTTGCAAATGCAATTTACAAAAAATGGTAAAAGAAGGTCCGTCTGCTAAGGTCTTCACCTTGATTTTTAAAAAATTATTTCAGTCAAATCGAACAAGTCGTCTTCGAGTTGTGACAATTTATGCCTAGAAAATACTTTTTTTTTAAACAAATTTTTGTGATTGGTAACACTAATCGAAATAAATTGCTGTTCGAATTACACAGTGTTACAAAAATTCACGTTTTCCCCTCCTAAGGACGGAAATATATGCAAGTGCAACTAGGGACTTCCAGCAGCAAAACTGTGATGTCTCCGATATCGTTCAAAATTTTAGTACGTGTTGTTTATTAAAAAATATTTTACACGTGTTTCCAGAAAAAAAAATAGAAAAACGAAATTTAAAAAAAAAAAATTAAAAATAAAAAAAAAATTTTGAAAAGAAATTAAAAAAAAAAAATTTTAAAATAACTTAAAAAAAAAATTGAAAGGGAAATATTTTACAGGTGTTTCCACCAAAAAAATGTAAAAAAAAATGTGAAACGTTGAAGCTTCTTTTAAAAAAAATTAACAAACATTTTTTAAAAAAAAATTTTAAAAAAGTTAAGAGAAGTTGAAAGAAATTTTAAAAAAAAATGTTAGAAAAATTTAAAAAAAAAAATTGAAAAGGAAATATTTTACACGCGTTTCCAGAAAAAAATAAGAAAAACGAAATTTAAAAAAAAAAAAATTAAAAATAAAAAAAAAAAAAATTAAAAAGAAATTAAAAAAAAAAAAATTTAAAAAGAAATTAAAAAAAAAAATTTAAAAAGAAATTAAAAAAAAAATGTTAAATAACTTTAAAAAAAAATTGAAAAGGAAATATTTTACACGTGTTTCCAGAAAAAAATGTACAAAAAAAATTTGAAAAGTTTATGAGCACTTGAAAATCGTCAAAATCGTGAAAGGTCATCCGACATGACAACTTTTAAACTGATGTTTATCAAAAACTAGTTAATGGATTTTAAAGTTTATTACTTAATTTTAAAAGTATTTGAAGCTTCTTTAAAAAAAATTTAAAAAAAATTAAAAAGGAAACATTTTACACGAGTTTCCATAAAAAAATTTAAAAAAATTTTTTGAATAGTTTATGGTCATTTGAAAATCGTCAAACTGATGTTTTTCAAAAACTAGTTAATGGATTTTAAAGTTTAATACCTTATTTCAAAGGTATTTGAAGCTTCTTTTTAATTTTTTTTGTTATTTGATTTTTTTTAAAGTTTTGATCTTTTTTTTAAATTTAATTTCAGTTTTCCACCATCTTCCACCATTTAAATGGAAAAAATCGAGAATGAACAAAATAGAATCCATTCAACTTCCATTCTGAAATTTACAGGGAATTTTAAGGTTATATTGGCCTTTAGGAAAATATTTTCTTCAGATTTTTCGACTTGTTTGAAGATGGTGGAAAACAGAAATGAAGTTAAAAAAAATTAATTTTAAAAAAAACAAAAAAATAAATTTAAAAAAAAAATCAGTTTGAAAAAGAAGGTTCGAATACCTTTAAAATAAGGTATTAAACTTAAAGATCCATTAACTAGTTTTTGGAAAACATCAGTTTAAAAGTTGTCATGTCGGATGACTTCACGATTTGGATGATTTTCAAATTTTTTTCAAATTTTTTTTTAAAGTTTTTTAAATTTTTTTCTGAAAACACGTGTAAAATATTTCATTTTATTTTTTTTTTTTAAATTTTTTCAAATTTTTTTTTTATATATTTTTTTGCCCATAACTTTTTCAAAATTTTTTTAATTTTTATCTGGAATCTTGGGTAAAATGTTTCTTAACATTTAATACGTCTGGCAAATTTAAAGTAAATCGGAAGAGGTGTTGCAAAAAAGGTGGAATTTATTTTCTGATTACATTTTTTTTTTAAATTTTATATTTCCAATAATTCTGCTCTCTAAACTATTAACACCAGCAGGCTGAAACAATACTAGAAACGTGAAATTTTCGTCCAAGCTCTTTAACATACACAGTTTTCAGATTTATCGCTTAACAAATTTCTAGGATTTTCAATTATACAAACACGGCGACCCTTTTTTTTTGGCTAAATTTCCGACATTATAGCGATGACATCGGTTTGCCTGGAACTGCTCACTCGTCTGAGACTTGCGGATCGATGTGATTATTGTATCGCCGATTGAATCCCCAAAACTATTTCCTTTGTATCCATTGTCATTCCTTGGCCAGAACCATTGAACTTATATTAGGACACTAAGACTACTTAACAGCAATGAGTATGAACACATGAACACTTGCTAAATAGTGCGAAAACATTATTAACAAGAGACTCAGTTCACGACAAAGGTCAAATGTTTATCAATTGTGTATTTGTCTATTACAGAGATAATAATGATCACATAATTGGCCCAAAGGCATAAACAAATTCCCAAAATGTTATGCTAAGGACAACAGATAGTTTTCCATATGCGTTGGCTGCATGTGGGAAGTATTATTTCGTTGTTGTTGTTGTTTTTTTTTCTGACCAATATGAATAGAAGTAAGCTTGAGCTGCCATTCAGCCCTGTGGCACTAGTTTACATATATCGAAGGAGGCGTCTTCACTTGTTTATGCGATGTCATCCAGATCCAATACACTAACCACCCACCCAGCCACACACACAAATATACATATATACAATGGAATATGAGAACAAAGAAGAATATATCCTACACTCCCCGCTCAAGGCAGGCACACAAATCCATATACACAAATAAATGTCTTGGGGCAATAAGAACGAACGAGTTTTACACACACGCTCTCAGAGCTACAGGATATTAAAGCAAACCAGCAAGAAGCTAGTGTAAAGCAAAAGCAGAAACTTTAAGAATTGATGTGATATCTGAAACAAACAAAGAAGATGAAACACCCAGAAATGCATTATCGACCCATAAACTGTTTGCTTGGCAGTCTGGAGATTATCGAGCAACTGTTGGGATTTATGTACGATATTCTGTAGAATTTAAATAAAGGGTGGACCATTTAGTGATTATTCGTTAAATATTTCAATACATTTTACGATGGGCCATCACAGGACGATCGATTCGTTAAACATCGTCCGCTAGGCCTGAGGGGGGAGTCTGACAAGATTTTGAACATCTTTTACACCGAAGTGCCTGATTTGCCTGCATTAGCTGGCTGAACACTCCGCCAGCTCTTACCTCACAAGTTTGTAAATGAAATTCGACAGAAAATTTTCCAAATCCCAAAATCTTTGTAAATATTAAGTAAATTTAAACTGTGACATGAATTATGTCTGCTTATGAAGAAATTTTTTTTTAGAAAAATCACAAATACGAGGTTTTTTGCTTAAAAAAATCAGTAACGGTACATAATTTTTAATAAAAAATTATCTGCATTAAAAATGTAGCAATTTGGTGTCCAAACCTGAAAATCGACAAAAATGCACTTCAGCAACCACTTAAGTGCATTTTTGTTGATTTTCGGGTTTGGACACCAAATTGCTACACTGAAAACCACAGAATTGTCCTAACTCGTAAACGAAAAGTCGGCTATTGTTGAAATAAATTTAAAAAAATTTGCCACAAATTCATTTCTATTTCAATGTCGTTCTCTTTAATCTGAATGCCAGTTTCAGAGTTATAAACAAATTAAAGTCAACCATGTTTTTTTTAGTAAGTTGTAAAATATGGAAAAAAAATTTTGTTTAAAAATTGTTTTCTTGATAAAAAAAATTTTTGTTGATAAAAAAATTTTGTTGAAAAAAAAATTTTTTCTTGATAAAAAAAATTTTTGTTGATAAAAAAAATTTTTGTTGAAAAAAAAAATGTTCTTGAAAAAAAAATTTTTGTTGAAAAAAAAATTTTGTAAAAAAAAAAAAATTTTGAAAAAAAAAATTTGTAAAAATAAAATTTTGGTAAAAAAAAAATTTGGGGAAAACACAATTTCTGTACAAAAAAAAAATATTATTTTTTTTATTATTATCTTAATATATATTTACCCTCGACACTGATTCACTGATACACTGATTCCCTGATTCACTGACTCTGTCACGCAGTACGTAGGAATTTAAATAGGCATTCTATAATAATTCTATAAATAATAATAATAAAAAAAAGAATATTTTTTTTGTACAGAAATTGTGTTTTCCCCAAATTTTTTTTTTACCAAATTTTTTTTTTTCCAAAATTTTTTTTTTCCAAATTTTTTTTTTACAAAAATTTTTTTTTTCAAGAAATTTTTTTTTTTCCACAAAATTTTTTTTTTCAAGAAAAATTTTTTTTTTCCACAAAAATTTTTTTTTCAACAATATTTTTTTTTCAACAAAAATTTTTTTTTTCAGCAAACATTTTTTTTTTAACAAAAATTTTTTTTCTACAAAATTTTTTTTTTAACAAAATTTTTTTTTTCAACAAAAATTTTTTTTTTCAGCAAAATTTTTTTTTCCACAAATTTTATTTTTTTTCGAAAGTTTTTTTTTACAAAATAGTTTTCTCAAAATATTTTTTACAAAATTTTTAAAATTAAGTAACAAATACTTTCTCAAGCAAATTAACGGGCGCCATAGGCGCATTACAACTTACTAGTTATTTATAGAAAATTATAGAATGCCTATTTAAATTCCTACGTAAAGCGTGACAGAGTCAGTGAATCTGTGTCGAGGGTAAATATATATTAGAAGATTTCGTAAAGGCCACTTGTGGTTATGAATGATTTAAAAATTGGTACGTTTGTATGGGAGATACTATCTGTGCCACTCACTGGCATGAAATGAATTCAATCAATAATCAGAACCGAACAAAAAGTATTCAGAGTATTTCATTTTTGTAAACATTGGTCTCTGCAAATTGGCTTTGTTATATATCTCAATCCCGACCAGAAGGGACCTAATCCATACAGACATGCGGAGATTAAATATTTTGGTCTTTTGAAAATAAAGGGTTCTCCAAGAAGGGGTGTTCATTTGAATTACCCGGTATTTGGGTAGCTGTCACTTCTCAAGCTTTTATTCTTTGACATTGGACAAGCAGAAACTACGCCATTACCACAAATGGAACGACGCTTCAACAACGCATTGAAATTATTAAAATTCATCACAGCAAAAATGATGAAAATCTTGCAGTCAAAGTTCGCAAAACTAAAATGTTTCCGGACTGTGTTATATCTCCAGGAGGTGATCACAATTGGCCACCGAGATCTTGTGATTTAACACCTTGCGGCTTCTTCCTTTGGGGGCCACGTGAAAGATAAGTTCAACGCCAACAGCCCAGCATCGATTCAAGACCTCACAGATGGAATTTGTGAGGTTATCGAGGGCAGCCACTTTGCCACTTGGTTATGGACAATTTCATGAAAAGGATATGGTCCTGTAAGCGTGGTCGTGGTGGCCATTTGGCTGATGTTGTTTTTCGTTATTGACGGTACACTTTCCTCTTTATTATGAAATAAACATCCGATCATTTATCTCAAGAAATTTAATTTTTCTTTGAATACCCAAAATAACACCTCTCGTTGGAGAACCCTGTACAATAGAAGAATACAGTTCAGAAACAGGCATGCAGGTTTTTTTTAAAACCATTATCGTGTAACGGTTCTTGACTTTGCGAAGGATTTTCCAAAGCAAATGGGGAAGAAGTCATCGTGTAAATTGGAACATAATTTTGTTAAAAAAAAAAAAAATAGTTTCATCACTGTTTTTCCCAAGGCCACTTTTTCCATTGTCCATTATTGTGCAATTTTTAAATTCTCTGCTTCAGAGTACTGTGAGTATATCCGGATAATGTAGCGCTTCAAAAATCATAACTTTGTTTGTACATGCGAGAGCATGCGAAATAAGCATTTCATGTGTTTGTTCTCTGTCGTCTTATAATAATTAAGCATATTCCTCGCCACCCCTCCACACTCTTCTTTTTAAAAAAAAAAACAAATTCTAGACAACCAACGAACAGATCAAAAGAACATAGCAGTAGCTGAAACATATGAATTGAACTGTGAACGACTTCTGGCTGAACGTCACACACACACTTAAATGCAATGGGAAGGGACTATGTGCATGTGTGTGTGTGATACTAATCAAGTGATATCTGCTAACATATCACACATACGTGCTGCATACTTCCGCCCTTCACTGCCTGCCACCTCCTCCGCCATCCAATTAGCATTCCAATCATGTTTCATCTCATACGAAACTGTAATCTTTTTGTATTCACATATTCGGAGATAACTTTTTTCTTTTAAGAGGATTTTGGGTGAAGGCATGAAAAACTCTTCAGCGACACACGAACAGAATGGGAGTGACATTGAAATGTGGTTGGCTCGGAGAATAACTGCCATCGGCAGTCAGCTCAGAATTGCACACGGAAATTGCTATAGAAAAATCAAAGTTTCTCTTTTTTTCAAAAATCATTTCCTTTCACACATTTCGTTTGGCTGTAATTACCCGGCATTGGCGTTCAACTCACCTCATAGAAATAGAACGAGTTCAAATTATCATCATCATCCGGATTGCCCACACCCATGGCCAGACCGGCGGTCGTATTGTTCCTACTGTTGTCGTTGCCATTTGCACTCACAAAGACGGCCGGCAGCAGATCGCCCTCAAAGAATATGGACGACGGCAACGGCGACGATGTCGGCGTGGCCGGTGATGTCAGGACGAGCGATGTGGCCGTGTCGGTTAGTGTGGTCGCCTGTGTCGTTACCAGAGTTGAGGTAACAGCCGAAACCGCTGACGTTGTCAACAGCATGTACGAGGAGTGGGTCGATGTAATCGCCCTGCTGGCAGCTGTCGTCGATGTTCTCAGGGGCGCCACAAGAACCTGTGAAATGGCTGGTGCAAAATATGTGGCCGGAGTGGTGTAATGGGCGCTGCCGTTCACATCACTGCCAAAGAGTTGTTGCCCATTGTCGACTACAAGATGCGCTGACATTTTCGACTTTTTACTGGTGGTCCCATCTAACAGCTGGTGATAGTTTCTATCGGCCGCTGTTGTCAGCCACTGGTCATCCGAACTTGTCCCATGGGTTAACATGTTTCTCGTTGTTGCTTTAATCGATGAGATTGTGTTCGCAGGAGTGTTGTCTAGACCGAATTCTATTATGCTGTTTGTGTGTGTTGGACGAAGGCTGTTGGTGGTTATCAGCAAGAGCCAGTTCTGTGGGAAATCGTACATTGTGTCATTGTCTCAGGTCTAGGCTATGACATTGCAAGCAAAATCTGAAATGATATGGAGGAAGGAAAGAGATCAATGGCAAATTCAAAGAAAATGAATATAAATTTGTATAATTTATTACAGGCTCAATTTTAATAATCTCATTAAGAAACAATTTTGACATCCTACAAACATAGGACTGATATCAATTGAGCCTTTTCTGATTTTTTTTTTATTTTTTAGTTTCTAGTAAAGGCCAATGTGCCCGAGTAGGAGAGTTATGTCTTCGACAAGTAAAACTTCTCTGGAAACACATTAGCCCTCAGGTCCCACTCACTGAGTGTATCATGCTCAGTTCGCTGATTCGAGAGAAGTACTCCTTCGGTTCTTCCGTGGTATGTTAAGGGAAATATGATGAAAAGGAAACATATTTTCTTCAATCCAATCAGAAATTTTTGATTCAAGAATGAGATTTCGTGAATTTTAGCTAAAAAAAGTCATATTTTACAAAAAGCTGAATTGAATTAAATCATTTGTTTTTACCACTACCCGATTACGGTCATATGTCACTGTCAAAATTTGGTCCCTCTAACGAAAACTATTGGGTTTTTGAGTACCTAGGTATTTAAGCATTCAAAATATAGGATGTTGCGAAAACGCATCAATGCTGAAATTTCTTTATCACTCTGGCAAAAGTATATAGTTTTGAGTACCTAGGTATTTAAGCATTCAAAATATAGGGTGTTGCGAAAACGCATCAATCCTGAAATTTCTTTATCACTCTGGCAAAATTATATAGTTTTGAGTACCTAGGTATTTAAGCATTCAAAATATGGGGTGTTGCGAAAACGCATCAATGCTGGAATTTCTATATCACTCTCACAAAAATACATAGTTTTGATTAGGATTTAAGCTTCCAAAATATAGGGTGTTGCGATATCCAAATAACATGTTAATACTTAAAAAATATATTCTTTGGATTTGGTTAACCGCCAAAGTTGATAATGCGATAACGTAACGGATGTAGAAACTGTATTAAGCCGATAATACGATGAAATTGATTGCGTAATGGAAAGCTTAGTTATAATTTTAGTAGTGTTAATACTTGATTTAATCGGACAATAGGACTGATTTTAGGACGACCCAGTTCAAACTGATATAGTGATTTCATTGCTCTAAAAATTCCCAGATTAATTGTTCCGGGCGGAGAATAGGATCGATTGAAAAAAATCCAATGTTGAATTGATCCCTAACTGAACATGTTTCAATACTTGCGATGTTAACTTAGGCGCTCAGTCACCGCAAAGGCAGCTGCTTCCTTAGTTCGAAAGAAATAGGGATCGATGAAGCTGCCAGAATGTAAACCCCGCACCAAACAGTAAATGTCAATGGATGTAAAGGTGATTCGTTTATGGCTTGAGAATTCCCTTCGCTCCAAATACTGTAATTTTGCTTATGGACTTAGCTGGCTGACTGGCTCAATAGGCCGACTATCTTGACCGTAAAATTGAACTTTGCAAACAGATTTCTTCTATTTTCGTCCAAGTAAATTTCCAGAATTTGCAAAAGTTGTTCTGACTTTAACCAATTCATGGTGAGACTTAAATGGTCAAATTGTCCGATTGTTGGAAACAATTACCGCTTAATTACTCCAAATCTTCGCCTTAAGTGCATTTTGACAAACGTCTAACAGTTTCAGGATTATTAACAAAGTTATGACAGAAACAATGTTTTTTCCTAATTTGTTTGTGGCAAAACAATCATAAAAAATTGAAAATGTCATAAAGGTTAAATTTTCAGTGAATTATTATAAAATCACATATATATTGTAATTAAAATAAGGTAACAGATCATTAAAATCGACAAAGTATATTCGATTTTATTCATAATTTAGTGAAGGCATCTTCTTGTGTGATTTATAAAAAAAAATTGTGAATCTAGGAAGCCCGTCTAACACAAAAAACCTCATGAGAAGTGCTAAGAATATGAATACGATGCCATCTCGAATAAAGATAACAAAATCAATTTTCAGCTTAGCAATAAAAAAAAACGATAAACAAAAATCGTATACAATTCATACCGATAAAGAAAAAGATCACTCAAACCAAATACTGGCTGAATTTTGTGTGGACAAAAATTTGCATTACCATATTTTTTAATGACAGTGCTCAGGATTACAAAAGTAATCTCTGAAAGTAGTCGGATTATTTTCTGATTACTTTTGATTATTTCTGATTATCTACAGTAATCGCAAGTAATCCTGATTTCTTGTGGTTTATTATTTAACTGTAATCAATTCCATGTCATGAAAAACTGAATATAATCGTAATTCAATCATTACCTCAACTCTACAAAATATTTAATTTAATTAGTAATTATTGCGAGACGTGACCATTACTTAACAGTAAAAATCATTTTCTTCAATAGTGTCACAATTTTTTTTTGGTCAAGAAAAAGCTGTAAAAATGGAATTTAAGTTGACTTGTGTTTTTTATAAAAACAATAGTCAGGCCTCTAGTTTATTCGGGAATCCTATGGGTTTCTCCTATATCTGCTAGGAAAGACGCGACGCGACTGAGAAAATTTTTTTTCTGCCCCAAATATGCAACAAAATTCTGCGTTGGGATCATCGGCAAATACTCACTTATTCGCATTCAAATGTTGTGCTTTGTTGAATTTAAGAAGTCAATTTCGTGTTTTACCCGAACACGCTAATGCTTCTGCTCAAATACTTAATAATAATAGCATATGCGCTATGTTTGCAGCCAAATAAACTATGTTTGGAAACAAAAAACTTTACTTGTTTTCTTACTTTTTTTGCAACAATAAGCGAGAGTATAAGAAGAATTGATGTATAGCGATTTACAAATTGAAACATAAATCAAAAATAACACAAAAATGTATACATGTATATTTGAAATGTATTACCTACAAACAAGTTAATGTTTGTGGTACGGGAACATTTTTAAATGTTTGATGCTAAATTTGAAATTTGTTAAAATGGACATTTTTTGTTCAGCGTCAATCAAATTTATTATAATAAAACCAAAAAAAAAACTGTCTATTCAAAACTACTGCAGAATATTTCGATATAAAGTCGTTTCATTAAAATTTTATGAAACTTTTCCCAATGTCAATAAACTTTAAGAAAATCTACATTGGATTAATGAAAATGTTCGTCTCAAACACGTTCCCCAAATAAAAGAACAAAACACCCTCCCGTCCCACAACATACTAAACCTCCACCAGGGGTAAGTGGGACCACATCTTATTTTATGTCGATACATTAAACTTCGATGGTTTTTCCTTCTCTTCAATACAAACAAATCGTTTGACAACAACAACAGCAAAAACCATTTGAATGGAAAATCATAAAAAAACAAACACTTGGTCGTAGACACAAAACCACACATGTTTGAATGTATGTGTCTGAACCGTACCGTACACACTGACACTGACACAGATTTGCCATTGACTTGATGGGCAATTGGGTCTTGTGCTGCGAATGTGATGAAGGATCGTCGCCAAACAGCGATTTTCACATTAGACACGCTTAGGATAAACTAAATTGCGATAATGTTGCGTACAGAATTGATTTATTTAATTTGATTAGAATATTCACACAAAGGGAGGGAGAGAAACCGAGTGAGAGAGAGAGAGACATTGATTGTAGGCACACACCCTTAGAACAGACAACATAAACTTATGTGTACGTACTTCGACTATCCCATCACACACTCACACACACGCACTTAACGACATCACCGTGATTCCAAAGGCAGCCATGATGGGGAAAAACCGCTATCACCTCATACGAAAAAGGCCCCCAGATTAATAAGTTATATTCACTACTGGCGGAAAATCATAGTGAATGCCAAAGTTTTATAAAAAAAAATCCTTTAATTCAGGTAAAGATAGTTAGATAGTTTTTAAAAAAAGTTTTATATTTCATAAGAAATGGGTCCTGAGTTCGAATCCGTTGACATTTTTAACTTTACGAAATCCTTTTCTCTGTGCCATATGTCATCGCCGGCTATGAATGGGTTAATTCAATTTTATTTCAACTTTTTAGCCATTCAAAATCACTGTACCTAACAGAGACTGACCCAACAGGTCGTCAATGAAAATAAGAAATACAGAAGGAGAGAGGACCAAACGCATATACACTAATACCCCGACTTGCGTCGTTAATTGGGACCGACCAAACGGGACGCAATGCGAAACAACGCAAATCGAATCACTTTTCTCCGTATATTTGTATGGATTTTTCGTTAATTCGTTCCAGAAGAAAATTTGAAAATTTTTACTATAAATAAATGTATACATAGACATATTTTTTATAATTTATTGCAACAAAAAGATAACGTAAAGTAACAAAATAAATTAAAACCAATTCATACATGTAAAAAATCAACATACACATATAATTAATTCAATTCATCAGTGTTTTGATTCAATAGCTGACAATGTTTTTGAAAAAATCCGGTTATTTTTCGTTAAACTATAACTGATTTTTTTTTTAAATAAATTTCTCTATAACAATCAATAGCATCTGTCATTTTTTACGGAGCAGAAATTGCTCTTACACTTTATCGCACTAATATTTCTTGTAAACTGACACCAAAAATTTTAAAACGAGGTAAGCAGATGTCTTGTGTTTTACCAAAAGCAAATAAAAAGGGAAATACCCTTTCTGTGCACAAAATGTAATAGAAAACGACGCAAAACAAAACATTAACGACGCAATTCGAAGCCACAATTATTTTTTTTTGCGACGCAAAACGAAACTTCAAAGACTCAGTTCGAAGCCACGCAATGTTTATTTTGATGACGCAAATCGAATCAACGCAAATCGGGGGTATTAGTGTATATGTTTGTGTGTAAGAAAATATATGTTTGTGTGTAAAACAAATATATGTTTGTGTGTAAGCAAATGTATGTTTGTGTGTAAGAAAATATATATTTGTGTGTAAGAATATATTTGTTTGTGTGATGAATCTCATTTAGCTAAACTCTTGAAATTGATGTATTTCTCACAGAATTTGTCTTAGTAAAACAACACGAAAAAAAACTAATTTGTTAAAATGACCATTTTTTTCAGCGTGTACAATTTGTCTGCAACAAAATGAATTCTTTAATATTTTGATGATGTCTCTGTCTACGGATTACATTTAATTTTTCAAAAATTACACTTTCTCTCCCAAGCATATGACGAATTGTTGGAAGGGGTGATTTCAATGTTCTGCTTTACAGCTTTTAACCAAAAGGATTTAAATACATATTATTAGATTAAATTAACTCAGACAATTTTTTTGCGCAATTTCATAATTTCCCAAATAAAATAAGCAGCTGTTGTCTGAGTTTCATCCACAAAGTGGCTAATGGGCTGTTAATTGTTTTTTAATGTGCCTGTGTCGGTGACTGTGTGTCCTTTCAACCGCAAAACTGCTAAACGTTTAAGATCTGGTGCAATACTCGTAATCAACTAAGCGTTTGTTAAGTTTTGAAAACTCTTATAATTAGATTTATTACTTTTCACTGTCTACGCTTTGATATGGTTGACCTTGAAATGCTTAATAAAAAGGTGGTGAGAGGGGGGATTTGTGTGTGATTTATATTTTGTCTTGAGTTTAATATTTTCAAAGGGATTTTCATTTTGTATTTAATTAGAAAAAGAAGCGAAACACACTTAACAGGAAGTTCTCTCCAAAGAACTTCGTCGGCTGCTAAATAAGTTTTCTTTTTTATTTAATTTTTTGTTTAGTCTGCAACATCACAAGTTTAAGGTGGCACTCCTTTCCCCAATACATTCTGCTGTGACGGGGATTTCAGATTCATTAAGAGAAAATGCCATAATGTTTGGCGTTCTTTTAATTATTTCATATTTGTGTTATTAAGCGGTTGTTGGTGGCCCTTTTTCAAAATCTTCTCTGCCCCAAAATCCACAGTCATGGTCTTTTGGTTCTTTTTTCCATTGAAATACATGAAACCAAAGTTTTCAATGGAACTTAATTAAATTTTGCCATCAGTGCGTGCGTCGTATTTTACTTTTCATTTGACTTTTCCTACCATATGAGTTCAACATATTGCCAAATTCTCATGGCAGTTTGCAGTTTGTTTTATTTATTAAATCATGCTTTACATAAACATGTAATGCAATTATTTTCGAAATATTTCATATTTGTCCAATGTTCAGAATTTAATAAATTTTAATTGAATTGACGATAAATTGATATGCCACTAGAAAGAGGTTGGACAAGTCATTTTAACAATATTTCGAACTAGTAAGTTGTAATGCGCCTATGGCGCCCGTTAATTTGCTTAAGAATGTATTTGTTACTTAATTTTAAAAATTTTGTAAAAAATATTTTGAGAAAACTATTTTGTAAAAAAAAATTTCGAAAAAAAATAAAATTGGAAAAAAAAAAATTTGTGGAGAAAAAATTTTCGTTGAAAAAAAAATTTTTGTTGAAAAAAAAAAATTTTGTGGAAAAAAAAAATTTGTTGAAAAAAAAAAAATTCGGAAAAAAAATTTTGGAAAAAAAAAATTTTTGGTAAAAAAAAAATTTGGGGAAAACACAATTTCTGTACAAAAAAAAAATATTATTTTTTTTATTATTATTATTTATAGAATTATTATAGAATGCCTATTTAAATTCCTACGTACTGCGTGACAGAGTCAGTGAATCAGTGAATCATGGAATCAGTGTATCAGTGAGTCAGTGAATCAGTGTCGAGGGTAAATATATATTAAGAAGATATGAGTTACCCTCCCTCATGGAGGGAATTCCAATGGCTTGAATATGGTTATCATGAACAACAAAATGCGGAAAAATAAAAAAAAGTTGAACCTAATTTTTGGCAACAACAAGTGGAAAAGGCATGAAAAAGGGGCCAAAAAGTACGAAAACGGGACAAAAAACGTACAAAAGAGGGGGTAAACCAATTTTCGACAACAACGAGTCGATAATAACAGGTGGAAATAAGTTGGAGACGGGACGAAAATGGGGCCAAAACGTACCAAAAATCGGAAAAAATTAGATAATAGTAGGAAAGTGGGCCGAAAAATGGGCCAAAATGTACGAATACGGGATAAAAAAGGTACGAAAAAAAGGGAAAAATAAAAAAAAGTGAAACCAATTTGCGACAACAAGAAGTGGATAAAAGTTGGAAATGGGACGAAAAAAGGGCCAAAATGTACGAAAACGGGATGAAAAACATACAAAAAGAGGGAAAAATAAAAGTGAATCCAATTTTCGACAACAACAAGTCGATAACAACAGGTGGAAATGAGTAAGAGATGGAGTGAAAATAAGGCTGAAAATAAAAGACGCCAAAATGGGATAAAAAAGGTACAAAAGGAGAAAAAAAAAAAATGTGTGAAAAAAGTTGCATTGCATAAATGGGTCCAAAACTGATGAAATATATAAATGACAAATAATTTAAAAATAATCACAAAATGGCGCGAAGTAGAAATATGTTGGATGATGCAGCTAAAGCTAAAGAATGAAAATCAAAGTCACCAAGCGCATCGATAGGCGAGTGCTTCTTGCCTATCAGCGTGGCGTTTGTGGGTTCGATTCCCACAGAGTCTTTGGTATGTCGCTCTAAAAATCTAGCCCACATGGTCGGTGTCACCCGGTTTAACATTGGACCCATATAAATTTACTTTGTATTGTAATTAAATAAAAAATATATAAAAATAAAAGAAAAAGTCACCCAAACCCAAAGCTGCAAATTTGCTTTGTGTTTATTTTTGAAAATATGAATGTCAACTGCTAAAGCTGAAGACAGAAACTGATCAGACCACCGTGGCTGTTTATAAACACCCATCGAAGATGTGCTGTTAATCGAAGACTAACAAAGCATGCCCAACAAAGCTGCCTCGTGGACAAAGACTAAATACTCGTATGTGATATTTCTCCTACAGTTCACGACCTTCAGCTATCAACAAATTATTTCCAATTTTCAACAATCTTCATTTAATTTCTTTTTGTTTATTTAAAAAAGTAACGTCTTTTTGTGTCCCATTTAAACATTGACTTTTTCCACAGAGTTGTTCTTGGCATTTCACTGTTTTAAAATAAACCTGCAAGACTATTTTTTTTTTGAAATTTTCAATTCACAAATTCAAACTGAAATTCCCTCCCCCAATTTCCATTTCTAGACTGAAAAATAAAAAAAAGACAATGTCAAAAAAATTACTATTTTTGGAAATTTTTAATTTAAAAATTCAAATTCACCTCCCCCCCAAAATGTCAATTTCTTGGCTGTTTTGCTACCTCTCTTGCCTGTCTACCCCTTGTCGAACATCTTATCTGCTCACCCTGGTTAGTCAGTCATCTTGTAAATCGGATCTTTGACAGTGTTATGAGTTTTTCAAAAAGTCTCATATGTTTCAAAACGAATCACAAATGTAGTTTTTAACATCTTTTAAAGTCGGCAAATACACTCGAGGTAGCCAACTTGTTGGTTCTGGCTTATATTTGCGAAGTAACTTCAAAAGCCTTGGCTTTGTGAAATTTTCACAATTATTTTTAAAATATTTAAATTTTCAAACACTTTGCATGACTTTTGAGCTTTTCACACCAACGAAACAAGTTATGGCCATGTTCAACGAAAATCCCAACAAAATAATCCTTTCAACTTAACCTCTTTTCTCAAACCACTTGTAGAAGGGAAAAGTTTTTTTTTTTTGGTAAGGACTTTTTCAACACCTGTATGGAATTCACACTTATAACTGAACATCCTTAGAGTATGTGTGTGTGGGTGATTTTCTTTTTTCCTGTCGTACTCGTCGCAGACCAGAATATTTTTCTTGTTAACAAAGTGAAATATATGTAAAGCCATTAAACAACTTTCAACATTTGTCGGTCCGTCGGTGAAGAGGAGACAGAAAAAATAAAATGAGTAAAAAAAAAATGAAGATGCAAATATTTACATAGACATGAACCATATGGACAAATGGGAGCCCCAACCAAAAAGGATATATTCCCAAAAAAAAAGACAACAACCCACATACATACACACACAAATCCAGTGCGTGTCTCTTCTGTAAACATTTTACTTAAATATGAGTTGGTCAATTCTACTTTTGCTTTGGGGTTTATTTAACAAATTTAAAACGTGCCCTAAATGTTAAATAAACCTTTTTGTTATTTCATGTAGTTGAGTGGGGACACTGTGCTCCAACCCCCCAGCAAGTTGGTCTCCTATAGTCAGAATTTTCTAGGTGTTTTGCTCCCCATCAGACCAGACGTCTTAGGCATCCATCTATCTGCTCTGCTGTGTCCACTTGAGTTTTAATTTGTGTGTTATATTTTTAATAGTTTTGGCCACAACCAACTATGGTAAATAGAAAACATAAAAGAAATTATATTTCATAATTTAATGGGTTTGTAGACGACTAGAATTCAAAGGATGATTCCAAGCGACTGGCATTTAAATCGTTATAGAGTGGGTGTACAAATCTGCAAAGGAAGTTTTTTTTTAAAATAAATAAGTTCTTGCCTTAAGTGAAAACTGTACAGGGTCCGCCAAATAACTTTTTTTTTTTTTTGAAAATTCTATAAAAAAAACTACTGGATATTTTCTCAAATTTTGTGTATTAAAATCTACTCTGTTCATTTGGCCCCACTCACAAATTGTCGCCAGATCGCGGTTGAGTAAGTCATTCATCGTTTGCCTTTTGTCCTCTATCTCCGAGGGACTTGGCGGATGATCAAATGAGTACGAATGACAGAGATTGCTGTCATCCGCAAAGGAGTAGATTGGGTTCACAGTCTGCCCCAACAGGTCGTCAATGAAAATTAGAAATAGAGAAGGAGAGAGAACAGAGCCTAGTGGCATTCCTGCGGTCAGCCTATGCTCGTTGGATGAGACCCCATCTATAACAACTCGTATAGAGCGATCCCTGAGAAAACTCGATAGGACCCGGAATATAAATAGCAACCCTCGTTTGCATTTAGAGTACACTGAGTATTATCCTTTTTATGTACCAAAACGAATAAACCAAATCCTAAAAAATGTCAAATTTGCTAATGGAAGCATCTGACTAAACTAGTATTGCCAGGACGCGGAATATAAATTGCAGCCCTTGTACAAAATAGCTTGGCAATTTTTTTTTCAAATATTTTAATTTCTGTTTATTATGTTTAATTTCTTTTAAACTATGTTATTATGTTTAGCACTGCATATTATTCGTTAAAAATATATTTTTTTTTATATATAAAAAACTAATTAAAAATTGTTTTATATACAAACAGGAAAGACAGAGACTCCGGTGGATGGACCAACTGAAAAAAGACATGCAAATCCTTGGTATGACAAACTGAAGAAAACACACACGAAGTACTTGCAAATCATGTCAACACCAACAACAGGTTGTAAAGCCACCTTAAGTAAGTAAGTACAAAACCTTGCCCCTCCTAAAGTATTTTGTCTAAACATGTGCACTACTTTGTCAGAAAATCATGTTCTTTGAACAAACACGCTCTCATACAATTTGTTTTTTTTTCATCTGAAATGAAACCGAGTATAATAGTGAAAAGTGCAATATACTATTGAAGTTTTGTATTGCTCTGTATATATTCATATGTCTTGGTTTTTAAATAGCTTGGTCTGCAAATGTCTTGGTATTCATTAGTTTTGATGTTCGTTTGTCTATGAATGACATGAGCAACATATAATTTTTCATTTCAAAAATATTTGCATCATCAGATTCTAAATTGCCTTTCAATATGTGTGTTTAATTTTATAATGAAACTTGTACTTAATAGGTCCTGTATATGAACAAACAAGCTCTCACATTTTATATTTATATTCGTTTGTCTATGCATGACATGAGAAAATTAGCAAAATATAATTTTTCATTCCATACCACATATTTTTATAATCGGATTCCAAATTGGCTTTCAATATAAGTGTTTAATTTTAAAAAGTATCTTTTACTTAATAGATCCTGTATGTGTAATAGCCTGAAGCTATCACTAACCCTTGACAAGTTATTGAAGTTCTTCCTTGAACAAACCAGCTCTCACACAATCATTTTTTTTTTCAATTGAAATGAAACCGAGTACGGTAGTGAAAAGTGCATTATACTATTGAAGTTGTGTCTGTATGTATTCGTATATCTTGAGATTCATGTCGTGGTATTCATACATCTTGGTATTCATTTGTTTTGATGTTTGTCTATGAATGACATGAGCAAATTAGCAACATATTATTTTTCATTCCAAAAATGTTGACCCTCTACTACATATTTTTATATTCTAAATTTCCTTTCTATATGTGTGTTTACTTTTAAAAAAATATACAATTGGACATATGAACTTCATATGAATACCAATACATATGAACTCCAATACATATGCATAAGAAGACATATAAACACTAAGACATATGAGTCCCGGGACATATGAATACAAACACATATGCATAACAAGAATATATATACATTAGGGTGGAGTGAAAACATGCTTTTTTTTTAATTTGAAAAAGTTAACCTCGGAAAGAGATGTAGTCTGGGGTCCTAATGAGGGGAAAAATAAAGAAAAAAATTTTAAAAAATTTTTAGGGGTCGCGCCACTCCCTCGAAATTTGGAAATTATCGCTATTTTGGCGTTGATTTTAGAAAAATCCTAAAAATTAACGACTTAACTTAGTCGAAATTTAAATTCGAATTTGAGCTTGTTCAGTGCCCAAACAAAAGTATTTGAGGCAAATATGAGGATAATCGACTAATATTTGTAGCTTTGGTGGCGATTTCATTGTTCAGTCAATTTTCTGAAGAAGGGACGATTTGACTTATTTTACTTTTTGAAATTTTTGAACAATGAGAAAAATTTTTTTAAATTTTTTCATGACCTTATTTCATTGTTTACGCTATTGCAAACATTTATTGACATAAAACTTTTTTAGGATTTTTCTAAAATCAACGCCAAAATAGCGATAATTTCCAAATTTCGAGAGAGTGGCGCGACCCTAATATTTTTTTAAATTTTTTTTCTTTATTTTTCCCCTCATTAGGACCCCAGACTACATCTCTTTCCGAGGTTAACTTTTTTTTTTTGAATTTCACTCCACCCTAATGTAATAGCCTGAAGCCATCACTAAACCTTGACATTTTATTGATGAATGAACAGAAATGTCACTTCATGACTAAACTTCACTTGGCTGACTCGCTAGTAGAAATTGTACTTCGCTGTGCCAGTAGATCTCCTAGGGCTACAATGTTTTGCTCTGTGCTATCAGTTTCAAAATCAGTTCTTTGAATTTTGTAACAAACACAAACACTATGGAACAAAAAATCTGAGTTCCCTGAGTTTTTTTTTAAATTCTATTTTTTTTTTATATGTTATTCTTCCGGACTAAATTGTACTAACTTGAAAGGGAATTGTTCGATTTCTTTGAAATAAATTTTAGAAAATTCATCACTACATTATTCGAAATATTCGACGAAGGAAAACTTTTTTCGTAATTTTTTTTGTTTGAAAAAAAAAAAAACAAAATTCATAGGAAAATCGAAAATGATAAAAAGTTTCCATTTTCCGAATTTTATCTTAATATATTTTAAATACATATTTTATATACATATATTTTAAAATTAATATTTGGTATAGATCATTCAAATCGATGGAGTACTTGCCTACCCATCTTGGAAATGTATTGCCCCAACTAATCTTTGTAACATGACCAGCATAACATGAATTTGCATGGTCTTGCCTGATGGGGCTACTAATCATTGTGACCAACAACAAAATGGTTAAAACCCACTACAATATGTTACAATAATTGCCCACAATTTGTTATCCTGGACATATTTTTCGCTGTGAGTTTTTTTTTGCAGCACGATTAGTTATGACTTATATTCTTTACATAGATGTGAATAGAAAATCTGAAAGCTAAAACCATTTTTGTAACCTAAAAAATAAATGATGGTCCCTTCGAAAGTGATTCCCCGTTTGTGTTCTATGTATTTGTCGTCTTACAGTGGAGATGGCCATGAGTGTAATAAATATTGCGGTAATGCTTTTCACCTCTATCCGGTGTCTTTTCTATGCGCCACTTATTGTAGGCCATAAATAATGTTTTAAGAAGCAGAAGCCATTAAAAGATTTCACAGCTTATAGAAATTAATGTTTGTATAATCCTTAACTATTTCTCTGACCTCTTCGGAGGAGTAGATGGTGGGTTTGAGCAAAGAGCTTGGCTAAGCCAAGGCACGGCACGGTGTACAGTGTGGCGAATCCGAAGAGGTTTTGGTAAACAATTTCTCGGTTCTAAATAGTTTCTATAGAAACAAGATACTGCGCACTTAAGTGTAATATTTTTCTAAAATACAAATTGACCATAGGGATCTGAATTCAG
Organism: Hydrotaea cyrtoneurina; assembly: GCA_958296145.1. Taxonomy (NCBI): domain Eukaryota; kingdom Metazoa; phylum Arthropoda; class Insecta; order Diptera; family Muscidae; genus Hydrotaea; species Hydrotaea cyrtoneurina. The sequence continues at coordinate 25,030,369 of OY282512.1, forward strand.
AGTAAATTTGTCCTGGTTATTGATGGCGAGTTTAATTTCCACTACATGTGGATTTCCCATTAAATTAGCAAAAGGAGTTTTCAATACGCTAATAATTTTTTTTTAAAAAAGTTTAAAAATTTTTTTTAAAAAAGTTTAAATTTTTTTTTAAAAATAATGTTATTATAAAAAGATATTAGAAAATAATTTTTAAAATAAGTTTGAAAATAATTTAAAAAAAAAATACTTTTTTAGAGTTTTTAAATATTTTACAAAAAATTCACTTGATATTAGAAAATTATTTTTAAAATAAGTTTGAAAATAATTTTTTAAAAAAAAAACGGTTTTTAGATTTTTTAAATATTTTACAAAAAATACACTTGAATTTCAAATAGGACAATAGGGCAATTTGTAGCAAATTCTAAATAAATGTTTAAAACTAATTTAAAAATATTTTTTAAAAAAAAAAGTATAAAGAAAACCTTTACATAAATTTTTTTTAAAAAAATTTAAAAAAAACAATTTTTTTAAAGAAAGTTTAAAAATATTTTTTTTAAAAAAGGTTTAAATTTTTTTTTTTTAAAATAATGTTTTTAAAAATTTATTAAATTAAAAATTTAAATAAAATAAGAAAATAATTTAAAATCAAAACTTTTTTAGATTTTTTAAATATTTTAAAAAAATACACTGGAATTTCAAATAGGCCAAAAGTTTAAAACTAATTTAAAAAGAATTTTTTTAAAAAAAAGTATAAGAAAAACCTTTACATATATTTTTTTTTTTTAAAAAAATTTAAAAATATTTTCTTTAAAGGAAAGTTTTAAAAATGTTTAAAATTTTTTTCAAAATAATAAAAAAAATTGAAAAATAATTTTTTAAAAAAAAGTTTAAAAAAAATGCTTTTCTAATTTTTTTTTTCTAAATATTTTACAAAAAAGACACTTGGGTTTCAAATGGGGCAATTTGTAGCAAATTCTAAAAAAAGTTTAAAAATATTTTTTTAAAAAATAGTATATAAAGAAAACCCTTACATATATTTGTTTTTAAAAAAAAAAATTAAAATTATTTTTTTTAAATAAAGTTTAAAAATGATTGATAATCATTTTTCAAAAAAGTTTAAAAATTATTTTTTTAAAAAAAGTTTAACAATATTTTTTTTAAAAAAAAATTTTTAAATAAAATATATTAGAAACTAATTTTTAAAATAAGTTTGAAAATAATTTAAAAAAAAACTTTTTTAGATTTTTTAAATATTTAAGAAAAAATACTTGAATTTAAAAAAAAATAATTTAAAAATAATTAAGAATAATTTAAGATAAACGTTTAAAAATAATTTTTCTTAAAGAAAGATATTAGAAAATGTTTTTTTAAAATAAGTTTAAAAAAAATACTTTTCTACATTTTTTTTTTATATATTTTACAAAAAAATAGTCTTGAATTTCAAATAGGGCAATTTATAAGAAATTCTTAACAAAAGTTGAAAACTAAATTAAAAAATAAATTCGAAAAATATTTTTTTTTAAAAGACAGTTTAATATAATTTAAAAAAAATTAGGAAATCGTTTTTATACAAAATTTTTAAAAAAGCATAAAATTATATTCATAAACAATGTTTTTGTAAAAAAAAGTTGATTTTGTTTTAAAATTTTAAAAATTTAAAAATATTTTTAAAAAAAAAAGTTTAAAAATAATTTCAAAAAAACGTTTAAAATGTTGTATACAAAAAAGTATAATTTAAAAAAAACCCGTGTGCTAGATTCCAAACTGTCGCTGTGAAAAATTGATTCAATCGAAATTTCAAAAATATTTTTTCGGTCAAGTCATTATATGGACCATGATACCCCAATTTTGTTTTTTCCAAAAAGAATGAGGATGAAAACCTAAACCGCCGGTAAGAACTTACTTATTTCCCCCCTGATATTCTGTGAAGGAATAAGTTCCCCATCTCATGTCAGTGACCGGGGATCGACTGTTTAGAGCTGGATACGAAAACCTAAGGCTTTTCCTGGAGGGGATATCCGAACGTTATTTTATTGTTTGAAATGTGTGCCTGAGGAAACTCTTGTTGTAGGGGCCCTTCCCCATATGGTTCTAATCACCAAGACGAAACCAACTTCCTCTAACATTTTTTAATTTTTCATATTTCATTTGGCTGGAAATTATTTTTATCCACCGACACTCAACAAGGAAAAATCCCTTCAATTCCTTTATAATGTTCGCTTTAAAGCTCCCTCAATCTAAAGACTACAAAATCCCAATTGTTGTGATCTGATTTGTTTTTTTTCTTTTGTTTCTTTTGCGGGTAAAGTGATGTGTGAAATCCCTTTAAATTTTCTTTTGGCTTCAAAACTTTCTTCACGATTTAATTTCGTGTACCACATCATTTGTTCACATTACCTTTTGTTTTTACAATTCCCCAGTGATTGTCGCGTCATTATTGAAATCATACAGATTTTCTTTGGCTTTTTGTTGGTTTTGAAAAGTCTGCATTTGCGGTTTTCTTCAGATGAAATGATTTCGATTTGTGCGAACTTTTTTCTTTCAAGTTATTTTTAAGGTCAATTTATATCTCTTTGCTTCGGTGGGCTGATATTTGTGGTTTGGGCCGGGCTTTTCTTTGTTTGAATATTTATGTTTTTCTTTTTTTTGGTTTTGTGAATGTTGGCCGTTACTTACATTTCTTGAGGATAAAATACGCTGTTTATTTATTCGAAATGTAATCAAAAGAAGAAAAATAATGCAAACATGAATCTTGAACATTATTTGGAGATCATTGGCTTTTGACTTCTGTTGGTATTTGTATTCTGAAGTTTTGTGGTGGTGTGATATTTTGTGCTTTCATTTTCTCGGTCTTGGTGTAACTTCACTTAAATCGCTTGGTTTGTTGGGACCAAAACGCTTTGAAGTCGTTTACGGAACAGATGATAACTTTCAAAAGGAGTAACCACTCGCTTGGCCATTTTTCTACTAAAAATAATCGCCTAGAAATCTGCAGACGCCTAAACAAAATTACTGTTCTCAAGCACTCCATCCTAGTTTAGTTTTTAAATTAAAAAACGACACATTTCTAGAGTAATACAGGATTTAAAATCCGTTGTAATACTTTGAAGAAGATTTATAAAATATTTTAGCCCATTTAGTATTACGGCAAAAGGGTAACCCTGTCTCGTCCAAAGTTGTCATCAACAAATTTGGGGTGTTAACACATTTTCATATAAAACTTGCAATAATTCATAAATTTATGAATTATGACCAACAGAATAAAAAGGACAGACACGACGCACACACACCCACCCCCTGATGAATGCTTTATGTTCCAACGAAAAAGTTGCAAATCAAAATTATTTTTAGATACGGAATAACACAAGCAACAATCCAAAAAGGCACTAGAGAAGTTTTTTTTTTTTTTGGGGGGAAAATACTTTTATAAAATTGTCAGGGGAGGGGGGGCTGTGAATTTAATTTTTAAACAAATTCCTCGTTTCATTTCGATGGAAACTTTTCGTCGACGTTGCTGTTGTTGCTATAATTTGTTGTCATGTTTGTTTTCTTTTGTACATGTCGTTGGCTGTCACTTCGGCGCTGACTGTGTTGTTCTTCTTATTGTTTTTAGCTGTCATTTCTGTCTGTCACTGGTGTTTGTTGTTATTTTTTTGTTAACTTGGTCTTTTGTAATGTTACGTCGGTCTGTTGTTTTAGTGTCGAGACTATTTCCTTTAATTGGGGCGGTTTTGTTTGGATTTTTTTGTTGGAATTTATGGTCGTTGGTCGGTATCAACACGAAGTTTGTGTGACGCAGTTTAGAAAATACTCACTTTAGGTCAAAAAATGAATTTGATTTAATACTTTTTTTTTAATATTTACTATTTAGACAATTTACACTCAAACCTGAGAACAGAACATCTCCGTTTTGATCCAACCAAAGTAGAGAAATACATTTTTTGGCACCACGCGTCGAGTTAGAGTTACTGACTTTGTTTTTCCCGATAACAAAATTTTTCACTACCTAACGCCGAGTTCCCGTTGCGAGAAGTCCACGATATTCGTTTTCAATATTAATATCGCATATAATTTTCCTCAACCTTTCATACCACCCCATTCATTTCTCTCCTAATCCTTATTTCTCTAAACTAAAAACAATTTATTTTAAATTGTTTTCAAATCTATCAGAAAGTGCTGCAGACGTCCGCCAGCATGCATATGCATGCAACCACCAGAACCCATTCAAAACAAGCTCATACATTATGCTAATGGGGAAGTCGCCGCCGCTAATCTTTCGCACGACCACTGTGTTGAATGCAACAGCCGACATTCACACTCGTTGCACGCATATGTAGCTAACGACTAATGGCGGCAACAACAACAACATCAAATTATTAAATAATTCATTAAAATGACATCACAACAACAAACACACATCTTTTATGCTGTTCAACTGTCCGGCCATTAACATGACAGGAATGGAGCACATAAAATGTGCAACAGCAACAACAACACATGCAGGCAAGAAACCATTCAACCACAGACCTCAGCTAGTGAATGCCGATGTTTTTCTTCGAGCCAAAATAAAGTGAAACAAAGCGTTCCACAGTGGTTGGTGCGACAAAAACTCTACGAGTTCACGAATCATGCAACACAAAGCATGGGAGTTCAGCAACGTCACTTAGTGGTTATACTGTGAGATACAGGGTGTCCAAGTTTGACAACCCTCTGTTGTTTGAAATCGAAGATGTGAGAAAACCCCAAATCTCAAACCGCGTTTGCTCAATCGTTTCTGTAAATCATTCAGCTTTGCCTTTTATGGGAACCACTGTGCGACATTAACAACAAAAGTGCCGCGCGACCAACTCATCAAGTCATTCACTTTACAAAATGCTACTGTTGTTGGTCCTGTGGATGAATATCTGTATACCATTGGCCACAGTGGTGAACTGTTGTGGCGGCCGATGTGGTCGTCGTCGGTGTGGTTTCTCCAAAGGAACGGCACACACAAGCAACACAATGTAAAAAATGTACAAGTTTACAATAGACGGGAACCGATTGAAAGTCCCCGCATTTTGTTGACATGTTGAATGTGGCCAAATGCTTAAGTTTAACGTGGACAAGTGATTAAATGATTTTGATTAATTTATTAATTTATTAATTTATTAATTTATTAATTTATTAATTTATTAATTTATTAATTTATTAATTTATTAATTTATTAATTTATTAATTTATTAATTTATTAATTTATTAATTTATTAATTTATTAATTTATTAATTTATTAATTTATTAATTTATTAATTTATTAATTTATTAATTTATTAATTTATTAATTTATTAATTTATTAATTTATTAATTTATTAATTTATTAATTTATTAATTTATTAATTTATTAATTTATTAATTTATTAATTTATTAATTTATTAATTTATTAATTTATTAATTTATTAATTTATTAATTTATTAATTTATTAATTTATTAATTTATTAATTTATTAATTTATTAATTTATTAATTTATTAATTTATTAATTTATTAATTTATTAATTTATTAATTTATTAATTTATTAATTTATTAATTTATTAATTTATTAATTTATTAATTTATTAATTTATTAATTTATTAATTTATTAATTTATTAATTTATTAATTTATTAATTTATTAATTAATTAATTTATTAATTTATTAATTTATTAATTTATTAATTTATTAATTTATTAATTTATTAATTTATTAATTTATTAATTTATTAATTTATTAATTAATTAATTTATTAATTTATTAATTTATTAATTTATTAATTTATTAATTTATTAATTTATTAATTTATTAATTTATTAATTTATTAATTTATTAATTTATTAATTTATTAATTTATTAATTTATTAATTTATTAATTTATTAATTTATTAATTTATTAATTTATTAATTTATTAATTTATTAATTTATTAATTTATTAATTTATTAATTTATTAATTTATTAATTTATTAATTTATTAATTTATTAATTTATTAATTTATTAATTTATTAATTTATTAATTTATTAATTTATTAATTTATTAATTTATTAATTTATTAATTTATTAATTTATTAATTTATTAATTTATTAATTTATTAATTTATTAATTTATTAATTTATTAATTTATTAATTTATTAATTTATTAATTTATTAATTTATTAATTTATTAATTTATTAATTTATTAATTTATTAATTTATTAATTTATTAATTTATTAATTTATTAATTTATTAATTTATTAATTTATTAATTTATTAATTTATTAATTTATTAATTTATTAATTTATTAATTTATGTTGATTAATTGATTACAAACATTCCGTTTCATTTTCCATCACCCTGCAACGAATACTCACATTTGAATTGTTTCCTTTTTCTTGCGATTTTATTTCTCTTTGCGTTGCTGTGGCTTCGGCTGTCAAACAAAACAACTGTCACCGTTTCATCTTTTTTTGGATCGCACGCTTCGTTGAGTGGTGGTATTGGCGCCCATCTTTGTGTTCCAAATGCTTTCATCTGACAGTGTCTGTCACACATTTAATTCTGCTGCTACTTCACTGTTAGCCAGAATCAGTCCAAAGTATGTTTCAGGTAAATGCATTTCCTGTTCGGAATTGTTTCAAATGTAGGAGACAAAGAAAACGAAACATTTGAGGCATATGGATGTTTGTAAAGCCCTCTGTATTCCAGAATAGTGTAGGGTGTCAATAGGCGACCTAGCGCGACTTGAGTTTTTTCATTGTTGAAATCATGTTTTCAGTTGGCTTGTTAATATTTAAACAATGCTTCTGTTTTTGTTGTCCCCATTTTTTTGGTTTCATGTTGTTTCAGTTTTTTTCTTTTTTATATTTGAGCGGAATTTAATTAATATTTAGTGACAAATTAGCAGAACATCTGTCACACACCAGCAACATGTGTGGTGAGATTTTAAGTGAATGTTTTATTTTACACACAAAAACACTTTCTCTTTCGACAGAGGCAGAGACGGAAACAGTTGCCGATATTGTCACAATCAATTGCGTGTGTTTTGTTTTATTTTTGTTAATTGAATTAAATAAATTTCATTAAATTGTATTGAAAACCGATCTTGAACTGTTTCTGTTTTGAAGGGGAATATGTTTTGTTTGTTTTGATCAGCAGAAAGCCCTTCCCTTTTTATTTCAATAAATATAATTGAGGTCGCAATCTACACTTTCTACATTTGAATTACTTTTATTTCTTAAACACACAGTATTTATTGGTAAGTTTTGACCCAAAAATAAAAGGAAATCAGCGTACTAATGTGATTTGTTATTGTAACCAACAAATTACAAATGTTTTTTGACTTACTTACGGAAAAACCTAGCAAGGCTGTACTGTTTACGGAAAAGGTTACTCAAATAGATTGAAAACATTTCTTGTAGATACCGAAAAATAAATGATATTCTTTGTGGGTATTTAGTAAATTAATAAATTAATAAATTTCTTGTTAAATTGGTTTCTTGTTTTCGAAATAGCAAAACATTTCCTTGTGTTCTTATATAATTCTCCCATTACAATGTTTTATAATTTCATTCAAATTCTGAGGCCACTTTAAAAACTTTGTAAGACTAGTTATCATTGTTCCCTTCCCGAGAGTCTTTCTATGTTCATCCACCATTCCCGTTCAGTGTCTTGGTCAGACAAACATCTGTTTATTTCTCCAATTATATTCACATTTCATTGCCCACGCTTTTGGCCATTTTTTTTTGTTCGTTGTTAAAAAACATAAAGACAATATTGTTGTTGGGTCGATGATGTTCGTGCGTTTTGCGAACATAATTTAACAATTAGCTAAACAATGAATATTTATGTATTTGTCTTTCTAGAAGTACAGAAATCACCCGAGGCAGATGAAGTTGGGAAATGCGAAAGTATGGCGTGGTCGACTATATGAAGTCTACACACAGGGAAAATAGTAGTTGAGTTTATTTGGACTATCCACATTTCATAGGGTAGGGTGGTCCGGCAAATCCTCTGGGAAAAAGGGGCAGTGACACAATGGGCTGGCTTAATTTATCTGCTGCCTCTGGTGACGCTTCTAAGGCTCAAACGGTCGGCGACATCAAAACTGGTGACTGCTATAAACATTAGAGGCATCAAAAAGATCTGCGGAGGCGCCAGCAGCAGCGGCGGTGGTGACGTATTAGGAGTGTGAACACTTGGATGACACACTGATGTTTAAAGTTTCCTGATAGTCTTTTAGTTGATGGACTCCGCAATAGAAGAGATTATTGAAAATGAGATTAGTAAACAACTACCTACGACGTTACTCTACTCTTCATCATAAAACCAACAGAATGTAAGAGGTGGAAGTGATAGCTGACAAATATTTCAGATTTTTCTAATCGGAAATGAACCCGAGCTTGTTGAGTGTTAGTCGCTCACACTACCAATCACACCACCACTGTCTAAGCAATGTGTTGTAGGGTATAGAAATGAGTGTTGTATTTTGTTTAGTCAACAAATTTAATTTATTTTTTGCTTAATTTCTATTTAAAGCAATTGCAAGAAATTAATGAGCCATTGTGAAAACATCGATGAACTACGTATTTACGGCCAGTTGTTTCGATGTGATTGGAAAATAATGTACCTAGTTAGGGCGTTATTTATGAACATTGAAGTGTATGAGTGAATTTTATTAAATGGCAATAAATCATGGAACAAATTTCGGGTACAATCTTAGCATTTTTCAAAACCTTCAAAGTTCCCATATTTAGTATTTCATATTAAAAAAAAATTAAGCACTTTTAAATTCCATTCCAATAATAATAAAACATCAATGCACTTCCATATTTTCCTCATTAAATTCATGTACTTTTCCTCGGCCCTGCCAACGGCAGTTTGCAGTAGGAGCACATGGCCATGAATTGTCAGATTCATCTTCGTCCTGTCGCAGTATTGGTGGATGTATGACATTCGAGATATCCGGTTATGGAAAAGACAGTCAGACACCGAGTACAATTTCAATAAAAAAAACCATACAAATATATAATAGTCTTCTGAGAGGAATGTTGGAGGAGTTGAACAATTCTATAAATTGCGATTTTCATACTGAAAATTTCACTCAGAGACAACTTTTTCCAAGAAAATGTCTAACAATTTTTTGTAGAGAAAATTTAAAACACTCCCAGACGAAGTACAACGAATTGCCAAACAATCTTTAAAAATGATTTGTGAACATCTTCAAAAGGATCAAAAGGGAAAGCCACTCAATGGCAAATAGCAAAAATACTTTAAAGCGAATAATAGAGGGGGGGAAAGATATGAAAATTGACATACAAACAGACAGACTAGAAGAAGAACTGCTATTCTTTTTCAACGTGTCGACATAAAGTATTGGAGGGAATGCATGAATGTATGCACAACGACACGTGGGTGGAAAAAAATAGAAAGTACTCGCCTCTACATAAACTGCAAGTGAACAAATGGCAAATGTTCTCGCAGTTATCAAACAAGGGAAATTCTAAAAGGAAATGACAAATGGAGAGGAAGGAATGCATGAAGTCACTGCCATACGAGAATGATGATTACAGCTTACGAGTATCGTAGAAAAGACAAGAATAGCAGAGAGGGAAGTACAAATGTTGAAGTGCGAAAAAAAAGTAACTTTACACTTCATAACGTCGCCTGAAATCCAAAATGACCAAAAATCAAAAAAAAATAAAATCATGTTTTGCATTGATGCGAGTGTAATTGATCTCCAAAATTTTGCATTTCAATAACCCACATTTAGAACATTACGGTCGAATTCCAAAATGACAAAACAAAAAGAGTTTTTTTATATTTTACAACGTTTTTTTTTTGCTGTTCCTGAAAAGTTATGAAAATGCTTGTTAGGTCATTTTGGATTTCTGCTGACATTATGTTTGTCAGCTGTGAATGAGAGAACTTTAAAGAATTTCTTGCGGGGTTTCGGTTTAAATGTCCACAGGTACCCTACATGTTGACAATGTGTGTGGGGCAAAGTTGTTGTTTTTTCAAAAAAGAATATAGTTTTTAAAAAGAGAATATTTTTTTTTCAAAAAATTTAAATTTATTTTTATAAATATTTTTTCAAAAAAGAATATTTTTTATAAATAGTTTTTCAAAACAGAATATTTTTTATAAATATTTTTTCAAAAATAATTTTTTTTATAAATATTTTTTAAAAAAATAATACTTTTTTTCCAAGAATAATATTTTTCAAAAAAAAATATTTTTTTTATAAATTTTATTTTTCAAAAAAGAATATTTTTTAACAAAGAATATTTTTTATAAATATTTTTTAACAAAGAATATTTTTTATAAATATTTTTTAACAAAGAATATTTTTTATAAATATTTTTTCAAAAAAGAATATTTTTTATAAATATTTTTTCAAAAAAGAATATTTTTCAAAAAAGATTATTCTTGTTTGAAAAAAAGAATATTTTTTATAAATAGTTTTTCAAAAGAGAATATATTTTATTTTTCAAAAAAGAATATTTTTTTTTTCAAAAAAGAATATTTTTTTTCAAAAAAGCATATTTTTTTTCAAAAAAGAATATTTTTTTTCAAAAAAGAATATTTTTTTTTTCAAAAAAGAATATTTCTTTTTGAAAAAAGAATATTTTTTCTAAAATAATATTTTTTAAGAAAAGAATATTTTTTCTAAAATAATATTTTTTTAGAAAAGAATATTTTTTTGAGCTTCATTAGTCACTTATTTTAATTTGGTTGAGTTGTCTTAAATGTGGTTGTGATCATTTGTTTTACATTCATTCAATATAGCGGGTTTTCGTTTAAGCGAAGTACAGTGTGTCATCACAGGGTTGTCATCTTCATATTTTTTTTTTTTTTCAAAAAAAGAATATTCTTTATAAATAGTTTTTCAAAAGAGAATATATATTTTTCAAAAAAAATAATTTTCAAAAAAGAGTAATTTTTTTTTGGAAAAAATTTTTTTTATAAATATTTTTTCTAAACAGAATATTTTTTTGTTCAAAAAAGAATATTTTTTTTTAAATAGAATATTTTTTTTTTCATAAAAGAATATTTTTTTTTAAAAAAGAATATTTTTTATAAATATTTTTTCAAAAAAAAAAAATATTGTTTATATATATTTTTTTTTAAAAATAATATTTTCTATAAATATTTTTTCAAAATGGATTTTTTTTAAAAATGTTTTTAAAAATTTGTTTTTCAAAAAAGAATATTTTTTTTATAAATTTTTTTCAAAAATGATATATTTTTTTATTTATAAAAGAATATTTTCTATAAGTATTTTTTTGAAACAAAAAATATTATTTTTTTTTCGAAAATGAAATATTTTCTTTTTCAAAAATGAAATATTTTCTTTTTCAAAAATGAAATATTTTCTTTTTCAAAAATGAAATATTTTCTTTTTCAAAAAAGAATATTTTTTAAATATTTTTTGTAAAAAATGGAATATTTTTTTCTAAAAAAAGGAATATTTATGCTGGATTCGTCAATGCACACGAAAAGAAACCTTTTTGGTTAAGTTAAAAAAAAAAAAATGCGATCCGAAGTGCTAATGCCTTTCCTAGTGAATTTTTACATGGCTTAGGTATTACATTCTTACTCGTAAAGTCATCGGCCATCAAAGGCAAGGTCTTTAAAGGAGATTTCCAAGTCGCCTCTTATCACTCTAACTGCAGATATGAAATTGTGTTTTCTCTCTCTGCTATCTGACTTCAAGTCAAATACGTGTCATTGCGAACCCTGGTTACAAAAGACAGAACGATAAAAATCCAGACAACGCGACAGACATTCGGGCAGATATGCAGATAGTGACAAATTTATGTTCAATTCCAGCAAAAACCACAAATGCATACGAATCGTAAGTGTAGTTTCCATTTCCATTTCGTTCTCCTTTTGTTTTTTTTTTTTGCGTACACATAGAGTTTATTTTTTTGATCTATCTTTAATGCAAGTTTGTATACTCGTGTGTATTTCGTATGAATGTATGAGGTGTGAGCCAGATTAGATAAATCTACTCCCACATGAATGTACGTGTGTGAATTGATATCAATATACACATACAATTGCAACTTATTTCAACTACAAAGTGTTTACAAAAGAACAGGGTGAGTTGTCTTTGGGGTGATAGTTTGTAGCATGGCATAGTTTGTTTTCTCAAGCATAAACACGCCGACGAATTCTCAATTAGAAAATCAATGGCGCCATAAGATTTCGTGGATTTTCTAAAATAAATCAATGACGTCATGGTTTTTCAAATAGAGAATTCGTGGGTGGTTTTATACATTCAGGAAATGCTACAATGGTAGAAACTATCATCCCAAAAACAGTAATTCAAATATCATTGTTTTTTGGGCCAAGCTTGGATCATTGGTAATATAAAATAGATTATGATAATGGGAGTACAAATGAGCCTACAATGTCCAGTCGTCCAGAATCAAATACCATAGGCCAATCGCCTGTAACTTTTGATATAGAAACTATTTTTGTGTTCTGTAAAAAACATATTGTAGACAAGAAGTGAGGCCTTATTTCAAGGTATACATTGTAGTTGTACCAAAAATAGTTTCGATGTATCAAATACTTTGAAAATAAATTCACTTTGGACCCACAGTATCGAAGATACAGTTCAGAGATGTTAAAAAAATACCAATATGGGAAGGCGGTGGATAACGTTAACCGTGTCTAAAACCATGAGCCTGTGACTTTTTGTGAGTACAGAAACCATAGAATAGATTATCTGTTATCATTTGCTCGATTAGGATAATAGAATTGTTCGAAATGGCATAGCATACGAGGGAAGTGTGAGTGACCCACTCTAATGTAGATGTACGGACTTTATTCAATGTTTGAATAAGTCTAGAATTGATTTAAACATCATTTGAATTGCGATATTTATTACAGAAATATTTGTGTCAATGAGCCATCACACATCATTTCTGCGGTCGATGGATCCGTGTACAGTGGCACAGAATCGTTTGGCATCGAGCAAATATGATTAAGTTCTGGATTATTTTCAGCTGAAAGTTTAAAGACAAACAATTTAACCCTCTAGGCAATTTTAAAAACATGGGAATTAGAGGATTATTGAATTTTTAAAAAATATATCCAAAGTTCATGACATTTGAAATTTTTCAATTTCCAAAAAAAAACCGGAAATAGTTTTTTCTGTTTGCTGATAATAAAGTGTATGGAACACTATGCAAAAAATACAATTTTAGTGAATAACCTATATACAATTCTTAGACCACAGGGTGGTCATCTTAGACCACAGGGTGGTCATCTTAGACCACAGGGTGGTCATCTTAGACCACAGGGTGGTCATCTTAGACCACAGGGTGGTCATCTTGGACCACATGGCCTCTATAACTTCCACATATCGTCACCTGCAACCCAAAATGACCAATCATAAAAAAACCCAATACTGTATTTATTGATTGCCTAAAAATTTTCGACTTCCAAATTGTTACAATCTTAATATATATTTACCCTCGACACTGATTCCCTGATTCACTGACTCTGTCACGCAGTACGTAGGAATTTAAATAGGCATTCTATAATAATTCTATAAATAATAATAATAAAAAAAATAATAAAATATATACAGAAATTGTGTTTTCCCCAAATTTTTTTTTACCAAAAATTTTTTTTTCCAATATTTTTTTTTTACAATTTTTTTTTACAAAATTTTTTTTTTCCACAAAATTTTTTTTTTCAACAAAATTTTTTTTTTCCACAAAAATTTTTTTTTCAACAAAATTTTTTTTTTTCAACAAAAATTTTTTTTTTCTGCAAAAATTTTTTTTTCAACAAAATTTTTTTTTTTCAACAAATTTTTTTTTTTTCAACAAAATTTTTTTTTTCAACAAAAATTTTTTTTCAGCAAAAATTTTTTTTCCACAAATTTTTTTTTTCCAATTTTATTTTTTTCCGAAATTGTTTTTTACAAAATAGTTTTCTCAAAATATTTTTAAAAAAATTTTTAAAATTAAGTAACAAATACTTTCTCAAGCAAATTAACGGGCGCCATAGGCGCATTACAACTTACTAGTATCCAATATTTACAATTTTATAGGCGAATCTCTAAACGACGTTAATAGAAGAGTGTTTGGCTTTTCCTATGATGTTATGAAAATGCTTATTAAGTCATTTTGGATTTCTGGTAACGCTTACCACATTATTCTCTAATAACCCACTGTGCGCCGGCACAACAACATCAATCATAGACCACATTGAACTTTGGCTACAAAACAAATTACTTGTCCGCCACCAATAACTGCCACAAGCCAGAAACCGCAAGAAATCATCATCATCATCGCACAAACGTGTGTCCAAAGGCCGCCTAATCTTAAGGCGATTTGTTAAAATGAAAATACAATTTACAATTAAATTGATATCCGAGAAACACACCCAGCCGAAAACGAATTGAATTGGTGAATTCGAATCGAACACAACAAATAACGACGACATCGGACAATGTCACAGAACAAAATGTGGAATAGGGTGTACCGAAAGCAACAGATTTTAAAACCGAAATTGAAGTTAAACCTTTTGATACAAACTTCTACTGGTTTCCACGGCAGTATTAACCCTCTAGCGACCAATACTGTCTGTAGATGATTTACAGGGTCCGCCCTGTTTTTTTTTTGAAAATTCTATAAAAAAAACTACTGGTTATTTTCTCAAATTTCTTTTTTTATTTGAAATTACAATCCTTCCGGTTTATTAAGGGAACATAATTTCATTCAAATGGCTGCCCCGGCTGGCCATGCAGTAGCCTAACGACATCAGCTCTGCGGCTGATAATGCGATCTTCAAAAACAGGGCACAAAACATCGTGTGTAGCTTCGGCTGTGTGGCACGTAGCGACGTCCTGTTGTGGCCAAATGTTGCCAATATCCTCCTTATACCAGGTTATATACAAGTATACCAACCATTACTCAAAGTCACCTTTAAACTGTCGTAGCAGATTTTACATTTAAAACTCACTGGTTTCAATGAAATTCCCTTAAAACTCATCTTGGTAAACCAAAATTTTATAGTTTTTTCGAAACACCCTATTGTTTAGCAAAATAAACATGTTGTATTAAGTTCATGACGTTTACCACAATAATGACTTCGACAATAATGCGCTTTACAAATGCGATAAATAAAATCAACTCAATTGAAATTGAAATTGAAACAAACTTTAAGGCATTTGAGGCAGACACACACTCGGCCTCAACAAATCGACAACCAAACATTCCAAAGTTACAGTCGGACCGTTTTCAGTCAACGCCAGCAGCAACAATGGCCAGAAACACAAAAAACAAAACAAAAAAAATACACAAAGTGGCTAAGACCTTACGAAGGCGACCGCAAATGGGTGGAGTTCATTTGGTAGAGCCCAATTGACTAATTTCGGTGGAAAACGAACGACTTAATGGAAACGCCAATGTGGGGTTGGCTGGCAATCAAACGGGCTGAGTATCAAATTTGTCCACGAGTGTTTAAGTGGTTTTATAAACTGAATGGATGTAAAAATAGTGTGGCCGACAAATAATTTGTTTTCATCTATTGATTAGGAATATTTTAAGAAAGTTAATTCCTTTAATACGGAAAGTAATTTTTGGAAGACAATAAAAACCATAATATGTGGAATAAGTTATTATTTCATTGAGGCGACGATGTGTTTTTAATCACTGTATGTGAAACTGAAAGAACAACACCTTTTGTCTCCCAATTCTCATATACAAGTGGCCTCCAAGATCATGCGATTTAACACCGTTGGACTATTTTTTGTGGGGCTTATGCGAAATCGGGTTTCTACGCAGATAAGTCCGATACATGGTTTAACCTATTTAAAAAAAGTACATCAATTCAATTTCATTAACCACCTGTACGTATGAGTGATAGGCTTTCATATAAATATTACTCATACGCTCCAAAAAATTGGCAAATGATACACTCTTAAGAATCATTCCTTGGTGGTTCATATGCTCTAGAAAGTTGTTTATTGAGGTATCTTAGGTACATTTTTGTATTCGATGGTTTCCCTGAATTTTGAACGGTTTGCTACCTGTGGACCTGAACAGGGGACATTTTAAAAAAAAAAACGTTTTTTTAAGTTTTGACTTTTTGTTTAACTTTTTTTTTGATTTTATAGGTTCACAATTAAAAAAAGTGCTTGACTTTGGGCCAAAGAGACACGGATTTTTTTTTGGTATTTTATCACGTAGTATTGTCCGTATTCAACAGAACTTGGGTTGTTTAACTTTTTGAAGTTTTTAGAGCATATGTATTTTTTACATTTTCCAAAAACAATTTTTTTTTAATTTTAAAAATTTTGTTTTGAAAATTTTCAAATTTTTTTTTAAATTTTTGAAAAAAATGGTTTTTAAATTATTCAAAACATTTCTTTTTTAAAAAATACTTTTTAAATTTTAAAATTTTTTTTTTAATTTTTCTAAATTTTTTTTTTATTTTGTCCCAAAAATGTTTTTTTTTTAATTTTTCAAAAAAAATTATTTTTAAAAAATTTCCGTTTTCTCGTATGGTTGGTTTGAAATTTTATATTATTAGTTTATTTTAAATTATTATTTTAATTTATTATTAAATTATTCAAAAAAAATTTTCTTTAAATATTTCAATTTTTTTTTTTTAATTTATTTGAAGTCAACAACATTATAGCGAAAATTTCCAAATCAACATGCCATATCATCCGGAACAATCGTTACTAATAGTTAATTTCAATTAAGTAATTTTTTTCACTTAAAAGGCGTGCACTTATCCGAAATCGATTGTAATTGGGTTATTTTAGTTTTGGAAATTTTTCGACCATGACTTTTTTGAAATTCTTAAATTAAATTTTTAAAAATGTTTAAATATTAAAAAAAAAAATTTTAAAGTTTTAAAGAAAATTTTATAAATATTTCAAAAATATTTTTTTTCAAAATTTTTGTTTTGTTTTTCCGAAAAATGTTTTTTATTACATTTTCCGAAAAAAAAAATATTTTTAAAAAAAATTCCGTATTGACCAGAACTTCTAAAAAAAAGAAAAATTAAATCAACACCAATATTCTGAAAATTTCCAAATTTCAAGGGGGTGGCGTTACGTCTACATTTTTTTTTGTTATTTTCCCTCATTAAGGTTTGCAAACTACATCTGTAACTTTTTTTTAAGTTTCTATTTGCGATTATGGTTCAATGACCAGAAATTCTAAAAATAAAAAAAAAATAATTTTGAAGTCAACAACAAAATTGCGAAAATTTCCAAATCAACATGGAAATCACCCGGAACAATCGTTACTAATAGTCAGTTTCAGTTAAGTAATTGTTTTCACTTAAAAGGCGTGAACTTATCCGAAATCGATTGTATTTGCGTTATTTTACTTTTTGAAATCTTTCGACCATGACTTTTTTGAAGATTTTAAATTTTTTTAATTTTTCAAAAAAAAAAAAATTAATTGGTGAGCAATTATTGACAAGAAATTCTAAAAATAAAAAAAATCGAAATCAATAAAATTGGGAAAATTTCCAAATATCAGGGGCGTGACGGATTTTCGTTTAAGCGGAGTAAAGTGCATGGAAACTCATCCAAATTTCAGGGGCGCATACTTGGGTTATTTTAATTTTTTTTGAACTTTTCGACCACAATTTTGAAATTTTTCGAAAAAAAAAAAATTGTTTTGAAATTTTTTGAAAAAAAAATTTGTTTTGAAATTTTTCGAAAAAAAAAAATAGTTTTGAAATGTTTCAAAAAAAAATTGTTTTGAAATTTTTCGATCATGATTTTTCTTTGACATTTTCAGAATTTTATTTAAATTCTTCGGAAAAAAAATTTTGTTTGAAAAAGTTTCCGTTAATGTGTCGGTGAACACTTATTAACTAGAAATTTTAAAAATAAAAAAAATTAAAAATAAAACACCAATATTATGAAAAATTTCCAAATTTCAGGGGCTATTGAGACAAGCTGGCGAAATATTTAAATAAAAAGTTTAATGAGAAAATTCCCTAAGCTGACAAACTACCCAAAAACACATGATTTACTTACATATTAACGGGCAATGTCTCGGGGAGTCTTCTTTCTTCATCCGTCGTTGAACGTCTCAAACTGATGTAGTGGGTGGGTGCTTCAGCTTTTCATGACTAAATTCAACAAACGCATTTAAGGACAACGCCACCGGTTCATCGTTCGTGTGAATAATTACTATGACGACAATTTTCCACAACCGACGTTTTAGTTTTTATTACAAAACAAATTCCTATCGATTATGCCAACGTCAAAAATGGAATTTAATATTCACCACACAAAGTGGCTGCCTCCCATCGATTATTACGAAAGTAATTCACACAAGTGACGTTATTTTTAAATTTGTTTCGGTTTCGTAGCAAACGAAACTTTTAAAATGTTTTTGTGAAATTAACACGTTTCACTTTAGTTTTCATTTTATGATAAATTCTTCAACATTGGAATTTGCACTCATGTAATAATAACATTTAATTTTTTTTTTTTTGGGAAAATTATTAAATTCAACAGAGAGATTTTGGAAATGGTTTTATTTTTAGACTTCTCAGTTCATCATTCACTTGGTTTCTTGAATGTTTTTGTTTGTAAGTTATTTCTGTTTTTTATTGTTCGTTCGTTTTTTTTTTTGTGTGGCAATTATCGCATCGCTCACGTCTTAACTCAAATGATTTCGTATACTTTGTTTTCGATATTAAGGTTAATTTAAAACACTTTATTATGATTAAAGTATTTTTGTTGTTGTTGTCGTTGGTGCAACAGCGATTTTTCACAGTGTTCGGAGGCCGGGGTTAAGCACACGTTTAAGTCCGTTTAACACCGCCAACAGGTTGTGCAAAGTTTTGTGTGATTACCCAGCCAACACGTTGGCGTGTTCAGTTTGTCCAAGCGTCTGCTGGTGACTGCAACAAATTGAAAGGAGTGTCATTAGTTGATAGTCCTTGGATGTATACAAATAATAATAGGAAAGGGTGATCCATACAAAATTGTTTTGTTTATTTTAAAAAAAAACAACATTTTATCGGTTTATTCGAAAAGGCCAACATTTCCATTAATTATGAAACAGAATCTCGACTGTCTTAGCTGTAGCTTTAACCAAATTTAACCCAATTTTCCAAGACCTTGGTGACGGTTTCTAGTGCCATCTCTCGTCTTGTAATATTAGATTGTTCCCCGGTCATTCACGGTTCTCCACAACAAGAGGTGTTATTTTGGTATTCAAAGAAAAATGGAATTTTTTAAGATAAATGATCGGATGTTTATTTCATAATAAAGAGAAGGGTATGCGGTTAATAATGGAGAACAACATGATCACGGAAAATTTCATGAAAAGGATATGGTCCTGTTATATAAAAAGTTGAAGATCGCATTATCAGCCGCAGAGCTGATGTCGTTAGGCTACTGCATGGCCAGCCGAGGCAGCCATTTGAATGAAATTATTTTCCCTTAATAAAACGGAAGCGGACTTTCAAATAACCAAAGAAATTTGTGAAAATATCCAGTATTTTTTTTTATAGAATTTTCAAAAGTTATTTGGCGGACCCTGTATATATAACCCAATAAGAAAGCCATATTTGAACTCGTGAAAACATTTCCTTTCAAGTGAGTACCATATTGTCCACATAGGTCCACGAACTTTTTGCCCAACTTTCCTTGCAGAAGTCGCATCAGGTGTCTCAATTAACTCACTGTTTGGGTCACACAGCACAGACTTTGGATATATGAATGCTGGATATTAGGGTGGAGTGAAATTCAAAAAAAAAAGTTAACCTCGGAAAAAGATGTAGTCTGGGGTCCTAATAAGGGGAAAAATAAAGAAAAAAAATTTTAAAAAATTTTTAAAAAAATTTTAGGGGTCGCGCCACTCCCTCGAAATTTGGAAATTATCGCTATTTTGGCGTTGATTTTAGAAAAATCCTAAAAAGTTTTATGTCAATAAATGTTTGCAATAGCGTAAACAATGAAATAAGGGCATGAAAGATTTAAAAAAAATTTTCTCATTGTTCAAAAATTTCAAAAAGTAAAATAAGTCAAATCGTCCCGTCTTCAGAAAATTGACTGAACAATGAAATCGCCGCCAAAGCTACAAATATTAGTCGATTATCCTCAGATTTGCCTCAAATTCTTTTGTTTGGGCACTGAACAAGCTCAAACTTTTAAATTTCGAATAAGTTAAGTCGTTAATTTTTAGGATTTTTCTAAAATCAACGCCAAAATAGCGATAATTTCCAAATTTCGAGGGAGTGGCGCGACCCCTAAACATTTTTTTCTTTATTTTTCCCCTCATTAGGACCCCAGACTACATCTCTTTCCGAGGTTAACTTTTTCAAATTAAAAAAAAAGCATGTTTTCACTCCACCCTACTGGATATACAAACTGAAAGAGCCGGATACTCCATAAGTCCCGACAAAAACAAAAATATATGGACTAAATATTTGCATCAACAGTTTTGTTTCTGTTAGTCGAGATGGAGGTCGAGATCATTGATAATTTCTATTTTGGTTTGCAAAAATAGAAATGTTTAAAAAGGTTTCAAGCTTTGTGTTTGCTTTGATTGCGGGCAAGGTATACGGATCCGTTTCGAAAGGTGCCACTCTTCTTCATCGGCAGCCATTTGCAATGATTTCTGGTGCAAATTATTGGTCTAATCAACGACTTTTTTTAATTGTTACGATTATTTATTTATACCCCGTAGGGCTTTCATCGATTCGCCTTGACTTCCCCACAAATGCAACTTGTCAGGTTGTGTATATATTTTCCTTATTCTCTGTCTCTCTCAGTCTTTTAACAGCATCATTGTCAGCTGTGCTCGTGCCAAAAAGCGTGTGGCACTCACCAACCGGTATCCGCAGTCAACTCATTGTAAAGCAGCATGTGCGTGAAGTGTGTTCAAATGGTGGCTTTTGGTGGCAACGAGTAATGGCGGGTATTTAGTCTTGTGGTTATGATTTTTTGGCGGGTATTTTTGGGGGCTATTAAACGCTTTCAACATCTCTTGAAATTGTTTAATTGACTTTTGCTTAGGACCGGTCGACATAAATCTTAATTTTTCAACACTTCACATTGTGTGAAATCACAGTCGGGGAGAAAAGTGTAACAGCAACACCATCAGATCGCCTTAAGTTTGACCGGTTCGAATGGGATGTGCCCTCCACCATGGTTACTTGACGAAGCCATTTACTAAGACTAAGCAATTTACAAAAAAAATATGGGAGGAGTGGCGGTGCAACTACGCTTCTTGAACTAAATCTGGCAGGCACCAGAAGGGAAGTGACGCTCGGCGAATCGATGAAACCCCTACAGGATCTATTGTCGGGAATTATGAAATATTTCCCGCTCGAGCTTTGAACAAAGTCGTGGGCAATATGGTGGACCCATGTAAACAACGTGGTACTCACATGAAAGGAAATATTATTAAATCGAATAAAATCGAAAGTACTGCATCGATTTTAATGATCTCTTCCGTATTTTAATTGTAAGATAGTTGTCTTTATGAAAAATAACTGAAAATGGCCCCTTTTGTGCCATTCGACATTTTTAGGAACTTTTTCCAATAAAAAAAAAATTACTCTGAAACTGTTTTTCACATTCAAATGTACTTCCACCGAAGATTTAACCTAATTTAGTGATAAAATTTAATGTAAGGAATAAAAATGTTTTTGTGATCAATTTTTTTCTAAATTTTTAAGAAAAAAAAAATTTTTTTTGAAAAAATTTATTATTTTTATAAAAAAAAATTTCGGACATTTTTGAACTCAATGTCAACAGTGGTACTCTCTTTATCAAACATTGGTGATTTATAAGATTTTTTTTTCTAATAAAAAAATTACGGAAGAAATTCCAATACAAATTTTTAGATTCAAATGCCCTTCAATCGAAGATTTACAACAAGGCAGTGATTATTTATTTTCTAAAATTTTAAACTTTAAAGAAAAAAAATATTTTTTTTTTTTGTAAACTGTTTTTATTTTTATAAAAAAAGAACAATTTTACAAATTTTTAGATTCAAATGCCCTCCAATCGAAGATCTACAACAATGCAGTGATTATTTTTTTTCTAAAATTGTTCAACTTTTAAGAAAAATAATAAAAAAAAAAATTAAAAAAATGTTTTTATTTGTATAAAAAAAAAATTTGTCCATTTCTGAATTCAATGTCAACAAAAAATATAAAAATGTGATTTATAACATTTTTTTTTTTCAAATAAAAAAATTATGAGGAAGAAGAAATTCCAATACAAATTTTAAATTCAAATGCCCTTCAATCGAAGATTTACATCAATGCACTGATTTTTTTTTTTATTTATTTTCTAAATTTTTTTAAAATATTTTTTTTATTTTTATAAAATAAAATGTCGGCCATTTTTGAATTCAATGTCAACAGGAGTACTCCCGCTTTATCAAAAATGTGATTTACAACATTTTTTTTTTTTTTAAATAGAAAAAATTAAGGGGAAAAAAGAAATTCCAATACAAAATTTTTAGATTCAAATGATCTTCAATAGAAGATTTACAGCAATGCAGTGATTTATTTTCTAAAATTTTAAACTTTGAAGAAAAAAAAATTTTTTTTTTCTAAAATGTTTTTATTTTTATGAAAAAAAGAAAAATTTTACAAATTTTTAGCTTCAATCGAAGATTTACAACAATGCAGTGATTTTTTTTTTTATTTATTTTCTAAAATTTTTCAACTTTTAAGAAAAATAATTTTTTTTTAAAATTTTTTTATTTTTATAAAAAAAAAATGTCGGCCATTTTTGAATTCAATGTCAACAAAAAATATCAAAAATGTGATTTATAACATTTTTATTTAAATAAAAAATTATGAGGAAGAAGAAATTCCAATACAAATTTTTGTGATTCAAATGCCCTTCAATCGAAGATTTAGAACAATGCAGTGATTTTTTTTTATTTATTTTCTAAAATTTTTCAACTTTTAAGAAAATAAAAAAAAATATTTTTTTTTATAAAATGTTTTTATTTTTATAAAAAAAAATGTTGGCCATTTTTGAATTCAATGTCAACAGGATTGTCCCGCTTTTTCAAAAAGGTGATTTATAAGTTGTTGTTTTTTTTTTCAAATAAAAAAATTATGAAGAAAGAAGAAATTTCAATACAAATTTTTAGATTCAAATGCCCTTCAATCGAAGATTTAAAACAATGCAGAGATTTTTTTTTTTTGAATTTATTTTGTAAGAATCGGACTGTTCGTTTTCAAGTTATGACAATTTATATTTCCAATGTAAAATTTTTAAAAATTGTCAGGAAAATAAGAACATTTTTTTTTTAGAAAACCTAACCATTGAAAAAAAAAATTAAGGAAACAATTTGTTTTCCTATTCCTTGGAAAAAAGATGTCGGTAATTTTTGAACTCAATGCCAAAAGGAATACACCTCGTTATCAAAATTCTATTGGGCTAATCATGACTTTCAGGGTGCAAAAAAACCGAAAATGGACAGGTCATTTTTGATTTTGACAATTTATTTTCGATAAATAAATTACGATTAAACAAATTTCCAATACCACTTTGTTAATAACTTTGAAACAGATTCAAATGCAATCGAAGATTTAAAATAATTTAGTGATACATTTTTTTAAATTTATTTCCAATAAATCGGACAATTTGTTTAAGTTATTACAATTTATATTTCCAACGTAAAATTTAAAAAAAAAATCAGGCTAATTTTCGGAAAAATCAATTTTTTTTTAAAAACTGTCCATTTAATTGTATGATGTTAATCGTAGATGAACCATATTCAAGTTCCTCTATGGTGTAAGGTATGTCTATTTTATTCATACGACCTAATATGAAAAAATTTACAACCTCTTCTAATTCCCAACCGATTCCTTTAAACATAGAATCGTCGTCTGTCTTTATTTGAAATTCAATTAGTTGTCTTTTGCAAAATGTTGTTTGAAGGTCAATTTTGCAAACAGGAAAAATGCGTTACTGCATTGAGACACATTAAGCTGTCGTGTTGTGTTGCAACAACTGCACAAAAATGCGTTGATTTTTCTATATTTTTTTCTTTGCTCTTACTACCGGGGCACGCGTTTCGCGAGTTATCAACAACAAGCTGAAGAAGCAGAGGAAAACAGCGCAAACTTGCTAACAAATGTTCAATGGCTTGTAAGTGAGTTTCTGGTAGCTGTGGCTGTAGTAGTTGAACACCAGCAACTGCAAAACCAAAAATAAATCAACCTTACGGCTGAGATGGCCAGCGGAAGAGGATAATAGGCGCTTAACAAATGTACCCTATGCCAGGGAGTACTACAGGGCAACATGAGATTTTGAACAGCTGATCGGCTACTACAGCGCCATCTACAAGTGTCATTTGGGGTGATGCAAGTGATGGCAATGATCTCTCAATGCAATTACACCATCAAGTCATATCACTGACAATGACTTTTCCCGTTAGTTGTCAACTGTCCAAAAAGAACTGTCAGAAAAATGTAATAAAAAAAGCTTAATGTAATGATTTTCTATAAAGTCCCTAGGAGGATTATAAGTGGGTGAACTATTTCAGTATTATTTTTGATAAATCTAATAGATTACTGATTTTTGGGATTCTATGGAAAATTGCAATTCTCTGTTGAGATGTGTCTCTGAAGTGGGGGAATGAAGAAAGTGGGCGCTAAAATTTACACGGCAGACAACAATACATAATTTTAAGTAAGGCCCACATTCATGTCATTTTTATTGTAAAGTTTACGATCTGCGAAAATGAAACCCAACAAAATTATAAAAAATTGTTTTTATGCCATGTGAGGGTTTTGGATTGTAGGTTAGGTTCCTTGAATCCAATTTCATTTAACTTTAGTTTCACGGAAACCTGCGCAATTTTATTTTTTTTTTAAATATTTTTTTTTTTTTTTTTTTAAATATATTTATTTTTATTTTTAAAAAAAATATTTATTTTTATCTAAAAAAAAAATAAAATATTTATTTTTATTTAAAAAAAAAATTTTGTTTAAAAAAAAATAATTTTTAAACAAAAAAATATTTATTTTTATTTTAAAAAAAAACTATTTATTTAAAAAAAAATATTTATTTTTGTTTAAAAAATTGTTTTTATGCCATATGAGGCTTTTTCATATTTTTGGAAGTTTATTTCATTTTGCATATTTTTGGATTGTAGGTTAGGTTCCTTGGGACCCAATTTCGTTTAACTTTAGTTTCACGGAAACTTGCGCAATTTTTTTTTTTTTTTAAATATTTATTTCTATTTTTTTTTTTTAAAATATTTATTCTTATTTTTTAAAAATATTTTTTTTTATTTTTAAAAAAATATTTATTTTCTTTAAAAAACATTTTTTTTTAAAAAATATATTTTTTTGTTCATTATTTATTTTTACTTTTTTTAAAGAAATATTTATTTTTTAAAAAAATATTTTTTTTTTAAAAAAATATTTATTTTTTAAAAAAAATATTTATTTTTATTTTTTTTTTGTTTATGTTAATTACAATACAAAGTAAATTTATATTACAATTTTGGGTCCTAGGGTAAATCTGATGACACAGACCATATGGCTAGATTGTTGTAGCGACCGGCTAAAGCCTCTGGTGGGAATCGAACCCATAACCCTCATGCTCATGATTGACAAGCACGCCTACCTAAATCGCAAATATTTTCCACGACTCTTTTTGTAATTTTTGTCTCTGTTCCCACAAGAACAAAACAACAAATTATTTACGACTTTACAGCGTCACACATTTTTTGGGCTCATTTTCTTGGGGTGCTATTGCACACAAAAAATATTTGACAAAAAAACTCAAAATTAATGAATTTTTATTATGAAAATTGAACAATGTTCACCCCTAAATTAGAGGCGATTCTTCATAATTTTGATTTTTTTGAAATACATTTTTTCCAAATTACGAAAATCTTTTTTCTATTTTATTTAATTACAATACAAAGTAAATTTCCAATATTCCAAAATTTGGGCCCAAGGGTAATCCGGGTGACACATCCAAATCGCTATTGCACCCTAAACTTTTAAAACGAAAGTCGGGTCCAATTTTATACTGCAAACAACAACAACACCACATGTTGCGACACTTTTTTGTCTTTCGAAATACGAAAATCGATTTTTGTATTTTGGGCAATTTTTCATAATATTGGGGGTGATTTTGCATTGGGTAATTTTTTATAACTTGTTTGGGATATTTTTCCGTAGTTTGGGGAACATTTTCATATTTTGGTTTTGTGGGGATTTTTCATTTATTTTGGAAAATTTTTCATTTTTTTATTTGGGCTATTCTTCATAGAATCAATAGTACCGTAAACTTCAATATGAAAGTCGGCCCCAATTTTATACTGACAACAACTTTTTCATCTGTTTTCATTTGTAATAAATATCACCTAGAAAATGGTCCCAATAATCATTTTTGGTGTTTATTTTCTTTTAACGATTTAAAGTTCAATTTCCTGGGGCTCATTTTCATTACGGAAGTTTGGGACCCCTTTTATATGACCCCACTATACTAAGAGCTTCGGAGATAAGTACAAGATCACTTCAAATTGTCCCTCTCTATCTCCTCCAAATACCACTTTGAATAGTAGGGTGTCGCTCTGTTATTGGAATCTTACGCATTTCGGACACGTAAATACCTTGTAAATTTGTCCAAATTGAGTTTTAATACCGCACCGAAAGAGCCAGCAAAAGAAATGAACGCAAAACAAAAAACACCACTAAGTTGCGATAACTTAAGAAAAAAAACTTGTTTTGTTTTTTGTTGTCTTCTTGAGACTCGGTTGGATTTTGGTTATCTTGGCGATATAAAATATTTGCAACACTTACAACGCATTACCGTCATTTTTTTCCTGTGCAGTGCGTAGTGTTGAAGAATTATTTACGATTTTGCCCAATTTTAATTTATAAGATTTTCCAATGTTTCGGACAAAACGGTGAGACAGACACAAGGGTAAGCGATTGCAAATTGTAATAAATTCATGTGAAATAATTTCAGACACACACAGAAATATTTGTTAAGGAATTTTTGCAGCAGTTGAGTGTGAGCGGAGTGTCAGTGTTCCTATGGTTTTCAGGAGAAGGTGAAAAGATTTTCTAAAATTAATGTGTTGTTCAGTTTAACAGAGGAGTTTGCACAGGTCGTTGGGGTCAGCCGGGTCTCTGTGTCTGACAGATGAACATTTCATATTTTTTAAGGGGAATTCAAAAACATTTGCGTTTGTAATTTGTTGTACCTGGTTTTAAAATCAAAGGGATAAGGCTTTGCTATCGTATTTAAGGTTTCTACACTGAATCAATAGACTTTAGTATAAGCATTCATTTGGACGTGGTTTTTTGTAACTACTGGACAGTAGGGTGATTTTGATAGCTTATGGCGTTCGGTACATTTAGCCGGAACACACGGCTATCCAGGGTCTCACATCCGTTCATCGTCAAATGGCCTGTTGACCGGACGACGCACTATAGAGAAAATTCGTTCTTCAGCCGTACTGTTCGTATGTGGAATAATCTTCCAACAAGTGTTTTTCCAACTGGTTATCAAATTCAAGGCCAACGTCAACAAACACTACTCCCTCTTTCCCCCCTCCAATAACCATCCTTCCTATCGCTAACACAGTGCATTGCATTTATAGGAGGGCATCCCCTGAGGGTTAGTCCAAAAATCATGATTGTAGGAGCATATGCAAAAACATCTTCATCGTCTGATGTATGAAATGTTTCCGAGCTTGATGCCTAGAGCAGCCAATCAATGGCGTCTCCCCAATATTTTTTCTCAATCTTGCTTTTTTGGTAAATTTTCCGAATTTGTTTTCCTGCAGATCTCATCTTTTGTTTTTTGACTATCATACAGAATATTTTGTATAGAATATTCGGGCCCTATGAAAAATGCACCAACAAAAAATTAAAAAATCTCATGCAAAATTGTTGAATTTTTTATAATGAATTGCCCAAACAAATTGGAGAGTTTTTCATAATGAATTATGTGAGATTTTTCATTTTTTTTTTTTTTTGGTTAACATTTCATTTGTTGTTTTTCGTGTGAAAAATGCCCCAAAAAGTGGACAATGAAAATCTCCCTAATTTTTTTTTGTGGATATTATAATCATATGTCGGGTCCGCGCGCTATTTTTTGGGGCATTTTTCATTATGAAAAGTTCAACCATTTTGTATTCGATTTTTTTTTTGGGAATTCTTCATTTTTTGTTTTGTGTAGCATTTAATTTTTTAGTTTTCGTATGAAAAATGGACAATGAAAAATTCCATTTATTTTTTGGGGGAAAATTCAAAAATTATTTGGGTAATTTTTCAAAAATTATTTGGGTAATTTTTCAAAAATTATTTGGGTAATTTTTCAAAAATTATTTGGCTAATTTTTCAAAAATTATTTGGCTAATTTTTCAAAAATTATTTGGCTAATTTTTCAAAACTTATTTGGCTAATTTTTCAAAAATTATTTGGGTAATTTTTCAAAAACTATTTGGGTAAAAAATTTTGTCTAATTTTTCAAAAATTATTTGGGTAATTTTCAATAATTATTTAGGTAATTTTTCAAAAATTATTTGGGTAATTTTCAATAATTATTTGGGTAATTTTTCAAAAATTATTTGGGTAATTTTTTCAATGGGGTAATTTTTCATAAATTATTTGGTTAATTTTTCAAGAATTATTTGGGTATTTTTTCAAAAATTATTTGTGAATTTTTCAAAAATTATTTGGCTTATTTTTCTATTGAGTAATTTTTCAAAAATTATTTGAGTAATTTTTCAAAAATTATATTGGTAAGTTTTCAAAAATTATTTTGGTAATTTTTCAAAATTTATTTTCAAAACTTATTTGGGTAATTTTTCAAAAAATTATTTGTCTAATTTTTTCAATTGGTTAATTTTTCAAATATTATTTCAAAAATTATTGAATTTTTCAAAAATTATTTGGCTAATTTTTTCAATTGGGTAATTTTTCAACTAATATTTGGGTAATTTTTCAAAAATTATTTGGTTAATTTTTCAAAAATTATTTGTGAATTTTTCAAAAATTATTTGGCTTATTTTTCTATTGAGTAATTTTTCAAAAATTATTTGAGTAATTTTTCAAAAATTATATTGGTAAGTTTTCAAAAATTATTTTGGTAATTTTTCAAAATTTATTTTCAAAACTTATTTGGGTAATTTTTCAAAAATTATTTCCAAAATTATTTCGGTAATTTTTAAAAATTATTTGTGTAATTTTTCAAAAATTATTTAGTTAATTTTTCAAAAATTATTTAGTTAATTTTTTAAAAAATATTTGGCTAATTTTTCATAATTTATTTGGGTAATTTTTCAAAAATTATTTGGCTAATTTTTTCAATTTGGTAATTTTTCAAAAATTATTTCCAAAATTATTTCGGTAATTTTTAAAAATTATTTATGTAATTTTTCAAAAATTATTTTGGTGGATTTTTCTATATTTTTGGGGAAATTTTCATATTGGGCTTTTGTGGGTGATTTTTCAGTTGGGCATTCATCATAGAGCTGAATATTTGTTTACGATGTTTTTCTTGGAAATACATATATTTTCATTGCCATCAATACCTGAGTTTTTCCATCAGCACGTTTGTAATGTGCAACTGCAATTATCCAATTCACTGTTCACTAAACTTTCTGTATTTTATTTATTTATTTTTTTCACTTATAATTGACATCATCAATATTTTACCAAGAATTCACAGTGTGTTCGTTGAAATGGCTTTCAATATCCATTTCATGGAATTGGGTTTCATTACTAATTTTTCATTTGAATTTTTATTTGATTAATTTTGGTATTTGTGCAGGTATAAATAAATTTCGGTGTTTTCACTGCATTTGAGGTTTTTTTTTTCTTTTCTAATTTCTTTTCCGATTTAGGACGGGATTTTCAAAATGTCTTGTAATGCAATTTGCAGCAGGTAGTTGACAATATTTAAAACAGGAAGAGAAACGTCCCCCTTTTGTTTCTTACGTATTCCATTTATTTGAGGATATTCTCAAGAACTTTCACTCATATTGAACGCCCGCATCCAAGGATTTCATTTATTACAATTTTTTCTCTTCGATTTCAAAGAATTCGTTTTTTTTATAAAACTTTAGTTTTCAATTTTGTTTAATTACAATTTAAAGTGAATTTAGGTTTTGCCCTCTGCATTTACTTTTGCCAAAATAATTTCAATATATTTTTTTTTAAATTTAAAATTTTACATTTTTGTTGTTGATTTTGCAAGGGCACTTTTCATACACATTTTTCAAAATTTTCTTGGGACTTTTATGCGGTGCATTGTGGTGACGGACGCAGCATTTTCCGGAGCAACACAACGACGTCGGAGAGGAACATCGATAACACGTCCGTTTCGTTTACAATTTTGCGTAAAACTGATTTTCAATTGTGTGATTCCTAAATTTCTACTGTTGGTTTGGTTGTGTTGTTAACAAACACACACCCAGCCAAACAGAGCAGCATACATCCAGCAGCCCCACACTTGCTGCCGCTGCTGGCGTCAACTGCTGCGCAGGTATGCACAACAACATGTGTTGGCTCTCTGTGGATACGAACGACTTTGTTGCGCTGCCGTTGACGTCGATGCTCTTGCTTGGCTGCTGTCGGCACAAGTGTTTCTGTGGCGTACGATTCATGAAAACACATTCGTTGTGGTTTGTTTTGGTTGTTGTTGTTATTTCACTACCAACCCGACAAGCGAGTAAGATTTCATTCATGTTGTCTTCGGTCTCCCCCAAAATCACCATCAACCTTGCACTCCTTCGCACTAGGCCAACAGAGGGACCAACGAGTGGTAGACAACAGCTGTTTTTCTGTTTTGTTTACCAGACCATGTTGTTTAATGAAATGTTGCCGCAACATACACAATATTGGGGAGACCCCAAGAGTTGCTCTCCCAATGTTCAGAGAGATGTAATGTTTCGTAAATTCAAGAATCATTATTCCTATCATTCACAAACGATGAAATGTGTTGTCGTAGGACATGACAGATAAGAGAAAGCAAATTATTAAATTGAAAGAGGAAATCCTAGTGATGCTTTGAAAAGCAATTGCAACTACAGAGTAAAAGGGCGACTTTAAGGACTGGGTACATAAATAGAGAGCATTACTGAGTGTGGTCTGTAGAATACCCAGAGGCTGTTCAAGATGAAGATCACTGTGAATTGACCGACTCGTTTGAGTGATTTCCTAACACTCTACTAGTTTTTGTGTTGCACTTGTCTCTGGTGTATAAGGACAGGCCAACGACGACTGCCGGTATTTCAACAATGGTATTACACATGGCATCGGAGAAATATCCGCCGAAATCTTGAAAAACGTCTGCCAAAGTTGAACTTTTACAATGCACCAACTGAAGCAATATTTCCATGCCATATTTATGTGTTATGCTTCAACTGAATAGATTTTATGGCGACGATGACCCAGAGATTGTCATCACAATTCCGATAAATGCTGTTGCGAAATGCAATTCATGATGAACAATTAAATGGCATGACGCCAGAGTTCTATGACGACAATGTCAGTGTTCTTGTAAATAAATACAAATACAACTCTTTCCACACACACGAAATGTGTCAGTGTCAGTACAAAGCCAAAGACAAACGGAAACGAAGCAGAGTTTTAGTATTTGCATCGTTTAATATTCGCTTAGTGTAGGATTGAAGCGCGTAATGATGTGGCAAGGAAACGAAATTGTGTTTATTATGTATGAATGATTACGACTTTGTTGTTGACACAACGGGGTGAAGGGGTGGAGGAGACTTGGAGGACATCCATAGAGGAACATAGAGAGTATATTCGTTTTGTCGCTGATGAGGTCTTAGCTTTAATTACGTCTTCTTACCTTGAAAGTACCTTATTCAGTTTAGGTTAGGTTGTAGAGGACGGTATATTCAGACTTATTTAGACTCTTTAGTTCATGGTGAAAGTTATAACTAGCCCCCCATCCACCAAACCATCCAGAGCACCCTAAAAAGCTATTGATTTAGCCCATATCAATATCGGTCACGTCATCTAAGTACCTAAAGAAATAAAAGCCCATTGCTGATTCGCTCATGGTCTTTAGGGCTGGGCAAGGACTCATCCTGTTTAAAACAAAAAAATTTCGAAAATCGATATCAGAAGGGAAAACGACTCAGTATAAAGTGGCAAAAGAGATTTGTTCAAAGAAAAAATATTTTTTTTTTTTACAAAAAATATTTTATTTTTTTTTTTACAAAAAATATTTTATTTTTTTTTTAAAAATATTTTTTTTAATACATTTTTAAAAATATTTTTTAAAAATCGATAGACTTAAGAGGCAAAATGGCGTTTGTTCAAAAAAATCTTTTTTTTTTAAATCTTTTAAATTTTTTTTTAATTTTTTAAGAAAAAAAGATTTTTATTTTTTTTTAATTTTTTTTTTTAAAATAATCGATGGACATAAGTTGCGAAACAGCAATGGTTAAAAAAAAAATATTTTTTTTCTGAATTTTTTTTAAAAATAATCGTTCAACAGATTTTTTTTTAAATAACACATGTTCAGAAAAATGTATTTTTTTTAAAAACATTTTTTTTAAATAATCGATAGACCTAAAGGCAAAAAAACATTTGTTAAAAAAAACTTTTTTTTTATTTTTTGTTTAAAATTTTTTTTTTAAGAAAAAGATGTTTTTTATTTTTAGTTTAAAATTTTTTTTAAAGAAAAAGATTTTTATTATTGTATTTTAATTATAATCGATGGACAAATTGTTCAAAAAAAAAAATTTTTAAAGTTTTTTCTAGATTTTTTTTTTTAAATCGATAGACATAAGAGCATTTGTTCAAAAAAAATAAATTTAGTTTTATAGGTTCAAAACAAATTCATGGCTGAAAAAAAAATATTTTTTTTTAAAAAACTTTTTTTTATTTTTTTTGAAAGGCTATTATTCAAAAAAAGATTTTTAATTTTTTTTAAAAAAAATCGATAGACATGCAAAGAGCATTTGTTCACAAAAAAATTTTTTTAAAAGAAATTTTGTTTTATTATTCAAAAAAAAAGATTTTTAATTTTTTTTAAAAAAAATCGATAGACATAAGGTGCAAAGAGCATTTGTTCACAAAAAAATTTTTTTTTTGATTCCAAAAAGTTAAATTTTTTAAAAAAATTTTTTTTAAAGAAATTTTGTTTTATATTATTTAAAATTTTTTTTTTTTTTAAAAAATGGACAAATGGCAAAATGGCAATAGCTAAATTTTGTTGTTTTTTTAATATTTTTTTTTCAAGAAGTTTGAGTAACACTCTTACATCCTCATGTGGTTTTCTGATGTTTTGAGTACCCATTTGATTTTTTTTAGGTCTTGGGACCATTGTTGGCAGTCCCTATCGTCCACAATTTTTATATTTTCATCCTCATGTGATTTTCTGATGTTTGAGTACTCATTTAATTTTTTAGGTCGTGGGACCATTGTTGGCACTCCCTATCTGCCCCTCGGGGCATTTCCCCCACCTTCTCATATAGATTTTCGTGATTTCTCGGTGATTTAGAGGGGGGGTTGTAGGCGTTGTTCGTTTTTTTTCCCGGTGGCCCGGTAAAGTCCATTTCAATCAATTGATTTCCTTAGAAAAAATCAAATAACAAGCAAACTGAACGCTTCTGACTTCCTGATGCACTTTAAATTTTGCCATAATACAATGTCTTATATAATGTGGACTTAAGAAGAGCCTCCTAGCAGATGATAGCTCCCTGTTGCATCGTTTGTCTTACTACAGCAATGAACAATGTGAAGCTTTGCCGCCCAATTGTTTCCCTAACCAGGTCATACGAAGAAGAGGAAGTTTCATTGCACCACCTCGCATGTGTGCAGCTGATGCTCCGCTGCATCCAGAGGTGGGAGTTTGGGAGCAGTATGCAATCCACAATATTAATGCAATAATGTATTGAATAAATGACAATTTAAAATTAAATTGTCTATTTGCTCATGCACACTGTCTTGCACTCAGATGTGATGCAATTATTCTGTGGAATTGGATAATGCTGAGGACTGTAACTTACTTACATACGTATCGTATAACTGTGTATGACAAATAAAAGAAATGTCATGTCGTTATTTATGACAGTATCATTGTAAATGACTCCGAATAAATACGAGTTTATCTCGTACGAATGTGTATGATTTGATGTTTAAGGACAAAACGAATACGAGGGTCCCAAACAGAAGTTATTCAGCACTCGAATATAAAAATCGAAGCCGCTGAAATACAATAGGGCCCAACAAAAATGTAGAATTCCCAAAAAGTAGATGAACAATTACCCAAAAAATCCAATTTATTTTGGAAAAATACCCAAACTTTGTATTTTTTTCACAGAGCCAATCAAAACAGATCCATTGCTAATGCTTTTAATACATCCCTCGTCGTGGATTTCTCTGTACTCACACATACAACGGAAATTGTGAGGATATTTCACTTTACTGCATATCTCTGCTGATGTTGGATGATTTCTTGACTGTCACTGGCAATGACTTGGGTTGCAATGGATTGCGGACGAAATGTTGATACCAACAGTTGTTGTGGTGTTGCTGATGATAATCGTATTTTCCGTTTAGGAACATTATAAATGTAAGCGACATATAAATGCATTTTAAATACTTTGACATGTATTTGTTAATTGTCAGATGGCAGAATCTGAGAGTCCACACACAAATTTAGATCAAGGATTGAGAGGTCACAAATGCTACAATAGATGTGTTGGTGACGATAAAGGAGGAAACGTTTTGTGACCTCAATTGAGAGAAGTTCTCCTATCTGTTACTACATGGAATGTTAAGGGGAATAAGTAAGTAAGTAATGGCGGTGCATGACAAAAGGTAGATTTTCAGAAAGTCTGGAGTTTAGTTAGGAAATCTGTAAGAAAAGTTGTCCAGTAATTTCTTTCGAAGTAAAAGAAAATTTAAACAATTTCCAAATTTTTTTTAAAAAAAAATTTCATTTAATTTTTTTTTCATCTTTAAGGGAATAAAATATTTGTCCCTTTTTTTTGACAATTACACACAACAAGAAAGGTTTCAATGCGTGTGTTTGCTTTATTTCACTTACTGCTTGACTTTTATTTTTTGGAAAGGCTCTACTATTTTTTAAAAAAAAAATATTTTCAATATTTTCAAAACAAACATTTCAATATTTGTAAAAAAAAAATTAAATATTTTTAAAAAATTTAAATTTCTTAAACATTTCTGAAAAAAAAAATTTTAACATTTAAAAAAAAAAATCAGTATTTTTTTTAAAAAAAATTAATACTTCTTAATAATTTTTTTATTCAATAATTTTTAAAACAAAAATTTCAATATTTTTTAAAAAAAAAAATTAATACGTTTTTTTCAAAAAAATTTGTTTTTCAATATTTTTTTTAAAAAAAAAAAATTTCATTTTAATTTTTTTTCGTCATTAAGGGAAGAAAATATTTATTTCTTATTTTTTTTTTTTTCACACAACAAGAAGGTTTTCAATGCATGTGTTTGCTTAGTTTCGCTTACTGCTTGACTTTTATTTTTGGATAGGCGCTACATTTTTTTTAAAAAAAAATGTTTTCTATATTTTCAAAACAAAAATTTCAATATTTCTAAAAAAAATCTAAATTTCTAAAATATTTTTGAAAAAAAAAATTTTCAACATTTTAAAAAAAAATTCAATATTTTTTTTTAAAAAAATAGTACTTTTTTAAAAAAAACTTTTTTTAACTAAATTTTAATATTATTAAATTATTTCCGAAAAAATTTCAATATCTATTTAAAAAAAAAATTTATCAATTTTTCAAAAAAAAAAATAGTTTTTCAATATTTAAAAAAAAAAAATTATTTTAATTCTTTTTCATCATTAAGGGAAAAAAATATTTATTTGTTATTTTTTTTATTTCTTTTTTTGCATTTGTTTGCTTAGTTTCGCTTACTGCTTCACTTTTATTTTTGGAAAGGCGCTATTTTTTTAAAAAAAAAAAATGTTTTCTATATTTCCAAAACAAAAATTTCAATATTTCTAAAAAAAATTCTTAAAATTAGTACTTTTAAAAAAAAAACCTTTTTTTAACTAAATTTTAATATTATTAAATTATTTCTGAAAAAATTTCAATATTTTTTTAAAAAAAAAATGTATCAATTTTTTCAAAAAAAAAAAATCGTTTTTCAATATTTAGAAAAAAAAAATTATTTTAATTCTTTTTCATCATTAAGGGAAAAAAATATTTATTTGGTTTTTTTTTATTTTTTTTTGCATTTGTTTGCTTAGTTTCGCTTACTGCTTCACTTTTATTTTTGGAAAGGCGCTATTTTTTTTAAAAAAAAAATGTTTTCTATATTTCCAAAACAAAAATTTCAATATTTCTAAAAAAAATTCAAAAAATCTAAATTTCTAGAATATTTTTGAAAAAAAAAAAAAATTTCAAAATTTTCGAAAAAAAAATTTTAATGGTTTTAAAATATTTCCGAAAATTTTTTTTTTTAATATTTTTGAATTTTTTTTTAATATTTTTAAAAAATAAAATTCAATATTTTCTTAAAAAAGAAATTAATATTTAAAAAAAAAATTTTTTTTATCAAAATTTTATAATTTTTAAAAAATATTTTTGAAAATAAAATTTTCAATATTTTTAAAAAAGCCCAATGATATTTTCTGATTTTTCGTTACACTCGTTGTACTCGTTCAATATTATCCACAGTGCGACTTAAACGTCGTCTATTGGTTCGAGGAAAATCTGTTACGGTGCCATGTTGGTGATGACGATCAACTAAGCAACGAAACATTGCTTCATAGGGCGAAATTCTGACGTTAAAATGTCGACGTTATGCTCTTTGCTGTAAAATAATTGATCTCGGATTTAAATATTAAAATTCTTTTGTTCTGGTTCGTTGTGCAGTTGTGTAACTCTTCATTATTTATTCTTAAAGGTTATCTAATAATCCGAAAAAATAAAAAAATAATAAACGAAAGAGTTATTAAACTTTTAAGCCCCATGGTAACTTTTGGCCCACCCTGTATTGTGAATACTTATGCTTAATTTTGTATTAATTTAAATGTTTTTTGTTGCAATATTTTGAACATTTCTATTTTTGCAAATAAATAGATAACATAAAAATGTAACAGACAAAAAAATGTATTTTGAAAAATATAAAAAAAAAATTATTCAAAATTGTTGTCCTCTATATTTTAAAAAAAAATATTTTTTTTAATATTTTTAACTAGTAAGTTGTAATGCGCCTATGGCGCCCGTTAATTTGCTTGAGAAAGTATTTGTTACTTAATTTTAAAAATTTTGTAAAAAATATTTTGAGAAAACTATTTTGAAAAAAAAAATGTTTGTGGAAAAAAAAAAAACTTTGTTGAAAAAAAAATTTTTGTAGAAAAAAAAATTTTTGCTGAAAAAAAAAATTTTGTTGAAAAAAAAAATTTTTGTGGAAAAAAAAAATTTTTGTGGAAAAAAAAAATTTTGTTGAAAAAACAATTTTGTTGAAAAAAAAATTTTTGTTGAAAAAAAAAATTTTGTGAAAAAAAAAATTTCTTCAAAAAAAAAAATTTGGAAAAAAAAAATTTTGGAAAAAAAAAATTTGGGGAAAAAAAAATTTGGGGAAAACACAATTTCTGTACAAAAAAAATATTATTTTTTTTATTATTATTATTTATAGAATTATTATAGAATGCCTATTTAAATTCCTACTTACTGCGTGACAGAGTCAGTGAATCAGTGAATCAGGGAATCAGGGAATCAGGGAATCAGTGTATCAGTGAATCAGTGAATCAGTGTCGAGGGTAAATATATTAAATAATTAATTTAATTTTTTTTAACGACATTGACCTAGGCATTTTTTAAAAAAAGGTTTAAATTTCATAAAAAGGGTCCTGAGTTCGAATCCGTTGACATGTTTAACTTTACAAAATCCTTTTCTTTGTGCCATATGGCTTCGCTGGCTATGAATGGGTTAAGGAAAATAAAATATATTTTACTTATAATTTCTAGTCGTTCGGTTGTAAAAATACCGTATTTAGTTCCGTATTAGTTCTGTCCTCTAGCAGCCCTTTTGCTTCATCATCATCTAAGTCTCGATGTTCTACTTTTTACTATTTAGGAAACAGCAAATTGTACCTTTGGTCAATATAGTTAAATTCCATGAACCGCACTCATCTGATTCTTTTCCAGGATCCGTTGCCAGCTCTTGAGTAGCCTCTGGCTGCTCTTGTGTCTAAATCCGTTAATTTTACCCACTGAAAGAGAAACCCATTTGAAAAAGAAAAACTCGTCACACAAAGCCTATTCATCGAATTCTCGTTACCCGGGTTTATCTCCTGTCTCCTGGCTGAAGAAAAAAATTTTAATAAAACTTTTAATTTTCTTCCAGCATAATTTTCTTCCAAAACGACATTGTGGTAACTCGACCGGCATCAGCTCCTGCATCAGCTATATTTTATTTGACTTTTGACCGGGGAGCTAACGCAAAATGGTCAAGGTGCTCGAATAACACAAATCCAATTGTTGCGATCGGTGGGGGATCTTTATTAAGACTGACAGATAAAGGTTCTGTTCTTCTCAATTTCTGTGTCCCTGCTGTTACGACTTTCAGCCGGGAAACGCAGCAATCCAAGGACTCTTCTTTCATTCATTCTCCCAAGGCCGGTTGATGCGATGACTTACTATACAGCAAAATCGTTCTTCAGCAGAAATGTTCGTAAGTATTTTCTCAAATTTAAACTAAATGCCAACTCATTCTTTCTTTCCATTTCTTATATAACAAAACATTTTAAACTGCATTCAAGATGATTTGTTATCCCTACTCATCACTCTCTGCCTGGAGTCATAATCGACATCATTACGATGGGTGAGTGACACATTCATCACCCACCAACACTGAACAGAAGCTAATTAATTGCGATATAAACACACCGGATCATCAGATGGCTGGATAAATGATTGTTGTTGTTGTTGTTGGTCTCTGTTATTATCTACAGTTGAGAATGGACAGTTCTTGGCTCTACCAACGCCAGTCTGTCATACACTCAATATCCGAACACCAGCCATTCGAGACATACAGCATAGCGAAAAAGTATGCATACACTTTGGTAATAGACATAATTACTCAGCGCATCTGATATTTTTTCCCCAGTCAAATCAAAATGTAAGTAAACGTTATCTGACTACTGTAAGTACACACACAAATTTGTATTTCATTTCAACTCAAGCGCAAAGCGATATTTGCACAGTGTTTCGGAATCGATGTCATTGTAATAACTTGTTTGCTATGGTAAACATTGTGAGGTCTGTATAAAATCGTGAACGATTATTTTGTGGTCTAAATATAGAAAAATAAATAATTGTCTTTCTTGTTTATTTTTATTTAGTTACAAAGTAATATTCTAATTTTGAGTACAACGGTAAACCGGGTGACACAGACCAATGTGGCTAGATTTTTTGCAGCGACAGACCAAAAGGCCACTGGTGGGAATCGAAGCCTCAACTCCCACCCAGATGGGTAAGAACTTTTGTATTTTAATTGTATTTTATTTTTGTTTTTATTTTGTTTGTATTTTCCAGTTTGGAAGGAAGAGATTTTGTCTAAATGTTTCTAGAGTTTTGTTTCAGGAAAAATTGGAATTAACGAAGCGCCAAAGAGTACATTTTGTGTCGCTTCTTTAATTCCAATCAATTAATTCCAATTCTAAAAAAGAAAAACTCTAGAAACATTAAGGGAATTCTCTGTATCCAGCTGGTATACATATTTTTATAAAAACGACTACACTACGTCTCATTTGGCCCACCCTGTAGGTGGTAATACTCATGCCTTCAATCTTTGTCAAAATTGTGATTTTTACAAAACGCATAAATGTTGATTACATGAAATTTTATTGAATTTTCTTTGATGAATATCGACTTTGAACCTCTTCATCTCATCATCTCTGATGATGATGATGATGATGAGAACAATGCCAATGATTATTATAATGGCTCAAATTTTCAAATTATTATTCGTAATTTATTATTATTTTCATAATTTATTTGTATTGTGTATTTTTGGTTTCCCTTTTTGTTTATTGTGCGAAAAATTATTGTTTATGACTTAAACAATTACACTTTGGATGGGGGAGAGGGTAAAGTTAAAAATTATACTTATGACTTAAACATTGACATGGCACTGTCAGTTGGCCGCCTCATTTGTGCGATTTGATGCCACAAGACTATTTTTTTTTGTGTGGGGGTGCCATGAAGTCTTTTCAAGCACATTGGCGGTCTTGGTTGGAAAAATGACACCGGATAAGATGTGGCGACATTGATCGTTTAGAATGGACGAAATGAAGCGTAGTCATGAAATAAATACTTCCTTCACTCGTACACAAATTCTCTGTGGTTTCTTCAATTTTCACTTACCAAACGCTTTCAAAAATCACGCTTCATCGTGTATATACATTTGATTCA
The DNA here is from genome assembly GCA_958296145.1 of Hydrotaea cyrtoneurina. Taxonomy (NCBI): domain Eukaryota; kingdom Metazoa; phylum Arthropoda; class Insecta; order Diptera; family Muscidae; genus Hydrotaea; species Hydrotaea cyrtoneurina. The sequence continues at coordinate 25,070,743 of OY282512.1, forward strand.
ATGGGCGATACCATGCCCTTTAAAAACGTTGGGTGAGTCATATTACACTATGCAACGAAAAATGTATAATCACCATATAATACTGATGTTGTCAGACATAACTAAACATTTGTATGGGTTTCTTCCAGAACGCCCCTTCAGTAAATTATGGGTAAAATCGAAAAGTACTTTATCAATTTTTATGATCTATACCTCATTTTAATTGTAAGATAGGTGGACGCTTTATAATATTTCTCTGAAAATGGACACATTTTGTAATTTTCGATTTTCAATCCAAAAAAAAAAAAAAAATTGAAAAAAAATGTTAACTTAAATTTGTTTATAACTCTAAAACTGTTATTAACATTCAAATCACTTAAATTTGTTTACAGCTCTGCAAATATCATTCATATTCAAGATAATTTAAACATAATTTAGTGGTCAATTATTTTTTTAAATTTTATTTTAACCAATTTTCGATGTTTTATGATTTTTTTTAATTTTTTTTTTTGATTTTTTTTTGATTTTTTTTTTGAAAAAAATTTTTTTTAACAAATTTTTTTTTTTATTTTTAACAAAAATATTTTAGTTTAAATTTGGTTAAAACTCTCTAAATAAAATTTAGTAAACAATTTTTTTAAAAAAAAATGTTAACCATATCGCTCATTTACTTGAATAGTGGCATAACTCAAAATAGGATTTTTTCAGGAGAGCCGTTTAAAATTGTCTATTTCGTCGTACTTTCCAAATATAGAAAAAGAACTACAGGCTATTTCAATAATATGGAGACCTGTCATATGAATCCATAATACTCAGTAGAAAAAAAGCCAATTTAAATTAGAGATTTACAGCTTTTCCAAGAGCAAAAATATATAAAGTGAATTTTGAATTATGCCACTATTCAAGTAAATGAGCGATATGTGTCTTGGTAATTTTAATTTTTTATCGATTTTTTTCACACAAAAACAAATTTAAAAAAAAAAAATTAAATTAGGTTTGTTTTTAACTCTAAAACTGTCATTTACATTCAAAAGCACTTAAGGAGATCAATTTTTTTTAACCAAATGGACACTATGTACATTGTCCTCCAAATAACTTTTTTTTTTGAAAATTCTAAAGAAAAAAAACTACTGGATATTTTCTCAAATTTCTGTTTTTATTTGAAAGTACAATCCTTCCGTTTTATTAAGGGAAAATAATTTCATTCAAATGGCTGCCTTGGCTGGCCATGCAGTAGCCTAACGACATCAGCTCTGCGGCTGATAATTCAAAAACAGGGCGCCAAACATGGAATGTAGCTTCGGCTGTGTGACACATCCTGTGGAAACCCAATGTTGCCAATATCCTCCTCTTCAATTTTTGAAAAACAAAAATTCGTTCAACATGGCCCGATAACGAAAATAACGAAAACGAAATAAGCACTAGTTGAACAAAACAATGTTCGATGGTGGACCCTTTAGTTTCTTATGAATTTTTTTTTCAAACAAAAAAAAATTTAAAAAAAAAACAGTATCTTAAATTTGTTTATAAATCTAGAACGGTGTTTTATATATAATTTAGTGGGTAATTGTTTTAAACTTTATTTTTTTTATTTTTCATTTAAATTTTTTCTAAATTTCTATTTTATATTTTACAACAACAACAAAAATTCAACTTACATTTGTTTATAGCTCTAAAACTGTCATTCATATTTAAAAGCACTTCAGGAGAATTTAATTATAATTTTGCGATTAATTTTTTAAAAATCACCACTCTTGCAATTTTCACAAAAAAAATTAATTTAAATTTGTTTATAACTCTAAAACTTTCATTCGTATTCAAAAGCACTAAAATTTTTCTGTAACTCTAAAAATGACATTCATATTAAAAAATTTAAATATAATTTAGTCGCCATTTCGTTTTTAAAATTTTGAATTTTTGATTTTTTATGAATTTTTTTCAAAAAAAAAAATATTTTAAATTTCTTTATAACTCTATAACGGCAATATATACGATTTAGCTATCAATTTTTTTTTTAAATTTATTTTTTCCAAAAAATTTATTTTTCAACCAAACAAATTTTTGTTTAAATTAGTTTATAAAAAAATGTACTGTAAATGTATGTATTTGTTTATAACTCTGATACTGTCATTTTAATATTCAAAAGGAGAATGATCATTTTTTTTTATAATTTACTTTAACCAAATGGACACTTTGTAATTCCATTGCTTTATGAATTTGTGTAACTCTAATATATAATTTTGTTGTACATTTTTTTAAATTTATTTTAACCAAATGGACATGGACACATTGCTTTATTTTCCTAATTTTAAAAAAAAAATCCAAAAAAAAAAATGTTTCTTAAATTTGTGTATAAATCTAAAATATAATTTTGTGGTCAATTTTATTAAATATATTTTAACCACATGGACATGGACACTTTGTAATTTCATTGCTTTATGAATCTTTATAAACAAAAAAAAAATCCAAAAAAAAATGTTCTTAAATTAACTCTAAATATAATTTTGTGGTCAATTTTATTAAATTTATTTTAACCAAATGGACACTTTGTAATTTCATTGCTTTATGAATCTTTAAAAACAAAAAAAAAATTTTCTTAAATTAACTCTAAATATAATTTTGTGGTCAATTTTATTAAATTTATTTTAACCAAATGGACACTTTGTAAATGGACACTTTATGACCATTTTTCAACAACAACAAAATTAAAAAATAATTTTGTTTAAATTTGTTTATAACTTTAGAACTATGATTTTCAGTTTTTTATGAATTTTATGAATTTTATCAACAAAAAAAAAAAAAAAAATCCAAAAAAAAAAAATAATTAATTTAAATTTGTTTATAATTGTTTTCTAAATATAATTTAGTGGTAAATTTTTTAAAATTTATTTAAAAATAAAAAAAAAAATTAAAAAATTTACTTTAAATTTATTTAAACATAAAAAAAAATTTAATAAAAAATGTATTTAAAATAAATTTAAAAAAAAAATGCCACTAAGCTTTATTTAATTTCTCCTTAAGTGCTTTTGTATATGAATGACAGTTTTAGAGTTATAAACAAATACAAGCTAACATTGACCACAAAATTATATTTAAATGACAGTTTTAAAATTATAAACAAATTTAAGCAACATTTTTTTTTTGAAAAAAATGTTATCTTAATTTTGTTTATAATTAAGTAATTCATTGATTACAGCCTCCATGGCGTAGACTATAGATAGAGACGACCCGAATGACATTTCTGCTGGCTTTGCAACCACTATGCAACTCCCACACATGCAGGTGACATTTTCCAGCAATCACTCAACTCTATTGAATGTGATGCTGCCCTCACATACCTTGGGATTTGGATTTGATTACTTTTAAATTTAGAACAATTTACTTTCTTCTGGTCGATTTCATTCTATTTATATTAACAACAACTAGCAGTTGCTGTTCTCTTGGTCAATCAGTGCTTCCACGTGTTACATGGTCACATGTCCATTTTTCCATTAACTTATCGAAGAAAAATGGAAATGACATTTTCACTAATGTACAAATGCAACGGAGTGTTCTTGTAGTAGATGAAAACAAACAAACGAACAGGTTATGTAGTCGTCGGGATATCCAGCAGCAAATGTCATTCAGGTCAACGATTTTAAATTAGTTTTGCACGGAGAATTTCAACATCAAGTAGAGAAATCTGCAAGTAGATGTTGCTGCACCACAGATATCTTCTACATCTCTTGACTTCCAAGCTAATTCTGAGCGATGCTGCTAATTGCAACTTCTTTTTGGGCGGTTTTGCGGTGGATGGTGCTTTCGCTGATGATGATGAGGGTGAATGAATGGTGTTCATCGTTGTCCGATTCAATACATTTCCATCGGCCAATGGTCTGTAACTTCTGAGTTCTGTGAAAAATTGGTTGTAGGCAAGAAGGGAGCGATTACTTTAAGATATAAGCAGTAAAAATTGGAAAATTGGATATATTTTAGAAATATTTCCAAAGTTGACTAATTTTCGTATTTTTCCATTTTAGGGGGAAAACATTTTTTTTTATATTTTGTTGTTTTTTTCTACAAGTTTCAAGAATTGATTTATTTTGTCCAGTTATAACATTGCTAATTACAGAATTTGGGCAAGATCGCGTTGGTCATATTGATAGTATTACACGCTTTATAAAGGGCGGGATGGTACATTTGTATGGGAGGTACCAGAAAGAGAGTTGCCAGACATCCAAGTTTTTATTAAAAACATTGTCTAGCAATATCTTTACTGAATACAGAATTTGGGCAAGATCGCGTCGCCCGTATTGATATTATTACACGATTTCTAAAGTGGGCTAAATAGACGATTTGTATGTTAGGTACGCGAAGGGGTGTGGCCATATAGCCCATATGTAATCCCATAAGCAGTTTTGGGAAAATATTAAGCCATTCCAAATTTCAGAGTGATTGCTTAACTCTTTCGAAAGTTATCGTGCGTACCAGCAGGACAGACAGACGGGACATGGCTCAGACGATTTAGAAAGTCACGAATCGAATTTGGTTCAAAGACACCTGGGGTCTAATGTGAATATTTCTATGTGTTACACTTTTGGGTCGTATCAAATGATATATACCCTCCTACCCTATTTAGTTTGACAGTTGTCGAATTCCGGACCTATACTTTGGAAACCACGAAATGCATAACCCTAATATTGGGGAAAAAAGTGAGACAGTTAAAAATATTAGCAATTGACGTGTATGTGTATATTTTGTGGAATTCGGAGACCATTTGCCATTTCTATATTCTAACAAAAACAAATACAACAACAATTTTCCCCCTTACAATCAAAGAACACGAAAAGTAGTATACTTTGGAAATATTTGTTATATATATCCAATAGTCCAATTTTTAATGTTTATGTCTTAAAATAATCGCTCACTACCTGTCTACAAACAATTTTTCACGGAACTCAAAAATGTTTACTGGATCAAAAGTTATGGACTTTTGCCGGCCGGAAATGGATTCTAGACCACTGTGCCCGTTAGCGTTTGTCGATCTTAGCGATAGGAAAGACGGGTATTTTCTAGGGAGGAAAGAGGGATAATTAAAGTCAATTAACCGGAAGTGTATCGAGCCACGAAAAAGTCGTAAGCGCCATTTTTATGTCGAAACTCGCGATTTACTGAGGTTCGGTTGAAAATTGTCCAATCCTTTTTTTGAAACCATTTCTTGTTATTAAAATTCGATGAAAAATTGTCCAACGCACTTAATCCCAAAAAATTAAAAAATTCGAAAATTTATGTTTACAAAGATGTAACAAATTCAATTATAACTTAAACTCCACACGCCTTTTTGCTTGACCACACAAGAAAATGCGCTCCTGTCATTTTTTTTTTTGCGATTACAGCTCGATATCTTTACGATAAATTATAATCGGACCATGAGATAACAGGCCAACGAGTGTTATCTTGTGAGTCATGTACAAAATGTCCAAATTATTATCATAAAGCTTTTTTTTTACATTCGAAATAATTTGTGTTTGTTGCAAACCGCCTTCTTCGTCGTATTCTTTCCGATGTCAGTGTTCGCCTTTATGATTTCTACCATTTGGTCCAAAACCACTACAGGCACGAGCCAAACCCACATCACAGTCAAGAGACCGCCCAAGTCAGGCCATCGCACGCAGCACAACACCCTCCCTAACCCAAAAAAGTTCAACGACATCATGTAAATTTTGTTTCAAAGTGTCTTGCAACAAATCGCAAACAGCAAGCAACTTGTGTCAACTGTTTGATGTTTGGACTTTTGTTGTTAACAAAAAAAAAGTGATTAAGTGTCGTCTAATGTCAACAAACTTTGGGATGTCTTCAAATAAGTATTAACAACTGAATGAATGTTTTTGTCTCTACAGTAAGAAGGGACGGCTTATTCGTTGATCCACCGATAATCCGCTGTTGGTAGGTTGCGCATTCACCTTCAGCCGAAGTCCTGGTCGTCCACCTGCCAGCGGCATTTCTCAAACAGTTTTGTTTTTTCACCAAAAAATGAACTGCTCCCATTTGCAATGAATGACCTGAAAAACATGGATTCGAATCAATGGGGCACGTGCGATGACTCCGTAGGAAATAATAAATCACCAAAGTCTTATGGACTTTTGTTTGTTTTTAAAAATACATCAGAATCTCCTTTAGGACACATATTCAGAGGGAAGAGATGCGAATGACTTTGGGGCAGATTGCAGTTGGTCGGTTGATCCACTTCAGTATTGCTTTGATGAAAATCTCTGTAACTGTAACATGTTGTGGTGGGGCACAGTTATCTGTTTTCCTTTCAAAATCGATATTTTGAAAATAGTTGCTACAACTGAACTGTATTTGGTACAAATGAATATAAAGATATGAAAACACTGTGTGTAATTTTTTAAGTTTTGGAAATACAGTGTACTCTCTCATAAGCGGACACCTATGGGACTGAGAATTGTGTCCACTTATGAGTGAAGTACACCAGAGGACTGAAGCGGATTCGTACTGAACAAAGTGTCCGTTTATGAGAGGTGTCCGCAAGGAGAAAGTACACTGTATAACCATATACGGAAACCACCACGTGATAAAAGACCAAAAAAGTACCCGCGCCTGCCAGTTTTGAAAACACTACGTGATAATAGACCAAAAAAGTACCCGTGTCTTCCAGTTTTGCCCAAAGTCATGTACTTTTTTTTATACTCCCCCTAAATATTTGGGGCCTAGGTGTGATTTTTGCAAAATAGTGGTAATTTTCTCAGGCTCATATCTTGTAAACCGTTTGGAATTTTGATTTACTCACTGAAGCAAAGTTGTAGCTCTTGTCATAAAGAAACCATCTTCAAAATCACAAAAAACTTTAAAATTTTTTTTTTTTTTTTTTTAATTTTTTCCCCTGTTCACAAACTGTTCACAATTCAAGGAAACAATCAACTACAAAAATTTACCTAAGATCTCAACAAATAACTTTGTAGAACAAATGAACTTCCTAGGAAGGATTCTTAAAAGTGTATCAATTCACATTTGCTAGAATAGCATTAGCCAATTTTTGGAGCGTATGAGTAATATTCATTTGAAAGTCTAGCTCTCATACGTACAGTTGCTTAATGAAATTAATGTACTTTTTTTTTTAAAAAAATAGCCCGAATCATGTGACTTGTAATTTTATAAGCTTTCACTTTTTTTTTTTGCAAAACTGACACCGACGTCCCAAATCTCTGAGGGCCCATAAAAAAAACGTACATGTTTGGGCACAACTTGGAGACAGGGGTGTTTTTTTTTATTTTGCCTTTTATCACCTTCTCGTATATGGTTATATGTAATAAAAAAAATGACGACAATAGCCTCTTCTAATGTAGGAGAAACAATGCGCCAATGTCGAAAAATATAATTATATTTTTTTCAATTTTAATTGAAAAATGTGATTGTAATATGCAAAAAATTATATTTTTTTAAATGCCAAATGAGCAATTGTATCAGAATGTTTAACAACAAGCTAAAAAAAAAATACAAATATTTTGTCTCCCTCCCTAAAATCCTCGTCCGCCCCGCAGTAAACAAAAGCACACACCAGAAATTGTCAAAGCATTTGGGGAAAAGTATGGACAAGCAAAAATGTTTTCATCAATACCTCAACCACTTGATGGACCACCCTGTATGTTCGTCACAGGTATTACTCTTCGCACATTGTCTAAGGTGTCCATCGTGCAACTCTCTCTTCTCTTCTTGCGTGGATTACGTTAAATGGAAATGTAGAAAATTGTTCTGAGAGTGGTTTTTCCCAAGACTTGTCTAAAAGTGCACAGACATAAAAGTATTCCCCGGTAAACGATAATGGCTAAAACGATTTAATTCGTTTAAAGCAACTGCTGCTACTGTTGATGTTGCTGCTGCAATACGGACAACATGATCTCCCCCTACCCCCACTTTCCTTTTTGGACATTTATTGCGAGTGTTACTACCATTTTTATGCGATGTGATGCGCTGTTCTTTCTTAATAACCAAAATTTGGTCGTTAAATTTTCCGCTTGAATAATATTTTCGAAAACATAAAAGTACGACAGCAACACGGTATCTGGCGGCAACTGGCGCTTAGTGTTTAAATTACCAAAACGTTTAAAATGTCTGTTGACAGGTTATGTAGGCGCCTCATAATTTAACCAGAAATTAAGGAAAATTACTCCCACGGTGCGACGGCGGTGTGCCTCACTTATTCTCATGATGACTGGGGACGGGAATTGTTAAAGTTACTGTGGGAAAAAAATACTGCAGTCATGGAACGAAGACCATTTCTAAAGCTTTTTTCACATGCGGTTCAACCCTCTAACCGGCAAGAGTCCCACGAGCCACATGTGCTAGAGTGTTAAATTTGTGTGATCACTTTCAGCGCCCAAAGTCGATTTTATGCCAAATTTTTTTCAGGTACATGTAAATTGAATTACAAACATACTCCCCCCCAAAAAAAAAAACAATTCCCAACTACATTTTCGTCACCAAACAGAACAATATTTAACAAATTTCCATTTCCCCCAGTTGTAACAACTTGTCAATTATTTGCTGGAGGCATTAATGGAATCACACCACCACCCACCAGCTCACTCAAATGTGAACTATTTGAAATGAAATGAATTACAATTCCATTAAGCAAACGTTGTACGATGCGGTTGATGATGTGGCAACAACAAATGTCATCATAAACAGAGAACTGCAGAGTATGTGAGTGTTATCGTGCAGCCTGCCAAATGCGAAAACGTAGAAATTACACCGTGTTACAAAAAATAGATTTTTTTCTGTCCTATGAACCAAATGCACATATTCGGAAAGAGGGGAAAAAATTAAAATACACGTGTATCGGCGATTTTCATGTACACGTCAGGATTTTTTTTTTTTGTTTAAGTTTGAAGTATGAAGCTCGTAGTGGCCTGTGTGAAAGCCTTTGGACCGATTTTTAACCCTTTTTCAGTGATCCAATCGAGCTGCAGGCAGACTCGTGGAAATGTCTGTATCACGTCAAATTTTTTACAAACAATTTTTATCAATATTCAGATTTTCCCCAATTTTTATTATTTTTGAAAAAAAAAAATATTTTTTCACTTTTCTTAGCATAACTTGAAGAGATTCCAAATTTTTAAACTACTTACGAAAAAAAAATGTTTTTTGAACTGAAACCTTAAAAAAAACGAACGTGTGTAACACGGTGTTATCAACAAGAACGTGAAACTACAAGAGAAACCAGATGCAGGACAATATCTAGCAAAGTTGGAAAAATGTATGTGCCAGTTCAGTTTAGTTGGTAAAATTTGTCATTACCCTACAATGTGTGTTTTTAGCGGGACCCTAGGGTTCAACGAAACAAATTTAGGCCATCCGCAGGAAACATTTTCTATAATAAAAAAAGATCGTGCAATAAACAGGAAACATTTTCTATAATAAAAAAAAGATACAATCGTGCAATAAAAATATTATGAACTTCGAAACAATTCAATTTCTTATGGTTAGACCACCCGATATCGTTGAGATATTTTTCTGCATTTTTGTATGTTGAACATTGGTGACCTCCTGGTCATTAAAAACGGAACGAAAAGCGAAAATAAATTGATAATAGAGCCGAAGGCCTCGTAGCCAGTGCTCTCTTCTTAGATTGTATTGTAATTTATTATAATATAATTTTTACAAATAAATAAATAAATTGATCACATTTGTTAACCATGGGACCCATACTAGTCCAATCGTAATCAAAGAAACCCAAACCTGTCTGAACTTGCCAACATAAGGGTCTTTGGTCAAATGGGTTTTAAGTCGTCTCAGAAGGGAATCACTGACATGCATGGACCTTTTTGTAATAAAGATAATTTTTTTGTCAGATTTTCCCTCAATTATTCTTTTGGTGCCTCGACTTCCCCTTCAACATATCCGTTTCGTCGCAGCCAAACTTAACGCCATGAGTTTTATTTCACTCGTTACCGAATTAAACCAGCATTGTTTTTTCCCGGAAAATATTTAACAATTCATTGGAGAAGTTTATCATTTCCATGGAAAACAAAATGAATGAAATTAAAAGTTTACAATGAAAATGTTGTTCAAGGATATTTTTCAAGATGTGCGACGAAAGGAAGAAGCGTCAAATTTAGTATGACAAGCGAAACATTGACGCTGTGGCACAATGGAAGTGTTGCGATGCTGATGGTTTTCTCAAAGGTTTCCTTCCATACGTCAACAACAACAAGCACCAAAGTAAATGTTTTTGTTTTGTAATAGAACTGATGATGACGCACCAGTATCGCATTTGTGTCGTGTTTTTGGGAATTTCAGCAAATGAAATTAAGAAAATTAAAAGTGGAGAAATTTTAGTGGGTGTGGTAAGGGGGAAAGCTCACTATAGGAGGGTGTAGCAGTGGGGAATTCTTAAGCGGAAGCAACAATTCTGAACAGAACGGACTGATTATTATTCTTTTTTTTAAAGTTTTTGTGTTTAATTTTTTATGATTTTTTTTTCACCAAAAAAAAAATTGGCCTACATTCATCTATAACTCTTAGACTGTCATTCAGATTGAAAGGCTTTAATGAAGGTGATTACAAATTATTAAGTGGTAATTTTTTTAAAATTTATTTCAACCAAAACATACAAGTTGTTTTCGACGTATGACAATTTATTACTGTTTTGAAAAAAATATTTTTTAAAAAAAAATTATTTTTTTCATCATCAGTTTTATTTAAAAATGCATGTTCTTTTTTAAAAATTTTTTTTAAATATTTTTTAAAATTTATCTTCTTTTTAAATAAATATTTTTATTTTTAAAAATCTATTTTTTTTAATAAAAATATTTTTATTTTTTAAAAAATTATTTTTATTTTTAAAAAATTATTTTTATTTTTAAAAAAATTATTTTTATTTTTAAAAAAATATTTTTATTTATATTAAAAAAAATTGTTTTAAAAATACAGTATAAACTCGGTAACCGCAACCCTCGATACACGCAACTCCTCGATTTTTGCAACACTACAAAACATAGCATTGTAACCTTTATAAGTGCAACTACTCAAAAATATTGACCTCAATAACTGCAACTTTACATCTAAATATGTTTTGCTTCAGTTATTTTTTTGTCGTTTTCTTCTTATGGCATATTTTTAGTTATGTATTCACAAACTGATCGTTATTTTACCGTTGCTCTGTCGACTTTATTTGCTGTTTTTGTGCAATCCATGCATCAATGCTCCAAGAACTTGCACCAAATGATTCGTTCACAAATGAAGAGCTAAATTAATGGATGCACGAAAGTGTTGCTTATCAAGAAGTGGATAAAGAAGCCGTAGAAATTGAAAATTCTAATGGTAGCGAAGCGGATGTTATTCCACCTCCTAAAATAAGTTGATATGCAAACGATATTCCAATAAAAGACATTATATTTCTGAAGGAGCTTCGTGAATAATAAAAATCCTTAATAAGAAGAAATTGCAGACAACAATACCCGATATGTTAAAAAAATAAATTTTTTAATAAAAAAATAAGTTTTCTATATTATAAAACGATTTTCATTTGTCATATTGTTTTGTTATATATTTTTCCTCGCTGGGTGCTACAACCTCAATAAGTGCAACTACCTAGATTTCCATTAATTGCGATTACCGAGTTCGTACTGTATTCTTTTATTTTTTAAAAAAAAATATTTTTGTTTTTAAAAATTTTTTTTTTTTATTAAAAAAAGTTAATAAAAATCAGAAATGCTTGGTATGACAATTTCGAGGTATGACAATTTAATACTATTTTTTAAAAAAAAAATATTTTTTTTATTATCAGCTCTATTTAAAAATGCATTTTCTTTTTTTAAATATTTATTTTTTTTTTTAAATTTATCTTCTTTTTAAATAAATATTTTTATTTTTAAATTTTTTTTTTTTTAAATATTTTTATTTTTAAAAATTGATTTATTTTTTAAAAAAATATTTTTATTTTTAAAAAAATATTTTTATTATTTTTAAAAATTTATCTTTTTAGAAAATATTTTTATTTTTTAAAAAATTATTTTTATTTTTAAAAAAATATTTTTTGCTAAAAAAATTGTTTTAAGAATATTTTTATTATTTTTAAAAATGTATTTTTCTTTAAAAAATATTTTCGTTCTTAAAAATTTATTTTTTATTAAAAAAAATTAATAAAAATCAGAAATACTAGGTATGACAATTTCGAGGTATTACAATTTATAACTGTTTTGAAAAAAATATTTTTAAAAAAAAATGTTTCAGTTTTCATCATCAGTTTTAGTTAAAAATGCATTTTCTTTTTTTTTAAGAATTTTTTTTTAATATTTATCTTCTTTTCAAATAAATATTTCTATTTTTAAAAAATATTTTTATTTTTATAAAAATATTTTAATTTTTAAAAAAAAAATAGCTTTAAAATATTCTTTTATTTTTAAAAAAATATTTTTATTATTTTTAAAAAAAATATTTTTATAATAAAAAACTATTTTAATTTTTAAAAAAAATTTGCTTTAAAAATATTTTTTTATTTTTAAAAAAATTATTTTATTATTTTTACAAATTTATTTCTTTATAAAAAAATATTTTTGTTTTTAAATTTTTTTTTTTATTATAAAAATGTAATAAAAATCAAAAATGCTAAAATTTTTTTCAAATGGGTATTCCCAGAGTAAAAAATTCGGAATTTTTTTTTTTTTGTTAAATTAAAAAACCTGTCTATAGATAAAAAGAGTTTATTATTTTTTTTGTCTTGTCTACCTCTATCGCCACGAGCCAAACTGAGTTCATGGCAAAGACACCAGCAAGTCATGCCATACCACACACAGTTCAACACCTCTTTGCGACAAAAAGTTCAACGACATCATGTAAATTCGTTTTGAAGTGTCTTTGCAACAAATCACAAACAGAAATCCACTTGTGTCAATTGTTTGATGTTTGGACTTTTGGTGTTGTTGAAAAAGTGATTAAGTGCCGTCTAAACACCACAAAATGTTTGTTTGCATTAAACAACTATTAAGAATTCAATGAATATTTCCATTACAAGCAGCTGTATTTTGTTGTATCTTCTGTAAATACTTTAAGAAGGTTTATACAATGAGGAGTCCTGCTGGCCTACCAGCCATCGGTGTATTACTCGAAAAATGTGATCATAAATCATTTTCGAAATGCCATGTGTCACACTTGCGATTCCATCGACAGATTACAATACTGAACGGTGGATGTTTCCAAGAAATAATAAATCGCCGAAAACTTTGTTTTTTCGTGAGTAACATGAACAACAAATTAGCTGTCTTATCAGCTGGCTAAGAAAACTTTTGAAAAGTCGTAAAGAAACGATAATCAATTTCAAAGTAAATCAAAATCCCATTTGGGACATTTATTGAGATGGAATAGATTCGAAGGACATAAGTGTAAATTGCAGTACCGCGGCAATTTGGGACTGACACAAATTGTCTGACATTGTGACATCTATCTGTCTCCAGATTTAGTTATGTAAAAATGACACTACGCTTGGTTAAAATCTATGTTGCCAACCTCGGATCGCAACTGACTTTGGCAGGGGTCTTTGTATCTATTAAGCCTTTCCTTATTTCGGCGATGGGTGCTTTCAATGACTGTGAAAAAGCAATCAATCGACGGAAAATTTTTGAAAAAATTTAGTTGTCTAGAAGGAGTACAGTTGGTAGAAGGAGTAAACAACGTCTCACGGTTTTGGATATTTCACTCAATTACCTTTTTATGTCTTTACAGGTCAAGGAGAACAATTAAAAGAGCCTTCGGTGACCTAAAAAATTATCACATCAAAGCTACAAATTCGCAGAATTTTCCCCTTCACATCGGTTATAAAATGTTTGGGTTTCACAGCCCTTCTGGCAACCTTCATAAAAACGGATATTTCCGGCTCATTTTAATTTTCGAGAGAACGCTTTTTTCTTACCAGTTTATTAATAATTTCACATCAACACAATAAACTTCAATAAAAATCTTTCAGCATTTTAGACAGATTGAGAAACATTTTAAACAGATTGCTTTCAATCACCGAAAAACTTCGGTGTGAACAATAAACACTGCCCGCTCCCATTCAGTTCCCTTGGGTGGGTGAATGTAAATGTGTATGTCATAAATACAATATTTCGTTCAATAAACAAGAACAGAAGCCAAAGACACAACATACAAATAAATTATGAATATAACCATAAATTACGAATTATTATTTTAAAATTGCCACCGCACGATTAACCCAAACGGAGCAGTCAACGTAATCATCACTTGTGCTGTCATCGTCATCATCATCAGTAAATCATTTGGCGGCCGAATCGAAATGAAAACGTAATCGAATGCGTTAAAGGAATCTGCGTTAAATGAATGATATGCATGTGCAGCAACAGTAGAGGTATAAAGTCTACATACACCTCTTAGATATCGATTTAGTAGATATCGATATACGGTGAGCTGATTAACGTAACGTAACGTATGGTTGCAATAGCCGGGAAAAAGTCGGGACGACAGCGAGGCTTCATAGTTTACCTAACTCTGCTCAGCCTTCAATAGAAATAAACCGACAGTGCTGACAAATAGATGTCACTTTGGGTCCAGCAAAACATTGTGAAACAGAGCACTCTATCTCTCTCGGAACTAAGAGAACCCAATACAACACGCCCAATCTACCCGGTCTTCTTTACATGAGTCGTCTGCTGCAGCAGACGAAGCGATGTCGTTATGGTGTACGTAGACTTTTTCGCAACATTATACGTTCACATGCCAATTGGTGCCTCGCTCCACTGATTGGCCTGTCTGATGAATGATAGACAGGCTAGCAGGCGGCCAGACCCATCATATATGTGCTGACAAACCATCCCCGATTGTCTGTCAGCCAAATTTATGGATGATGAAGACAGACACACATACCAACAACATTCGTTCACGCGTCAATCAGTCGTATTTATGTCTTAATTAATTGGATGCATTTAACTGTGGTCTGACTACCTATCGTAATGGTGTGAATTGTGACTGGAGAGGCAGGATGGCAGTGGTATTGTAGATAAGACTATGCGGGGACAACTTCTGTCTAGGCTGCACGTGTGTTACAATGGGAGAATAAATGTGTATTTCCGAGAGGTATTATTTAATAAATTAATAAATTAATAAATTAATAAATTAATAAATTAATAAATTAATAAATTAATAAATTAATAAATTAATAAATTAATAAATTAATAAATTAATAAATTAATAAATTAATAAATTAATAAATTAATAAATTAATAAATTAATAAATTAATAAATTAATAAATTAATAAATTAATAAATTAATAAATTAATAAATTAATAAATTAATAAATTAATAAATTAATAAATTAATAAATTAATAAATTAATAAATTAATAAATTAATAAATTAATAAATTAATAAATTAATAAATTAATAAATTAATAAATTAATAAATTAATAAATTAATAAATTAATAAATTAATAAATTAATAAATTAATAAATTAATAAATTAATAAATTAATAAATTAATAAATTAATAAATTAATAAATTAATAAATTAATAAATTAATAAATTAATAAATTAATAAATTAATAAATTAATAAATTAATAAATTAATAAATTAATAAATTAATAAATTAATAAATTAATAAATTAATAAATTAATAAATTAATAAATTAATAAATTAATAAATTAATAAATTAATAAATTAATAAATTAATAAATTAATAAATTAATAAATTAATAAATTAATAAATTAATAAATTAATAAATTAATAAATTAATAAATTAATAAATTAATAAATTAATAAATTAATAAATTAATAAATTAATAAATTAATAAATTAATAAATTAATAAATTAATAAATTAATAAATTAATAAATTAATAAATTAATAAATTAATAAATTAATAAATTAATAAATTAATAAATTAATAAATTAATAAATTAATAAATTAATAAATTAATAAATTAATAAATTAATAAATTAATAAATTAATAAATTAATAAATTAATAAATTAATAAATTAATAAATTAATAAATTAATAAATTAATAAATTAATAAATTAATAAATTAATAAATTAATAAATTAATAAATTAATAAATTAATAAATTAATAAATTAATAAATTAATAAATTAATAAATTAATAAATTAATAAATTAATAAATTAATAAATTAATAAATTAATAAATTAATAAATTAATAAATTAATAAATTAATAAATTAATAAATTAATAAATTAATAAATTAATAAATTAATAAATTAATAAATTAATAAATTAATAAATTAATAAATTAATAAATTAATAAATTAATAAATTAATAAATTAATAAATTAATAAATTATTAAATTAATAAATTAATAAATTAATAAATTAATAAATTAATAAATTAATAAATTAATAAATTAATAAATTAATAAATTAATAAATTAATAAATTAATAAATTAATAAATTAATAAATTAATAAATTAATAAATTAATAAATTAATAAATTAATAAATTAATAAATTAATAAATTAATAAATTAATAAATTAATAAATTAATAAATTAATAAATTAATAAATTAATAAATTAATAAATTAATAAATTAATAAATTAATAAATTAATAAATTAATAAATTAATAAATTAATAAATTAATAAATTAATAAATTAATAAATTAATAAATTAATAAATTAATAAATTAATAAATTAATAAATTAATAAATTAATAAATTAATAAATTAATAAATTAATAAATTAATAAATTAATAAATTAATAAATTAATAAATTAATAAATTAATAAATTAATAAATTAATAAATTAATAAATTAATAAATTAATAAATTAATAAATTAATAAATTAATAAATTAATAAATTAACAAATTAATAAATTAATAAATTAATAAATTAATAAATTAATAAATTAATAAATTAATAAATTAATAAATTAATAAATTAATAAATTAATAAATTAATAAATTAATAAATTAATAAATTAATAAATTACTAAATTACTAAATTACTAAATTACTAAATTACTAAATTACTAAATTAATAAATTAATAAATTAATAAATTAATAAATTAATAAATTAATAAATTAATAAATTACTAAATTACTAAATTACTAAATTACTAAATTACTAAATTACTAAATTACTAAATTAATAAATTACTAAATTACTAAATTACTAAATTACTAAATTACTAAATTACTAAATTACTAAATTACTAAATTACTAAATTACTAAATTACTAAATTACTAAATTACTAAATTACTAAATTACTAAATTACTAAATTACTAAATTACTAAATTACTAAATTACTAAATTACTAAATTACTAAATTACTAAATTACTAAATTACTAAATTACTAAATTACTAAATTACTAAATTACTAAATTACTAAATTACTAAATTACTAAATTACTAAATTACTAAATTACTAAATTACTAAATTACTAAATTACTAAATTACTAAATTACTAAATTACTAAATTACTAAATTACTAAATTACTAAATTACTAAATTACTAAATTACTAAATTACTAAATTACTAAATTACTAAATTACTAAATTACTAAATTACTAAATTACTAAATTACTAAATTACTAAATTACTAAATTACTAAATTACTAAATTACTAAATTACTAAATTACTAAATTACTAAATTACTAAATTACTAAATTACTAAATTACTAAATTACTAAATTACTAAATTACTAAATTACTAAATTACTAAATTACTAAATTACTAAATTACTAAATTACTAAATTACTAAATTACTAAATTACTAAATTACTAAATTACTAAATTACTAAATTACTAAATTACTAAATTACTAAATTACTAAATTACTAAATTACTAAATTACTAAATTACTAAATTACTAAATTACTAAATTACTAAATTACTAAATTACTAAATTACTAAATTACTAAATTACTAAATTACTAAATTACTAAATTACTAAATTACTAAATTACTAAATTACTAAATTACTAAATTACTAAATTACTAAATTACTAAATTACTAAATTACTAAATTACTAAATTACTAAATTACTAAATTACTAAATTACTAAATTACTAAATTAATAAATTAATAAATTAATAAATTAATAAATTAATAAATTAATGAATTAATGAATTAATAAATTAATAAATTAATAAATTAATAAGTTAGTAAGTTAGTAAACAAATAATGGAGGAGCTACGTGATTTCCAGCGCATAATTAAATATATTCTGTTGAAAAGGAGAGTTTCCACTTTTTGGCGTCGGAAGATATTTTTGACATTTAGTGGTTCCACTTCAGTGGTTAAAGGGTTAAAATGCATTTACATGTCTCTTACATTTATATTTTTCCTAAAATGGAAATTCGATTTTCTTGAGTCACCGTCGCAACATTTCGACCATAATCCATTACATCCCATGTTATTGCAAGCAAAAGTCAAGAAATCAGCCAAGATCAACTGAAAGGTGCAGTAGATTTAAATATACGAGGGATGTTTGTTATACAGTCGAACTTCTCTATTACGAACTTCCGTACAACGAAGTTCTCTATATAACGAATTTATTTCCAGAACACTGCAATTTCGTTAAATTTTCAGTATGTTTTGATCTCCTTATAACGAGTTTCCTTATAGCGAATATTTCTTTACTACGAATTTTTTCTACGCCCTTAACTCGAATGCTCATGCGTTTTTGATCTCCGTATAACGAGTTTTACATAAACACATTTTTCACTCTCACCATACACACACATATTTTCATTTTTTATTTGTTTTTGTGTGTGAGATTCACATTTCTACTCTCAGTAAGTGAGAGAAATGTAGGCTCGCATAGTAGACTACACGTTACAAAACTCGTGAAGGAGGTACCCACATTTGAGCAAACTTCATCAGCAGTTGAAGTACTACGCAACTTTATGGAGATAAGAAATAGCGTGCCTGAAAAAGTATTTGCTTCTCTTAACGTGCTTGAAGTTTTTATTGCAGAGGATAAATGGAAAAATCAAACGCAGACAAAAATTACCAATTATTTTAAATAAAATTCAACATACATAAAAATAAATTTTTTTTAAAATAATTCTATATTACGAATTTTCTATATAACGAATTTTTTTTTGGTCCCCTTGAGATTCGCTATATGGAAGTTCGACTGTACTAACAATTATCGAAAAATTATATCGAATGCAGACAATTCGATAATACTTAACGTGCTTTAGGTTCATAACAATTGACCATCTAAATCAATCAACTTCATTAATATTTTTTTAAATCGCCTACTGTGCGAAGTTTCCACTCCACATACAACTTCCATGGAGCTGAGCTTGTCTTCTGTTCCATTCGAATGAGTTCGTTTATCAAAATATTTCTTGGCCTACGACAAAATTTCTCTGTTTATCCGTAGTAAGTTCGTGTGTAAATTATATGTTTCATTACCAGGGATTCAACTCTCTGTGAGAGATGAGCTTTTTCTCCCCCAAAAAGGTACTCTGCAATGTTGCGGCAACATTAACAGTAATAACACAAGTGTCATGGTTTCTTTGAAAGTATTCGGTGAAAGGGTGTGGGGTTTTGGGGAAACCGTAGTAAACATGAATGAAATCGTGCAGTTGTTGTCGGGTTGGTAGTGAAGTACAACAACAACCAAAACAAACCGAATCGAATATAATTTCACGAATCGTACAATTCCAATGTTCGTAGCAGCAGCACTTGTGCGTCAACGTCAGCGCCACGAAGTCGTTCATATTCACAGTTGTGCCAACACAAACGAGTGTCGCAGTTGCCGTCAACAGCATTAGCAAGTGTGGTGTGGCTGCGCTGTCTGGCTGCGAGTGTGTGTTAACAACTCAACCCAACAAGTGCAAAATTAGCAAGCACACAATTGGACATCAGTTTTACGCTGAATTGTAAACGAACTGGACGTGTTTTTGTTTTTCTTCTCCGTCGTCATCGTGTTTGGCCGTTTAATGCTGCGTTCGTCGCCGCATTTTACAGCATGAAAACAGCGCTGAAATGGAAAGGCTCATAAACGAACAATAAAAAATGTTAAATTTATTAAAAAAAACAGTTATTTTTTGTCGTGGTGAACTCAGTGAAGAAATTACGATAGATTTTAAAGTCTTAAAGTAAATGTCCTTGAAATTATTAATTAATTAATTATGAATTAATAAACACAAAAAAGTCTATAGAAATGAAAGGGGAAATAAAAAGACATATAAAATGATTGAATTGAATAACAAATTTCATTCCAATTGGGGCTTTTAAGCCAGGAATTCTCGCGAAATTTGTAGAGTTTTTTATTTACTAGCTGATGTTATTACATTTAAATTGTCTAACTTCATGAATACTTCAAATTTATTATTAACAGTGTGCAACAAAAAATTCGACATTTTCGAACGAGATAAATTAGGAGATACAAAATCGTAATATTTTAGGTCTGTTATGTTATCAGATAATTGGCAAATTCAACCATAACTTATTACTAGTGATGTACGTTTTCTTTTGTCAAACGGCGCACAGTTGTCCAGAATCCAATTGCATCGGCAAAAAGTCGTTATCTTTTGAACTAGTGAACATTTTTCAGTTCCGTAAAAAAGTGTTTGAAGATCGAGAATCTGAAAAAAATTCAAGTTATTAACATTCAAAATCGGGCAAAAGGGCATATGTTTTAGAAATATTTCTAAAATTAACTACTTTTTTTTTATAAAATTTTTTGAGGTATACATATTAGGGTGGAGTGAAATTCAAAAAAAAAAGTTAACCTCGGAAAGAGATGTAGTCTGGGGTCCTAATGAGGGGAAAAATAAAGAAAAAAATTTTAAAAAAATTTTAGGGGTCGCGCGACTCCCTCGAAATTTGGAAATTATCGCTATTTTGGCGTTGATTTTGGAAAAATCCTAAAAAGTTTTATATCAATAAATGTTTGCAATAACGTAAACAATGAAATAAGGGCATGAAAAAATTTAAAAAAAATTTTCTCATTGTTCAAAAAGTAAAATAAGTCAAATCGTCCCTTCTTCAGAAAATTGACTGAAGAATGAAATCGCCACCATATATTTGCCATCCTCATATTTGCCTCAAATACTTTTGTTTGGGCACTGAACAAGCTCAAACTTTTAAATTTCTAATAAGTTAAGTCGTTAATTTTTAGGATTTTTCTAATCAACGCCAAAATAGAGATAATTTCCAAATTTCGAGGGAGTGGCGCGACCCCTAAAAATTTTTTAAAATTGTTTTCTTTATTTTTCCCCTCATTAGGACCCCAGACTACATCTCTTTCCGAGGTTAAATTTTTCAATTTAAAAAAAAGCCTGTTTTCACTCCACCCTAATACATATATTGTCATAACTTGAAAATGAATTGTCCGATTTCTTTGAAATAAATTTGGAAAACTGTCTCACTAGATTGTTTTATATCCTCGCCTTTATTGGATCAGAAGTTGAATGACTGTTTCAGAGTTATTAACAAAGTTAAGTCGGAAATTTTCAGGAAATAATCATAAATCACATATCTTAAAACTAAAATGAGGATAGTTCATTAAAATCAATGTAGTATTAACGATTTTACACACAATTTAATGAAGGACCCTTCTGGCTTCGCCCATATTTCCTTGAAAATAATATTAATTCTAATACAGTAGAAAATTACTTCAAATTTCAAAAAATAATAAATTCAAAAATCCATTCGAAGAATAGTTATTGGAGTTCGGAAAAAATAAAACGATATCTTTGATATTTAAATAAAACAAAAACCTTTTCATCAGTGCAAAATATAAACAAATATGAGAAAACAAATTGAAACAAAAATGTATATTAGAAACATGAAAGTGCCGACAACCAATTCCATTAACTGCCTTTTGGAAAAGGCTCTTTGTTAATTTTAGAGAATGACAATTATGAATTGCAATATTAAAATACGAAAAAATCAACGAACAGTGAATTGGATAATTGCAGTTGCAGATTACAAATCGAGCCAAGGGAGAAACGCAGGTATTAACAAAAATAAAATGTAATGGTGAGACAGGTATTTGGTGATCCATCATTGAAGACCGAAATCAGAAAAAAGTTTATACATTTTTTTTTAATTTAATTACAATACAAAGTATAGTTATATTCTAATTTTGCATCCAATAATAAACCGGATGACACCACAGACCATTTGGCAGACCAAAGCCTCTGGTGGGAATCGAACCCACAACCACCACGCTGATGGGCAAGGACTTTACCAATAAGAAATAAACAAAAAAAATTATAAAAATCAGTGAAAAAGTTGCAGTCGGGTAAACCGTCAGTACAAAACATACAAGTCTCATATTCCAAAGTATCGGAAAGTCAAAAACGAGCCTGACGACCACCATTGGATGTAACATCTGTGAGGCAAAATAGCACCTCTTGTTGGAGAACCCTGTATAATTACTATTATTGTATTAATTGAAAATTAAAATTGTTCTCATACTTTTGATTTTTTTGTGCCAAATTTGCGAAAATCTATTGTTGTTAGTTTGCCGTATTTTTCATAATATTCGCGGGTTTTTGCATTGGTTAATTTTTCATAAATTTTTTTTGGGGAATTTTTCAGAATTTTTGGAAAAAAATTTTCATTTATTTTGGGGGATTCTTCATTTATGTTGGGGACATTTTTCTTAGAGCCCAAAAAAAAAAACTAAGAACAAAAAATATATAAATATTTATTTGTCCCCTAAAATCGAAAAGTAGTTAACTCTGTCGAGTTTTCAATGGTAATAGCTTAAAATAATCGCGCTGTCCTTGCCTACAAACAATTTTTTTGTTACTCCATCAAAAGTTACAGCCTTTGGCGGTTGCAATTCGATTCTGGACCACTGTGCGGCGGTGACTTATTTGTATAACTACTTTATTTGAACTGGAAAGGAAATGTCCTTCATTTGAGTACCCATTCAGATTTTGTATTCCGATGATATGGTGAATTATTAATGTATTTTTTTTTAAATTTTTATTGGGTATTGTTGGCCTTTTTTTGAGGATTTTGGTGTTGTGTTTTGGGCGTTGAAAGAAGCCGGTTCGTCGGGCCAGCTAATCGATATGGAAGAAAATGCTCAATAAACTTACCAATTTTAATCACCCGCTCATCCATTTCCAATAAAATGTGTGTCTGCTCCAACAATGTAAATTTTACACACCAATCGAAGTCAATTGCTGTGAAATCTCCTAAAAGAATTATTGCTCTGCCTGCCCGGGGTATGATTTCAAATGAATTTGATACACCTTTGAAAATTGAACAAAATCGTAAATAACTCACCAACACTACGCACTGTAGAGATATGTGTCGGTAATGCGTTGTAAGCTCTGCAAATATTTTATGCCGAAGAGATAAACACAATCCAACAGAGTCTTAAGAAGACAGGAGAAAAACAAGTTTATCTTAAGTTATTGCAGTTCAGTTATTTTGTTTTCTTTTTTGTTTTTGGTCTTTTCGTTCGGTATTAAAACTCAATTTGAAGTAAAATTTACAACATATTTACGTGTCCGAAATGCAAAAGATTTCAATAATGGCGGGATACCCTGCCCAAGGCAGGCGATTTAATGAAGAGAGAGAGACAGAGAGAGCGAGAGGAGCAACATTTTGAAATAATTTTGTTTATATCCTCATTACACGACTTGTAGTTTGGTCATAGCACAAATGCTGGCTATGTGGCGACTCAAGTGGAATTCTAATTTCCCATGGAATCCAATGAACTACTAATCTGTGAAGAATGGAGTTCACCAATGGAGGTGAATTACTCTTGTGTCTGAACCACTGTAATATTTTCTACTTTGGGTTTTTTAAGTTTTTTTAAGAAAGTAATCGTTTCACTGTTATTCCTGAACAAAAAGTGGATTGAGAACTACAGTGGAGTCCTTACTTACTTACTTAGGTTTGCTCTACAACCTGTTGTTGGTCTTGGCCTGTTTAATAATTGATTTCCAAGCGCTTCGGTCTTCTGTTTGGCTTCTCCAGCATCGTGATACCCAGAATCTTCATGTCCTTCTCCAATTGGTCCCTCCACCAGAGTCTCGGTCTTCCCTGTCTATGACTTCTGTGGTAGCTGTCGTCCCACTCCTTTCAGTGGACTGTGCTTAACTGAAAATGGTCTCAATATTATGTTTCAAGTATTAAAAACCCGTGGTGCTCTGTGTACGCCCTGCTGTTCGTAGGGTGCATTTGTTGGGCGCCTATTATCTCCTTCCACTGGCCATATCAGCTCGTTGATTTATTTTTGGGTTTGCAGTGTGCTGGTGTTAAACAACTACTGCCACAGCTACCGGAAACTCACTTAAACGCCATTGAACATTTGTTAGCAAGTTTAAGCTTTTTTTCTGCTTCTTCTTCTGCTTGTTGCAGATAACTCGTAAAACGCGTGCCGTAGGAGTGCTAACCAAAAAAAATAGAATTATCAATGACTTTTTGTACTTTTGTTGCAACACAAGAACTCTAAGTTGCAAGTTGGTATTGAAGCGTTTTTCCTGTTTGCACACGATCTACTCAATGGACACAGCTCAAAATTTGTCATTTTCGAGTTTGTTAAAGCGGTTCATCATACACAGCTCAAACGACATTAACCCCCGGTATTCATAAAAATTCAAAACAGATTTGTTATGGAAAATGCGTTAAATTTTATTATACACTTTTATTAACAAAGCTGTTTTAAATTTTTATTAATAAGGGGGTGAGATTACACTATGACTTTTCCCCCCAGAGTTTTTCTTGGCATTTTCTTTTCAAACTCCTATGTGAAATCATGGGCATTTACCCGATGACTGTTTCTTGCCTATTTCTATTTTATTAACAATACCAAAAAAAAATATTTTTTTTTTTTAAATTTTCAATTGAAATGTCAAAGTTCCCCCCAATTTTGTGCATGCAAAAATATTTTTTTTTTGTGAAATTTTCAATTAAAAAGTCAAATTTCCGTTGAATCGGGTTTCTCGACACATTCTTTTGTAAATTCATAAGAATTTGCACGATGACGGTTTAAAAACACTCACGCTTGCTGGTTTCTTTTGTCAAATTGTATTAACTCAAATTTTCAATTGAAAAGTTTCATCAAATTTTTTTTTGTTCATGCCAAAAAAAAAAATTTTTTTTTTAAATTTTCAATTGAAATGTCAAAGTTCCCCCCAATTTTTTTTCCTGCCAAAAATATTTTTGTCAAAAATATTTTTTTTTGTGAAATTTTCAATTAAAAAGTAAAATTTCCGTTGATTCGGCTTTTCTCGAAATATTCTTTTTGGAAATTCATAAGCATTTACACGATGACTGTTTAAAAACACTCACGCTGGCATGCTTTTTTGCTACGAACGCCTGTTGGTCACCTACCACACGCTCTTAGGCGCGAGCAGAGCGCACGACGATGTGCTTGAAAGACCGGGAGACTGAAATAGTACTTCATGGCATGGGCGGGGTGGGGGGATACAATGTACTGAAAAAGAGATATTTGGGGGCATTTTTAAAGTAGTTTGCAGCCACTCAAATCAAATTAGTTTCGCCCGAAACAAATGAAGATAAGAAAACACACTGTATGAAATACAGTTCGTCAAAGTCCAAAAATCAAATTTTATTTTTTTGTCTTATTTGTCTGGGCTGATTTTTTGAATGTTCAAAATCTGAAAAATGTTAAAATTTATAATATGAAGAAAGTAAGTTTTTTCAAATGCCATCAAAATAACTTCCTCAAAATGTGTGAAAAACAACAAAATATAAAAAACATTTGTTTTCCTCCTAAAATGAAAAAATACAAAAAGTTGTCAACTTTGGAAATGTTTTGAAAATTGTTCGATTTATAATTAACAGCCCTGTTCCAGCTTTTACTTTCACTCCATTTCACTTATCACTTTCATTCCACCAAAGTGAATGTTACCTCTGACAAATAGGGTTTGAAATGATCTACTTTTTTTAAATCAATTATTTGTAAATGGCTTTAAAATAAACGTTGAAGTATCCAAATAGACCGAAAACATTTCAAACTTTTTGTCTCAACTTCTGATTACTCGATTAACTTATCATTCATTATAAAAAAAAGGATTTTCATTTTACTTTCGCCGAGCATTTTCAAGTGACAGACATTCTAAAAAATTTCGACGAAAGTGAAAGTTGTCGCACCTATGGCGTGAAAGATTTTCACTTTCACTCAAAAGCGAAAGACACAACAAGGGCGTAAAATTTAATACAAAAGCTTTTAAAAAAATGTACTTCGACAAAGTCCAAAAAACAGATTAATTTTTTTTTGTTCAATTTCACTATCGGAAAACGGTGAAAACTTTCAAAATTAAAAAAAATATTTTTTTTAAAACGTCAAAATGTTTTAAAATACTAACAGCAAAAAAATGTCTCTCCTAAAATTTAACATAACTTTGTTAATATTTTGCAAATACATGCAATTGTTCGATTTTTAAATAAAAAAAAGTTGACAAAGTTCTGAAATAAAATAACATTTTTTTAAATTTCCAAATCTGGAAAGGTACAAAATTTTTAATATGAAAAACTAAATTTTTTAAAATAAATTATAATAATACTACTTTAAAAAAAGTGTTAAAAAAAACTAACAAGAAAAAATCCAAAATTCAACTTAATTTTTTTTTAAATGTAAATTTTTTAAAAAGTCAACTATAAAAATAATTTTGACGTCCAAAATTCAAATTAATTTTTTTTTTAAAATTTCAATCGTAAAGTGGTGAAAGTTTGTAATATAATATAAATTAAAAATTCACTTTTAAAATCGGAAAACTGTTAAAATTATGTCGCCTAAAAGTAAAAAAACGAAAAGTTGTTAACAATTGTCGATTTATAAATAAAAAAAGTTCTCAAAGTTCGAAAATCAAATTGCATCTTGTTAAATTTCAAAATCTGGATAGGTAAAAAATTTGTAATATGAAATAGTAAATTTTTTAAAAATGTAATATGAACAATTATGTCAAAATGTGTAAAAAAAAAATCCAACAAAAAAAACAAATAAAATTTCTTGTCTAAATTTTAAAAATACGCAAAGTTACCAACTTTGGAAATATTTTCAAAATATATCCCATTGTCCGATTACACTCTGCGACAAATCTGAAGGGTCAGTGATCGGTTTGGAATGAAACCACCGGGGAAAGTTATATTGGTAAAAAAAAAGTCATACGTGTTCCAGCGTTTCGCTGGGTCTCATCTAGGAATCGAGATATATCGATTTGAAGTTAGTAAGTATCGTATAGGGGAATTTGTCACGTTTTAGGATCTTTTGTTTGACATAACTCGAGAACCACTCGTCCGATTTAGCTGAAACAAATTTAGAAAAATTAAGAATTAAGAAAGAAAAGGGAGCAAACAAACGAAAATAAATGTATTTAAAAAAAAAATAAAAAAAAAAATTTTTCTTCATGCGCTTATTTTTAACTTGGAAACGATTACTTGTAAAGGAAAATAATATATGAACAGATTAAGGGAATTGTAATTCTTGGTTTTTTAAAATTTATTTCAGCTAAATCGGACGAGTGGTTCTCGAGTTATGTCAAACAAAAGAGCCTAAAACGTGACAAAATCCCCTATACGATACTTACTAACTTCAAATCGATATATCTCGATTCCTAGATGAGACCCAACGAAACGCTGGGACACGTATGACCTTTTTTTGACCGATATAACTTTCCCCGGTGGTTTCATCCCAAACCGATTGTGGCTGTCGCACAGTGTTATTAATGTTAATACATTTAAATATTAAAAAAAAACCAAATTAATTCTTTTTCAAATTTTAAAAAGAAAATCTAAATTTTTTAAAAATTTAATTTCAAAATCTGAATATTTTTTTATTTTTAAAATGCAATATGAACAATTTTGTCACAATGTTTAAAAAAAACCCAAACAAAAAGATTTCTTGCCTAAAATGGAAAAATACAAAAAGTTGTCAACTTATAACAAAAAAAAAGTTGACCAAGTCCAAAATTCAAATTAATTTTTTTTTAAATTTCAAAATTGGAAAACTGTGAAAGTTTGTAATATGAAAAAGTAAATTTTTAAAAATTGCAAAATGAACAATTGTGTTAAAAAAGATTTCTCTCTCCTAAAATTGAAAAATACGAACAGTTGCCAACTTTGTTAATATTTTTAAAATATATATCCAAATGGGCTTATGTTTAATGTAACTATAGGGTTATCCATTTTGTGATTTCAAAAGTATAGGGCTGGAATTCGACATCTGTAAACCATTTTTTTTTCTTTTCTGTTGGAAGTCTGACATTGATGAAAATGGATCGCTTAACTATCACACAACGCGTAAAAATTATTAAAACCTACTAGACAAAAATGGTGATTCTGGCACAGCCTCATATCGTGCTTTAAGAGAAGATTATGGTTTATGGTTATGAAGCACATTTCTCACTCGGTGGGTGATGTTAATAAATAAAATTGTCGTATTTGGGGTTCTGAGAATCCTCAAGTAGTTGAAGAGAGGCCATTACATCCACAAAAAGTCACAGTTTGGTGCGCTCTTTGGTCCGAAGGTGCGATTGGACCTTACTTCTTTGAAAACGAAAAGGGAACGACTGTCACCGTTAATTCGGAGCGTTATGTCATCAGCATTTACACGGTGAGTGTTTAAAAACAAACACGCGTGCCTGTTTCCGAAGTGTATTCTTCTTTTTTATAAAGAATTTTTTTCTTTCTTCTGTCAAAGATTTTCTGATACATTTAATTAATATCCCTCTTTCGGCGGCTCTATAAAAAATGACTAAAGAAAATCACAGCAATATTCTGTGTATTTCTTATATTTACAATTGATGTGTTTTTTCTATAAACGAATTAGTGATTACTAATCTTGTTAGAATAATTAAAAAAAATACAAAGAAATATGTTTATTGATGACTTTCCTTTCAAATCATTGCAGACAGTACCACACGATTGGACAAACTTAAGGCGCCAATGCACTTTGGAAAGCGGCAGCTGGGTAATCACACAAAACTTTGCACAACCTGTTGGCGACTTAAACTGGGCTTAACCCCGGCCTCCGAACACTGCAGCAGCGACAGTGAAAAATTGCTGTTGCAGAAACAAACAAAAAAATACTTTAATCATAATAAAGTGTTTTAAATTAACCTTAATATCGAAAACAAAGCGAGTTAAAACGTGAGCGATGCGATAATTACCACAAAAAAACAAAACAAAATACTCATAAAACGAACCATAAAAAAAAAACGAAATAACTTACAAACAAAAGCATTTCAGAAACAAAGTGAACTAACTGAACAAACTGAACTAAGAAATCTAAAAATAAATCAATTTCAAAATTTCTCTGTCGAATTTAATAATTTTCCACCAAAAATAAGTAAAAATTCCAATGTTGAAGAATGTTTCGGACCCGAAGCAAACGTCGAAACGTGTGAATTTTATAGAAAATATTTGAAAAGTTTCGTTGCCTGCGAAATCGAACAAAATAAAATAACATCACTTGTGAGCGCCAAAGGAAACAGCCACCATTAAATAGTGTACCGAATATTGAATTGAATACATTTTAAGCTAATAAAGTGATCAGCGACTGGAATTTGTTTCGCAATCAATTGAAAACGTCCGCAGTGGGAATTTATACGGTTCTACGTGTTTGTTAGTCTCCTCATCCTCATCATCAGCATTGCCAACCAGATGGAGAGACCCCAGATGCATTTGCAGTGATTAATGTAAGTAAAGCGTATGTTAGTTTAAAGCTTAGCACCACCGCAAAACAAGTTATTGTACCTCTGGCACGCTACACCATCAACTAGACTATCATGGGTTACTCACGTTTATTTATAAACAAATATATTTATAACTAACTCTACAAACAAAATGCTAGCTCTGACTACTGTGGTCTTAAGCTGGGAAATGTATTTGAACAGGGTCTTCCAAGTTTGAGTTTCCTGTTTCGATAGGGTTGTATTTCTTTTGGGATATTTTGTTTTTATTTTTTCATTGGTCAAGGGGATTTTTTCTCTCTCTAAAACATCCAGGTCAGGTTCATCTGAATTCATGTTGAAAAACGTTGAAAAAAATTAAGAATTCCCAAAAAAAAAAAAATCTCATGCCATTTAAAAAAAAAGAGAAGTTTTTCATAATTTTTAGGTAATATTTCATAGAAATAAAATTGCGCAACTTTGTTAATTTTGGGTTATTTTTTGTATTATTTTATTTTTTTTTGGGGATATTTTTAAAAGAAAACTGAAAATGGCCCCAATTCAAAAATGAAAAATCTCCCGAAAATGTTACATTGACCACAAAAATACGTAAATCTGAGGTGGTTTTTCACATTATGCTGCGGCCATCGTTCATTTTGAAATTGCGGTTATTTTCAAATGTTAACCCCAACATTAACACATATTTTTATGAAAACAAAATATATGATTCACATTTGTTTTGAAAATATCCCCCCAAAACAAGAGGAAAATTCCCCAAAATTTAAAATTTTTTGTAATTTTTCATTGTTCAATTTTTGGGAGCATTTTTCATGTGAAAAACTTAAAAATGACGAAAAACTTCTCCAATATTAAAAAAATTGGGGAATTTTGCATTGCTCAATTTTTGGGAAATTCCCCAAAATTATAAAAATTTGTGAATTTTTCATTGTTAAATTTTTGGCAGCATTTTCCATATGAAAAACATAAAAATTATGAAAAACCCACCGAGGGGAAATTCCCCAAATTAAAAAAAGAAATTGGGAGTCCATTACCGATCACATGCGAATATCGAGAAAGCCTTTCGTGAGATAGACCCAGAAACTCTTACAAAGGTCTTGCAAAATTTGATTGGCAAAATGCATGGTCCATAAATAATGGAAATGACCAACAGTTTGTTTCCTTTAGTTTCTTTTTCTTCCATTTTTAATAAAGTTTTGTATTTGGACTGCGCTTTATTGTCCCTGCCATCCCCTAGGGTGAGAGTTGCCATGTTGGTGTTTACAGTTTTCTAAGGAGCGATGTTAGACCTTTGTAGCTCAAAAACTCGATCTGATTTAATTAATTTAAATCGAACCACCCCCTGTATTTCCATATTTAATTTTTAATCCGATTTACTTTCACAAACCTCTTTCGAACTCCACCTCTGCTCTCCTGTAGACTTCCTTACAAAAAAAAACACGCTTGACACTCCTGTAATCAACTCTTCAATAAGTTTCCTTGGAGCCCCAGCCGGATTTAAAATAAAAAAGGAAAACTTTTCCCATATGAGTAAAATTACAATTTCACAATTTCTACGAATTCATTGGCAAGCAATTTAGGAATTTATTTATTGTAGCTAAAAATAAATAGTTAATTTAACAAAGCCAACAACAATGCAGTCAAGTGCAAATAAATTGATGAAAATTGCCACAAAAAACAAGATACCAGTAAATAAACCTGGCTAAGGGAAGCAGCAGGCAACGGCAGGAGACCGACTGGTGATATCGTTACATTTATTTACATTTATCAGAATTTTTTGGCAAAATGTTCATTATGGGCTTAACGAAAATTTATTGTTGTATTTATGGGTTATTTTCCATAAAACTACGGGGGATTTGGCATTGGGTAATTTTTGAATAATTTATTTTGGGGGATTTTTCAGAATTTTTTTGGCAAAATTTTCATTATGGACTTTACGAAAATCTATTGTTGTATTTTTTGGGTAGTTTTCATAAAACTACGGGGGATTTGGCATTGGGTAAGTTTTCATAAACTTTTTTGGGGGATTTTTCAGAGTTTTTGGGGAAATTTTCATATTGGGCTTTTGGGGAAATTTTTCATTTATTTTGGGGAATTCTTCATTTGGGGCATTTTTTATGTTTTTTTTTTGACATTTTGCATTTGCCGGCACGACTTTTCGCTTTATTTCAATGCGGACAATATTATTTCCATTGGTATCGGAGCCGAGTTATATAAATTCTCCACCATCTCGCCAGCCTTCACTATGTTGCCTTTCTGTCGTTGCACAGAAATAAAAAGACAAGCAAAAAATGTCAATGAAAATATTTGTACAAGAATTGCATCACTTCTCAATGAAACTTTTCGTTAATATGCTAAAAAATTTGTCAAATATTGAAACGAAGTTTG
Organism: Hydrotaea cyrtoneurina; assembly: GCA_958296145.1. Taxonomy (NCBI): domain Eukaryota; kingdom Metazoa; phylum Arthropoda; class Insecta; order Diptera; family Muscidae; genus Hydrotaea; species Hydrotaea cyrtoneurina. Next base: position 25,102,735 of record OY282512.1, read on the forward strand.
ATGAAATGTATCAACAAAACAATTCATCCAATATTTGGATATTTTTAATGAATTTTTTTGTTGATCCCATTTATCAAATTTCGTTTTAATATTTTTAGCATATTTAAGAAAATTTTTATCAAATGTTGAAAGAAATTTGATATATTGAATCGACAAAAAATTGTATATTTTCTATGATTGGTATTTTGTAGATATACGAATTTTTTCATCAAAAATATTTTTGATAAGCAACCTACAAATTATTTTGTTGAATGTGAATGATTTCATCAAAAATATTTTTAATGAACGACATAAAATTTTTTTTGTATATATGAAACTTTCTTCATCAAAGATATTTTTGATAAACAGTATACGAATATTTTCTTTAAATTGACAAATTGTTTTATCACAGGATTTTCAATGAATTTTTTGTTTGAATTCGTGAATATTTTCATTGAATCGAAAAATTATTTTTTTCTGTGTGCGGCGTTTGCCTGGCATACATTTTTTCCTGTCTTCGTTGATCAATTTCAAGAAGAAGCCCCAGTTACATCTCTCCCTATCTTTCCGACAATGTCAATGTCGCCCGCATAGGCGAGGAGAATGTCTCAATTTCTGTTTTTTTTTTAAATGTTCTCCCACAGTACATTGAAGAAGTTGCAGAATCAACTGTTAGCATGACCAAGTCCCCTTGTACTGGTGAATAGTTCGGTAGCTTACTTTTTTTCCTCAGCTTGCCAGTTTCGCTTGGGATCTCATGATTTCAAATAATTTTTCCCTTACCTTCGTGTCGAAGGCGTCTATTATAGTCGATGAAAAGATGGTACATTGCTCTCGATCGGACATCGACTGACAACAGGGAACAAGAAAACGTTTTTGGGACCTACTGATTTTTAAAATCTCGATAACATCTTTGCTTATGAACAAAAATAAATACTTCCAAAGGCAAAGTTTTATATTTTTCTAAGATCTATACAAACGTCACCAGAAGTGGGTAGAAGTGTAAACATGTATGAAAATCTGTTGGCGACAATGTCTTAAAATACTTTTGGTCCACCCTATTCCACATTGTGTTCATTTAATTGTTGTTGTTGCTGTTCTGTTTCTGTATCGTCGTTATTTGTTGTGTTCGATTCGAATTCACCAATTCAATTCGTTTTCGCCTGGGTGTGTTTCTCGGATATCTATTTAATTGTAAATTGTATTTTCATTTTAACAAATCGCCTTAAGATTAGGCGGCCTTTTCAACACACGTTTGGCGATGATGATGATGTTTTTTTTTTTCGTTTGGCGGTTTATCGCTTGTGGCAGTTGTAGTTGGCGGACAAGTAATTTGTTTGAAGCCAAATGGCTGGCGCAAAGTACAAATTGGCGGGTGATTGATGTTCTTGTGCTGTCGCACAGTGGTTGCCATCAATACAAACTTTTGAAGCTACTAAAGCGGCCTGCACACTGGCAACAAATTGAAAAAATCGGTGGAAATTTCAACCAATTGTTGTGTGTGTAGAGTGATTTATAAATATTTTCCAATTTAAGGGTTTACAAACATATCATAGACGAACAGCTGATAAAAAATAGTTTAACATTCCATTTAAACGATGTTCAGGATAACATTTAATATTGTCTGCTTTATGAAAGAGAACAAGAAACAAAAAATCAACTGTAAAAGCAACATTTTGGCATGTTGAAGATCCAAATTACAGATATAAGGATGTACGTAAAGATGCCACAATTGAAACGGCTGCTGGAAAAATAAACGTATTTAATACTGCATGCCCATTGTTCGTCGGTTTGACTGTCGTCACCCGAGTTTTTCATATGGTATAAATTGTCTTGAAATATTTGATGTCCTGACAATCCTGACAACATTTTGTAAAAATTTGCGATTGTGATTTGAAATTGCAAAATTGCTGTCACATAATATTTGGCGATTGTCGATCTCATGTATTCCAGCTGGTGAACTCATATTTTTTGCTTCGATTTTTTTCTTAAAAGCATTAAAACACGATGCACTTACACAATCTAATATGTTTGCTCTCTATATGATCACAAAAAAATTAAAAGTTTCTAAATAATTTTTATTTAAAACGTGTATTTAAAAAATGCTTAATGTTTTCATTGGCTCTGTGTTGTAAAGGGGTAACACGCGTGAAGTGTAGGAACTGGGGGAAAACTTATTGACGATTTGCACATCGGATGTAATTTTGAAATCGTACGATTGCCAGTGCATGGGCGATTACTGGGAATGTAACGAAGTTCGCTGCAAATGTCTAGACATATGGTTTGTGTCACCTGGTTTAACCTTGGAACCAGAATTATAATGTAAATTCACTTAAATTAATAAATAAATTAATAAAAATAAAATAAACAAAAAAAAATAATATATTTTTTTGGGGTAAAAATTTGAAATTTATTTTTTTTTAAAAAAAGTATTAAAAAAATGAAGAAATTATTTTTATTTTGAATAAACTTAAAAAATAAATATTTTATTTTAAATAAAATAGTAAAATAAATATTTTTTTTAAATAAAATAAAATAAATATTTTTTTTTAAATAAAATTAAAAAAAAAGATTATTTTTTTAATAAAGAGCAGTGGTTAATTAAAAACGTATTGCATTTTTTGAAAAGGAAAATAAAATATTTTTTGTTTTGAAAAAAATAATATAAGATAATTTTGTTTTGAAAAACATTAAAAAAAATATTTTTTTATCAAAACAAATTAAAAAAATATTTTTGTTTTTTAAATTATTAAGAATATAATTTTTTTTGGGAAAAAATTAAAATTCCATTTTTTTTGGATAAAATAAAAGATATATTTTTTTTTAAAAAAACTAAAATATATATTTTTTTGTGAAAAAAAGAAAGAGCATTGGGTGATTAAAAATTAATTTTTTTTTTTTTGAAAAGAAAATCAAATTTTTTTTTAAAAGAAAATAAAATATTTTTTTTTTTCAAAAAGAAAGAAAAATATTTTTCTTTTTTGAAAAAGTAAATAAAATATTTATTTTTGAAAAAAAGTAAAAAAAAATATTTTTTGTTTTTATTATATTAATGTATATTTATTTTTTAAAAAAAATTAAAAGAAAACGTATTTTTTTTTTGAAAAAAGTTAAGAAATAATTTTTTTTTTGAAAAAAATAACAATTTTTTTTTTTTTTGAAAAAAAAAAATAAAAGAGATTTGTGTAATTAAAAATAAAATTTTATGAAAAAGAAAATAAAATATTTTTTTTTAAAAGAAAATATTTTTTTTTTAAAGAAAATATTTTTTTTTTAAAAAGAAAGAAAAATATTTTAATTTTTTTTTTGAAAAAGAAAATAATTTTTAATAAAAAAACTTTTTTTCTTGAAAAACATTAAAAAAAACCCTTTTTTTAAACTAATTAAAAAATGAAACAAATTAAAAAATGATTTTTTTTAAATAATTGAGAAAATATTTTTGTTTGAAAAAATGTATAAATATTTTGGAGCAAAATAACATTTTTTTTTTAAAGAAAATAATTTTTTTTTTTTTTTTGAAAAAGTAAATGAAATATTTATTTTTGAAATAAATTAAAAAAAAATATTTTTAAGAAAGTTAAGAAATGATTTTTTTTTTTGGAAAAATATTAAAAAAAGTAGGTAAAGAAAATAAAAGAGCATTGAGAAAATATTAAAATAATAATAAAAAATTATTTAATAAAAAATTGAGAAAATATTTTAGTTTGAAAAAATTTATAAATATGCTTTTTTTTTTTTTAAAGAAAATAAAATGTTTTTTTTTGAAAAAGTAAATAAAATATTTCTTTTTTGAAATAAATTAAAAAAAAGTATTTTTTTTTTTAAAAAAATTTAAGAAATAATTTTTTTTTTTGAAAAATACTAAAAAAAATATTTTTTTTTTTAAAAAAATCTAGCCACAAGGTCTGTGTCACCCGGTTTAACCTTGGACCCATTGACAAAAAAAAAATATAAAAATATTTCAATATTCGCTTTCGCTAAACCCACATTTGTTACATCCCTAGTATTTATGATCAAACTTTAAATTGTTCGTTTTTATTTCTTATTGATTTTTTTTTCACTTATATCTTTTTATAACAATTGTCACTTTGTATGGTATTTACAATTACAATATCTTTTGCTTAGATATAACCAGGAAATTAGTAAACCAGCTGTAATTCCCTTTACAATGATACCGAATACTTGTATTTCGGATATGGATTCCATGCCAAAGAATCTCTGGTTTTCACATCCATTCCCATCCAAACGTCCAATTCAAACTGTTTAACAAAAATTTCGTGAAGTCATTCATGCCACTAACAGAAATTGATTTGTAAATTTGGCAAACACATTTAATGCCACCAAGAGTATGCATTGCATTATTTAGAGACATCCATGTGAACCATTCAGTATCCTCCTCCTCTTGAACATCAGCCAATGTGATGATTGTGATATGTTGGATGGTTGCCACTCCGTAGCGCTGCAACGTCAAACAGTGGTTTCGAATCGGATGTAGTGGGCAAAAAGGCAATAGATTTTGATCTAGTAAACAGCAAACATCATATGGAGGGCAGACGTTCCGTGCCGTTTGACTGAAAAATCAAGAAGTCGGTAGTTTTCAAAAAAAAACTTTTTTTTTTTTTAAATTAATTTGTTTGGGACATAATTTGTTGTATCATGAAAACGAATTATTCGATTTCTTTGAAAGTTGTATCGAATGTTACACTCATTTAGTTTAAATTCCGCCTTTAGTGTTTCTGAATCCAACGTACAGTTTTAAAGTTATTAAGAAAGTTAAGCCGGACAGTTACTTCTTCGTGATTTAACTACATCTGCGCTTCTAGGCCATTTGATTTATCAGTACAGGTTCCGAATTAGTAGCAAACTTATGCGGGAAAACTTTTTTTCGTATTTTTTTTTTTTTGTTGAAAAATTCATAAAATATTGAAAATCGCAAAATTAGCTCAGTTTCAAAATTATATCTTAAAGCCACATATTTTACAAATTAAATGAGGTATAGATCATTCGATGGAGTATTTTTGATTTTATTCACAATTTAGTGAAGGGCCCTCTGTGGAATGTGGGTGGCACCAGATGTTGCCTTCACTAAATTGTGAATAAAATCAAAAATTCTCCATCCATTTTCAATATCTATACCTCATTTAATTTGTAAAATATGTGGCTTTAAGATATAATTTTTGAAAATGAGCTAATTTAGCGATTTTCAATATTTTAAGCATTTTTTTTAAAAAAAAAAAAAAATTCCGGCATAACTTTGCTACTAATTGTGAACCTGTACTGCGAAATCAAATGGACTAGAAGCGAAGATATAGTGATAAACTTTATAAAATTTATTGAACAATTTGGTTCCAAGTTATGAAAATTCATGTCTGGAAAAAATACATTTTTTATAAAATAAATTCAAAGATAATTGTTTCATTGAAAAGATTTAAAAAAAAAATTACAGATAATTTTTTTTAAAAATATTTTTTGAAAATTATTAACAATTTCGGACATTTTGTTCTCATCTTATGACAATTTATGTCTCGAAAAATTGAATTTTTAAACCATTTTTATTTTTTAACGTAATAGCCATTTTTGTTTTCAGTGGACTACAGTCCATCAGAATTCTATAGTGGTTATTGATTAAATTTTGTTTTTATTTTAAAATTGTTTCAAATTGATCCAAAAACTGATAGCCATTGCTGTTCTATAGCTAGTGTTCTATAATCTTTATAATCTTAGACATATTTTTCATATGATTAAATACAAAATAAACAAGTAAATAATAAAATTGATCCTTTAGCCCTTGTCCTACAATCGTGTTTTTTTTTTTTTTTTTTTGTATAGAATTTAAAAATATTTGCTACCTCAATTTTGCCCGATGGCAAGCGATTTTGTGCCACTGTGCGACAGAAATTATGTGCGATGGCTCATTGACACACATATTTCTTGTAATAAATATCACAATTCAAATGATGCTTAAATCAATTTTTGGATTATTCACAAATTGAATAAAGTTTATACATTTACATTAGAGTGGGTCACCTTTTGACTTTTCGATAATTTCTAAGCCCCCCAACACTTTTGCCTGAAATCATTTTTGAATGTGCAAATATGTCCGGCCTTTGGTTTTTTTTTTTTGTATAGAAATTTTACGCCAGCTCTTGATTTCTCTATAATTTCTTATTCTTATTATTTTCAGGCAGAGACATAACCACTACCAGCCTGGAGACAGAAAATGATTCAACTCGTCTAATATCAGCTAAAATGGCCTATGACGAGCAAGGGCCCCAGCCATCGCATCAGCTCAGGATGGACATAAAAGAGGCGGGAAGAATGGAACCTAATTGTACACGCAGACGCCAATGCTCATCATATAATTTGTGACAGCTCAGACATAAATGACTAGGGGTGAGTTATTATTAGAATATGTGCTGTCCACCTGCCGATATGTTTGCAAAAGAGACCCACATTTATTAACAAAAATAGACAAGAGATCCTAGTTGTAACATTTGCTTCCCAGGGCACTTTCGAAAAAATTAAAGGATAGAAAGCATTCATTTTCTCGCAAATCACTTTCACGTTGTCAGTCGCACAAAATGAAGAAAGGCAAACTAGACTAGATATACTAGACCGATTATGAAAACTCATTTCCATCGCTTTTAAATTGACCTTTCTGATCGTTATCCACGGATACCATGATATAAATGCATGCATTCAAATTCAAACAACAAAAATTCTTGCTCTTAGAATGTCATTATTGATTTTTTATTTACCACCTGCACTGGGCAGCTACAGGGCGGGATTTTGTCATTTTTTTTTTTAAATAAATAAAAAAAAATAAAAAATTCCCTAATGGTCGTGCATCACGAATATTGTGATTCATATTTTTTTTTTGTGTCGTTTGTTTTGTTTGTTTTACTAAACGTTTGGAAAACCTTCATTGGCACAAATCTACTTGAAACCGATGGAACCACTTTAGTTGATGCCTGATATATAACTGTCCGATAACACAACATCTGTTATCAATGCTCTTCGTCCATCGCACCGCACATCACAAGTGTATAGTGAACATTTGTTCTGCAATCGAGTACGCATATCATCAATAAAATATTACTCAACCGGTGACAAAATAAGTCGTTCAAAGTTCTGCTAAGCTTTTTCTATTGTGAACATGCCAATATGTCAATGAATGCATTGGGGTGGTTATTGCGATATATCTAAAAACAACAGGGTAACGATATTTAGGTATGATAGAAGTTTAAATATCTCGACAAGAGACTGGTTTTTATGTACGCAATATCAGCCATAATATTAAAACGTCTCATAGGAGAACCACTTTTTAAAAGAGTAAAAAAAAACTTAAAACTTGAAATAATTTTATTTGCCAATGACATTTTATTTATTTTTATTTAAGTACAAAAAGTCAATTTATACAGGGTTTTCCAACAAGAGGTTTTTGAGATACATGATCGGATTTTTATTTCATAATAAACAACATCAGCCAAATGGCCACCACGACCACACCCACAGGACCACATCCTTTTCATGAAATTTTCCATAACCAAATCGCAAATTGGCTGCCCCATGTCCTCGATAGCCTCACGAATTCTATCTTTGAGGTCTTGAATCAACGCTGGGCTCTTGGCGTATACCTTATCTTAAACACGGTCCGGAAACTTTTTATTTTTGCAAACCATTTTTGTAGTGAATTTCAATAATTTCAATGCGTTGTTCAAGCGTGTATCGTTCCAGTTTTAGTAATGGCGCAGTTTTTACTTGTCAAATATCAAAGACTAAAAGCTCCAAAAGTGACAGCTACCGAAATACATGGTGATTTAAAATAACAACTCTTGTGGGAAGGTAAACCGTATGGCTAGATTTTTACGGTTGGGAATCGAACCCACAACCCCCACGCTGATAGGCAAGCCAATGAAACGTTTATATTAAAATCAAACCAGGAATACAAAAATGGGGCATAGATTCCAAAACCAAAAAAAAAACTGAAAATGCCACCCCTCTTAAATTCGCCCAGAAATCACGAAAATCGTTATGAGAAGCGGGGAAAATCATAGTACGGAAAATCTCGCTTCGCGAAAGGTATTTTCATTTTTATCTCTCGTTTTGTTACTCACACTCAGAGACAAAAAAAAATAATTCTCGTGAAAGTAATTTTTATCTACGAAAGTTATCTTTGTTATCTTTCATGAGTGATCAATACATGCTTTAAAAGTATTGCTATCTCTAACGAAAGAGAAGAAAAGATAACACTCACTCATAAAAATAACTTTCACGAGAGTTTTGTTTTACATTCTGAGTGCGAAAGTTAAATAAAGATAAATATTAAAGAGAGAGTGAGACAAGAAATATAAAAATACTTGTGTTTGGAAATTGACGCAGGTCAGTTTCTTCTATTGTTTTGTTTGAAGCAGTTGAAAAAAATGGGTCGTAAGAAGTGCTTCGAATAGAATTGCAATAGAATTGCTTTATTGTTATTTTTGATTTATTTTTTTGGTTTGAAAACAATAAAAAAGAAAAAAAATGTTATCCGCTGAAAGTTTAATTATTTGTTATACATATTTTCGTCCCATTTCGCCGTTGTAAAGGGATTTCCTAAAAATGCAGTTGATGACGAATATTTTTTCTAATGATTAAACTCATGAATGAGAATTAATTTCTAATGAGTAGATATAACCCTCGCGCGAGTGCTCGGTAGATAAATCTCGTGAATGAAAAAAATAATTGTTCTCTTCATATTTTAAATTACTTTCACGAGAAAAAAATATTTATCTTGAGAAAAATGTATATTTATCTTTGAGGAGAAAAATTTTTTTCTCATAAGGTATTTTTCTCTTGTGAAGAGAATACAAATTGAGTACTCTCCGTACTATGGGGAAAATACTCCGGGGGGGCTGCTAGAGATCAATCAAAAATTGACGTAAGGTCTAAAAAAATCAAGTGGGTACTCAAACTAAAGGAAATCCCACGTGGAAGACAAAAATAAATAATGTGGGCGTAGCCAAAGCTGGCCCTAGGGCACTCCGTAAATTCGATCCGCCTCCCTTAACATAAGTGTGGGTACTCAAACTTAAGGAAATCACATGACGAAGACAAAATTAAAAAATGTGGGCGTGGCCATAAATCAAACTTTATGAAATTGCATTGGGATGAATAAAATGCAAATTGTACTTCCATTAAAAAATATTTTTTTTTTTAAAATTTTTTTTTTTTTAAAATAATTAAATTAAATAAAAAAATGTGGGCGTGACCATAGGTGGCCCTTAATTTCGATTTTTATATTTTTTTTGTAAAAATATATAATTTTTTTTTTTAAAAGATATAAATTTTTTTTTTAAAAAAATATAATTTTTTTTTTTAAAAAAATATATATTTTTTTTTTTAAAAAAATATATATTTTTTTTTTTAAAAAAATATAAATTTTTTTTTTAAAAAAATATAAATTTTTTTTTTAAAAAAATATAAATTTTTTTTTTAAAGAAATATAATTTTTTTTTTTAAGAAAATATAAATTTTTTGTAAAAGATATAATTTTTTTTGTAAATATAATGTAAATTTTTTTTCGAAAAAAATAATTTATAAATAATTAAAAAAAAATATTAATTTTTTGCCGAAAAAAATATAAATAAAATAATAAATGTAGGCGTGGCCATAAGTGGCCCTAGGCCAGTCCTTAATGTCGGTCCGCCCATTCTATAAGTGTGGGTAATCAAACTGTATGAAATTGGATTAGGATGAATAAAATGCAAATTGTCCTTCATTAAAAAATATTTTTTTTTAATGTAATTTTATATAATATAAATTATGGAAATACATTTTTTTATATTTTTTTTTTTTGGAACAAATGCACTTATGCATCTGCAGCATACATCTGAGGTTTTTTTTTTGGTTTCCTAGGGGCCCTGGTGTATTTTTGCCCCTTCTCATATCGATTTTCGCAATTAGTTTGCAATTCTGAAGGGGTTGGCATTTTCAGTTTTTTTTTTGTGGGACTTACACCCATTAAAGTGGATTTCAGCCCAAAAAAGTTCACTGACACTGTTTGTGGAACTACAATATTTTTGGTTTTATTGAGTTTTTTCCTGTAAAATGTGTTTGTCATATGTCATTTCTCAAAATCCTCACCCTTTCTTTCAATCTGATATTGTAAACATTTTGTGGTTCATATAAATTATCATTCGAATGTGTTTATTGAAGTAAACAAAATTTAGTCATACACGTACTCCCCCCATGCATATGTTCGTGCGGGAGTTGATTTATCTGAGCTCTTGCACATGTCATACATGCAAAATTTCCTACGAAATACATACATGAGTGCACAAAATTGCATTGAAGATAAATCGATTCAGAACTCTGGAAAAAAAGAGAAAATTAAATCGCAACTACACTTGCAATGTGTATGCATTTTTGGGATTTCAAAAAAATTTAAATTAACATAAATTTGTTATTAACTGCTCGTATTTCGGCCAGGTTGTCTGGCTTTCTACAGCGCTGTCTTTGTGACTGAGAAGCTTTCAATGACATGAATGACATTTACAAAGTATTTGAATTGACAAAAAAATTATTCCGGTGATGGCAACATTTTACCAAGTAAATCAAAGTCTTGGCGATGCTACGTACATTGTGAGTTTCTTGTTAAAATCAATATTTTCATATCATGTCAACAAAATGTTTATTAAATCGACAATGTTTCTACAATTGTTTGAAAATACGTACAATTGCTTAAAATAGTCAAGTCTTTGCAGTACAATTGAACCAAAAAAATGTTGATAGTTCATATCCCCGTTTCATCTTTCTCGGGTAGTTTACATTAATAAACATAAACATTTATTGTTTAGTTAATTGTAAAATTATGTTCACAAAAATGCTCGAACATCGAACAAAGCCAACGCCAACAATATTGTCTTTAAGTTTTTGAGCAATTAGAAAATTGCGAATTGCGTGGGAAAAGTGAATACAATTGGAGAAATGTGCAGATGGTGGTGTGAGCCAGACACAGAATAGAATATTAGCTAAACATTGAAAGTCATTCAGAAATGCTCAAAAGTACATTAGAATTTAATGTAGTGAGAGAATAGTATAAGCATTCCTATATTCCTGATTTCGAAAACAACACAGAACATTTTCAAAAGTTACATGTGGACAATAATCGATTATTGAATTAATTTATTAATTTTATTAATTTTTTTAATTTTTTTAATTTTTAAATTTATTAATTTTATTATTTTTTTTAATTTTTTATTAATTTATTAATTTATTAATTTATTAATTTATTAATTTATTAATTTATTAATTTATTAATTTATTAATTTATTAATTTATTAATTTATTAATTTATTAATTTATTAATTTATTAATTTATTAATTTATTAATTTATTAATTTATTAATTTATTAATTTATTAATTTATTAATTTATTAATTTATTAATTTATTAATTTATTAATTTATTAATTTATTAATTTATTAATTTATTAATTTATTAATTTATTAATTTATTAATTTATTAATTTATTAATTTATTAATTTATTAATTTATTAATTTATTAATTTATTAATTTATTAATTTATTAATTTATTAATTTATTAATTTATTAATTTATTAATTTATTAATTTATTAATTTATTAATTTATTAATTTATTAATTTATTAATTTATTAATTTATTAATTTATTAATTTATTAATTTATTAATTTATTAATTTATTAATTTATTAATTTATTAATTTATTAATTTATTAATTTATTAATTTATTAATTTATTAATTTATTAATTTATTAATTTATTAATTTATTAATTTATTAATTTATTAATTTATTAATTTATTAATTTATTAATTTATTAATTTATTAATTTATTAATTTATTAATTTATTAATTTATTAATTTATTAATTTATTAATTTATTAATTTATTAATTTATTAATTTATTAATTTATTAATTTATTAATTTATTAATTTATTAATTTATTAATTTATTAATTTATTAATTTATTAATTTATTAATTTATTAATTTATTAATTTATTAATTTATTAATTTATTAATTTATTAATTTATTAATTTATTAATTTATTAATTTATTAATTTATTAATTTATTAATTTATTAATTTATTAATTTATTAATTTATTAATTTATTAATTTATTAATTTATTAATTTATTAATTTATTAATTTATTAATTTATTAATTTATTAATTTATTAATTTATTAATTTATTAATTTATTAATTTATTAATTTATTAATTTATTAATTTATTAATTTATTAATTTATTAATTTATTAATTTATTAATTTATTAATTTATTAATTTATTAATTTATTAATTTATTAATTTATTAATTTATTAATTTATTAATTTATTAATTTATTAATTTATTAATTTATTAATTTATTAATTTATTAATTTATTCATTTATTCATTTATTAATTTATTCATTTATTCATTTATTCATTTATTAATTTATATATAAAAATATTTAAAACGTCGAAAGTGCACATTGTAATTGTTCATTTCATTCATTTCAATAAAAAGGAAAGGACTTTTGTTGATCAAAACAAACATAATAAAGTCCCCTTCAAAAAAGTAACAGCTCCAGATCTGTTTTCCATCCGCTTTAATGAATTTCATTCAAAAAATTCATTTCAATGAACCAAAAACAAAAAATACGTACAAAATGTATTGTGACATTACTGGCAACTGTTTCTGTTTCAAAAGAGAAAGTGTTTTTGTGTGTAAAATGAAAAAATCACTTAAAATCTCGTGTGTGGCAGATGTTCTGCTAATTTGTCACTAAATATTAATTAAAGTCCGCTCAAAAAACACTATTTTCCCAACAGTAAGAGGAGAAAAAGCAGAAACAACATCAATTCGAAAAAAAAGGAGACAACAAAAACAGAAACATTGTTTATTGACACGACAACTGAAAATATTTGTAAACAATGAAAAAAAAAACTCAGGTTGTGCTTGGTCGCCTATTCATACCCTACACCATGCTGGTTGACGGAGGGCTTTACAAAAATCCATCCATATCCATGTTAGTTTTTAATATTACAGGATCTTCGTATTTTGCCTGCAATAATTCCGAAAAAGGAATGCATTTACCTGAAACATACTTTAGACTGACCGGCCAGTAGGCTTAGTAGTACTGTAGCGGCACAGTGTGATGGGCACGGCCAGCACACGAATAATTTCGTTAAATGAAAACAGTTTGCGACACAGAAATGGGCGACGACACCACCACACCGCCGAAGCGGGCGATCCAGAAAAGATGAAACGATGACAGTTGTTTTGTTTGGCAGCCGAAACAACAGCAAAGCAAAGAAAAAATAAACTCGTCAGAAGAAAAAAGAGAATAACAATTCAGGTAAGTGTATAGGCGGCACGGTTGTAAGAGATGTATTGGGATGTTTGAAATGGTTTAGTAAAAACGATTTCATTAAAAAGGCCTCCTCGTCGGGTTCCCAGTAACGCATCCTGTCAGACCAATTGTCAATGACCTCGTTGACGGTTTCTGTCCCTACCTCACGAACAGCTACCTGGGTATTTACCTTCACCCATTCATAGCCAGCGATATAAGGAATTTGTAAAGTTGAAAATGCCAAGGGATTCGAACTCAGGACCCCTTTTTTATGTAATATAAAATTTTTTCTAAAAAATGTCTCAGGACCCCTTTTTATGTAATATAAAATTTTTTCTAAAAAATGTCTTGGTCTTGAATGGGTTAAGGGCCTGAATTGTTAATGGATTGTTCGAATTTGTGTGACGCTACATCAAACTGTTTCATTTGTGCTGAGGATAGACGAGTGGCGGAGATCGTTTTTTCAGGACTACTTCGCACACTGTCAAAAAAAAAACATATGATTCAAAAATAAAATAATAGATGGAGCTCTCGTTATAGTGAAGTAACCGTTGAGGAATGGCGTAATGGAAACATGTGAGAAAGTTTCAGTTGGGTAAACCGACTTAAATATGTGTCATTCCATGTCAGACCGAACACGTTTTTTACAAAACCTCTTCCGATTTACTTTAAATTTGCCAGACGGCAAATTTGAAGGACAAAAAAAATATTTCCAGAATTTTTTTTTTGAAAAGTTTACGTGCATTCGGAATTCGTCAAAATCTTAATAAGTCATCCGACATGTCCACTTTTCAACTGTCGTTTTCTTAAAACTAGTGAATGGATTTTAAAGTTTAATACTTTATTTTAAAGGTATTTGAAATATTTTTTTTGACATTTATTTTTTGTTATTTTTATAAATTGTTTCTTGTACTTAATTTCTGTTTCCACCGTCTTCGAACAAGTCAAAAAAATCTAAAAAAAAAAATATTTTCCTTAAGCTCAAAATAATCTTAATATTCCTTGTATATTTCAGAATAGAAGTCGAATGGAATATATTTGTTCGGACCGCAATACAGAAATTGGTGGACCAATTCGAGCTGATGGGACAAGTTAGTGATGTGAAGAATAAAACCCGTGCAACTGAGAATATTGCTGCTGTAGCCCAAAGTGTTGAAGAAAACCAAAACATGGCCATTCCTCGTCGTCCTTTGGAATTGGACAGTCCACAGACGAATTGGGCATTCCACAGACCGCATTTTACATAAAGACTTGGGTCTTAAGGCTTGTAAAGTTCAGTTTACACAAGAACTCAAGTCGGCCGATCATCAACAACGTCGTGTCTTTGTGAGTTTTGTCCTTGAAATGCATGAAAATGTTGCGGAATTCCATTGAAAAATCATCTTGACTGATGAGGCCCATTTCCACATCGGTGGCTACATCAACAAGCAAAATTGTCGCATCTGGGTCTGGGAAAACCCAAACAGATTTATTTTTTTCTAATTCAATTCCCACAATTTAGAAGCATTGCTCTGACGTTAAACGATTTATGATGACTTGCCACAACATGCTGTACCGAAATGTCAACACAGTTTGACATTTTGTGCTGTCACACCATACTTATCGATGACGATAGTTCTCATGCTGATTAAAAAAACACCCTATACGTATCTTCTGTTAAGCACTTGACCACATTCCAGGTGAGAATATAGCAGCAGGTGAGATTGTCTCCAACCAGTTCCTGTTTCTTCTATTATAGCATGTAAACGCTTGGCAGCGGTTCTTGTCGACCAATTAAATCGTATATTTTGTTTTGATTGTGCTGGTAAATTGTGTTGGTTGGGCTTCTTTTGAGACCACATCGTTCACAGCAACAGTGACCCATCCAGTCCACTTCACTCGACCAACACAGACATTCATCCATATTAACAACATCAGTAGCATTTTGTAAAGTGAATGACTCGATGAGTTGAGTGGGTCATGCGGCTCGTTTGTTGTTTTTGTCCTGCAAACGAACGAACGCACAGTGGTTTCTATTAATCAAAAACCTGGTAATGCATAAATTTTTTCCAGACTACTGTATCAATTGGCAGAAGGTTTTTGGAGATATTGCACTGTGGGATTTTTGCATCTTCGTAGAGATCCATTCGGATTACATTTATCGACGGGTTAAGCTCAGCTAGATATTGGACAACAAAGCTCAGCAATCGACTCTGAATCTCGCCCTGTGTGGGTGCACAGTTGTTGTATTGAGAACGGTCATCGTGTGATAGGTAGTGTGTGCAAATGCAGGTTCGCATCCTGTTAACCCACTTTGTGCAATTCATCTATAATAATAATAATTGGACTTGACATTCGTTATTTTCACCCGAAATTGTGATTTTATGAGCTGAAAAGAAAAAATGGCCATTAGAGGGTTAAGGGAAATACGTACGCACCTAAATACATTGATAAAAGGTGGCCCC